>CM042169.1:51293972-51321472 GCA_023376005.1 Doryteuthis pealeii
CATATTTGTTGAACAAACGCAGCCATCTTTTGTCTGCAAATCTTGTTCTGTGTTCTTTCAAATTGCCGTATTGATCTAATTATATCTGCGAAAATTGCTGATATATTTGCCATAGTTTATAATATATATATATATATATAATATATTATATATATATGTGTGTGTGTGTGTGCTTAATTAGAGTCGTACCTAATTTTGAAAATTAATTAATTAATAATGAATTAGGCGGGAATGCCTATTTAAATGTATGGCTAAACAAATCGAGAAAAATCAATCAATCAATGATTGATGATTTTTCTCGATTTGTTTAGCCATACATTTAAATAGGCATTCCCGCCTAATTCATTATTAATTAATTAATTTTCAAAATTAGGTACGACTCTAATTAAGCACATATTCTCCCAAAAATTGTCGGCAAAAAAGCCATTCCAAACATACTTTGTTTTATATTATATATATATATATATATATATAATATATATATATATATGGTAAAAGGGTATGAAAACTATAAATGTTGTTAAAATGAAATATATTTTTATATCATTTTCATTGCTAATATTGACAATATTTTGACTCTTCTTTTTTGAAAAAGAGAATTTTTCTATTTTTGAATTTGAAGTATTTCTTTTTCTTTCAAAAACCGTTACACTGAAGAAACACGATGTAGCGAAATGTACACATTCTCGCTCACACACACACACACACACACACACACACACACACACATGTTATAAACAATCTACGTGTTGTAGAACTTTTTGAAAATGCACCGATCGAAAGGGCACTAAGTTTCTCTATCTTTCGCTTTTTTTAATTAAAATAATTCGTTTTAATTAAGCTGCTCCCAATATNCAGTCTCATATTCGATGTATGATACATGTTCCTGTGTTGTTAATTATAGCTATCCTAAACAAAATGGCATTATGTATTTAATAAATAAAACACTGAATAATAATTAAAAAAAAAACACCCTTCCTTTTATTTTAATAAATTTTATTACGATAAAAAGGAAGAGTGTTTTTTTTTGTTTTTTTTATTATTATCATTCAGTGTTTTATTTATCAAATAATATAATTACCAACACAGGAATATGTATCATACATTAAAATAAAGCTGGACCTCTGTAGATCACATCCCACTTCTCCACATAGCTTAGATATGTTTGACTCACCTTTTTTTTTTTTTTTTTTTTTTTTTTCTTTCAAAGATAAAAACAGCTGTGACATCCATTGTAAACTTTGAAAAGTAACTAAATTTTTTATTTTTTACATTTTTCAAAAAAATTATTTTTTTCAGTGAGTAAACTTGGAGATGCTACTATGGCTGTTGGTCGAATGTTAGCACCCCACATTAAAGAACATGGTGGAAAATTATTACCCAAATCGGTTCGGAACAATCCAGAAACTGCATCAAATCTCGATGCTGCTGTCGAAGTTGCTGCCAGTGGAATTAAAGGTGAGTTTAAATAATAATTCTTGAAGATTAATAAGAATTACTTATAGCTAAGTCGGTAGAGCGTTTGCCTGGGAATCACAGGTTTACTGGTTCGATACTGGCTCTCGCTAACTCAGACTATGAGTAGCACAGGGATCTGTGTGGTAAAGTGAGGAGCTGATGTTAGGTGTGGCGCTCCACCTTAGATGCTAAAAAACAATCTCTTTGGTCTAGTGCTATTGAAAAAGGTGATAGACCCCCTCGATGTCTGGCTGATACCGACTTTAGGCCACAACGACTTTACTTACTTATAACCTATTATCATATTTGATAGCATATAAGACGCACCCCCATTTCAGCAGGTCAGGTTTTTAGTGTATTTAAGCATATATTGTTGAAAATAGACTAGCTGTGCATTACATAAGCAGAAACATAGCTGTATAAAAGCAATTTGGCAGTACACACAAGAAATAAGCATACACAAGACATCTCAATAGCAGGAAATAATAATAATATTAATAATAATAATAATAGAATTAATAAAATTTCACTTACTGTGTATAAGAGGCAGTGCAATTTTTTTAGCCAACATTTTTTTGGAAAAAGTGGGTCCTATATGCCATCAAATATGGTAGTCTGTTATTTCCTTTTATGCTATCTCCTTAAGTGGTAATTTTCACCTTTTGTTGTTAAAATTCCTAGCATAAAATTGTGCATGTGCATTATCTGAAATGAATTTAATTGTTATTAAGAACACATTTTATGATATTTTTGTGTTAAAGCATGCAGTTGTATTGTTTTCGAAAAAGTTTCTAAGTTTTGTGTATTTTGCACGGACACTTTCAAAATGGCTACCGTCTTGTTTCAAAGTGAAAGTCAGTTGGCTAAATTCCTAGCATAAAATTACCTGAAATCAACTTAATTGTTATTAAGAACACATTTTATGATATTTTTGTACTAAAGCATGCAGTCGTATTGTTTTCGAAAAAGTTTCTAAGATTTGTTTATTTCACACGGAGACTTTCAAAATAGCCACCGGCTTAGTTCAAAGTGAAAGTCAAGGGAGGTTACTCTAATTGCCTTATTTGCTAGGAATTTTGACAACTAAAGGTGAAAATTACCTCTTAAGTTTTGTTAATCGGGCTTAGTATACACAGACTTTATCCTCCGCAGATAACTAAGATCTCCCCTTCCTCAAAAAAAAAAAAAAAAAATGACTGCAACTAATCCAACTGGGACCAAAAGATTGGCCCAAGTTCCTGGAGTAACTGTGGTCCTACAAGTGCATGTCGAACTGCAGGCCACTTATATATATTTACCAACCCCTCCGCACGAGCAGGATGTGACACAAGGTCAATTTCTTAAGTTTAACAGATTTGAATCAAGTTTTCCTTCTCGTAGACTGGTTACCTAGCCAAAGTTAAAGAGCCCAGTCTGCCCTGTAATTTACTCTTAGCTGGAGGGAGAATTGGATTCATACCTTTCCCAAGGGTATTAGCACTATGTGAAATTCAAGCAGCTTTGTCCAGGAATTGAACTCGGGTCAATGAATCCATTTCCTATGACTCTAACTATTAGACCACGCGCCTGCATGCAGGCCACTTATAAGTTGATGTCTCCAGTGAATCTGCTCCTTCGTACTTTCTGCGCCCATGTTGTGTTGATCGACCCACAGGAAAGTTGTTGAAGAGCTGGTTTGGACTTCTCTTGGTTCCGGCTGGGTCTGAAGATGACCAAATTTACCAGTGCTGTTAACTAGTCAACCACTTCAATAATTCAGAAACTCTTGTTAACATGTGTAAATAACAAAATTTTTATTTATTATTTGTACAATGTATAAAAGATATAATGCACCAGTTATTTTATTTAAAATCTTTTACATTTTTTTCAGGTCAGTTAACTTTGAACCATGTAACTTTGAGAATCTGATACACCTCAAAGATGCGTGGTTCAAAGTTATTAATATATCATTATTATATTTCATTAAATTCGGTTAATTCCCTGTTTTTTGGTTGTTTTATTGTTTGTTTTTGTTTTTGTTTTTTTGTTTGTTTTTTTTTCTTTCGGCGTGGGGGCATACGATGGTGGAATTTAGGTCCGTTAAGTTCGATTTATCCAATCTTTGTATCCGCCCTGTCGGCTGGATGGTAGAATGCACTGACTGCACCTCTGCAGAGGGGTAAGACTCCCCCAATGGGGCCATCTGTTGGCCGTGGGTGGCGACCCGTGATGCTTAAGGATAGAACCCAGGTGGATGAACAGTCCATGACTTGCAATACTCCACTTTGGCCCTATCTTGGGCTAGATGGGCGGTCGGAGAGGCCCCCTCCGATCAATCGGCTGGTCACGTCAAGCCCTAGCACCTATATGATTTTCCCAACCCTATTGCCCCACCCCATTTTTATCATCTGGGTGCTAGAAGGCGGTGGCTGCAGGTCTACATGTCCTGGGAATGATGTTAAACTCTATCTGATGGTGAGGTTCCAGTTTTGGTGGTTTGGGGAATGTGGAGCACCCCTTCATCACCATTGCTCCCTGGTCCACTCTGACCCGGAGTGGTAGTACCTGTTAGGGTCTTATCTATGGGTTAAATAGAAAAACATGAGTTTATAAACAAAATTGTATTATCCATTAAAAATGAAATTATTTCAAAACTTTGTTAGCATTAAAAAAATTTTTACCAATAGAAGTATTCGGCATAAAATAACCCAAGTGGTTGACATGCCGTAAAACCCAATCAACCAAACCAATCTTTGTATGTTGATGACTTTCCCGTATGACATTATCGTGTGACTTCACAATATGATACCGTTCTAAAAATATTAATTTTATTGAAATACAAAATACAATGTATAAACATGAAACTAAATATATGTGTAAATAACAAAATTTGGTCATAGGAAATAAGCAAATTTTGTTGTTTATTCTAACATAAACAAAGGGGAACGACTCTTGACTGATAAATTATTTACCTATTTTCTCATTAAACTAACCCTAACACTAACCCAGTCTTTTTTTTTTTCCTAATATATCAATAAATAAATAATTTATCAGTCAAGAGTGGTTCCCCTTTTGTTTATGTTAGACTTATAGGAAATAACCCAAAATGTTTATTTATTATTTATACAATGATTAAAATCATGTACAAACAACAAAGTTGACAGGCAATAATTTATAGAGCTAACTAGCAGAGGCTACCCAGCATCACCTGGGTAGAGGAGGATTTTTTAAAAGTTAGTCCCACAGATCCATTATTACGGAATCGTGAGTTGAATCCTCGTGAGATGCCCTATTTAAATCCCTATGTAAAAAAAAAAATAGACCTTGCATTGATCCAGCTACTCTGAAAAGAAATGTTAATGTCTACTATCTAAAATATTAAATGAAAAAAAAAATCCATGCTGTTATCATATAATTTTATTTTTTAATTATCTTCACTAATATAAATCAAATCTCTATCATTTTTGCTCAAAAACCAAGCCCTGGTGATATTTAATGTGTATATATATTTACTTTATTGTTAATTGTTTTATTTTCGAAGTGTCCTCTGGACATACATATATACACACAATTCCCCTTTATATATGTACTAGCAGCAGCTACCCAGCATCACCTGGGTAGAGGGTTGTTTTTTTTTTTTAAAGTTAGTCCCGCAGATCCATTATTACTGAATCGTGAGTTGAATCCTCGTTAGATGCCTCATTTAAATCCCTATGTAAAAAAAAAATAGACCTTGCATTGATCCAGCTACTCTGAAAAGAAATGTTAATGTCTACTATCTAAAATATTAAATGAAAAAAAAAATCCATGCTGTTATCATTTAAATTTTATTTTTTAAATTATCTTCACTAATATAAATCAAATCTCTATCATTTTTGCTCAAAAACCAAGCCCTGGTGATATTTAATGTGTATATATATTTACTTGTTTTATTTTTCAAAGTTTCCTCCAGACTTGCATATAAACATAACTGCCCTTTATATATGTACTAGAAGTGGCTACCCGGCATTTTCTTGGTAGAGGGGGTGTAAAAAGTTAGTCTTGCAGATCCATTATTACTTATCGCGAGTGAGATCCTTCCATTCAATGATTTACAAATTGTTTTTAAATAAAATATAAATGATGCAATTAATTCAATCAATCAATTTTATATTTCCAAGCGGAAAAATAACCTCAAAAAAAGATAAACAAAATAAGATGCAAATGACTTTCCCTTCTGTTACTTTTCAAATTTGAATTTTTAAATATCTTCCCAAATATAAATCAAATCTTCATTTTTTTTGCTAAAAAACCAAGCCCTGTTGATATTTAATGTGTATATATATTTCCTCTGTCATTAATTGTTTTATTTTTCTAAGTTTCCTCCAGACATACAGATACACACAACTTGCCTTTATATATGTATAGATAGATTGTAAAAATTGAAAAAACACAAGTTTCATAAACAAATAAGTTTATTACACCTACACTGCAGTGTTTCGGTCTGTTTAGATAGACCTTCATCATTATTCGTTTATAAAACTTATGTTTTTTTCAATTTTTACAATATATATGTGTATGTAAAGGAAGCGCGTGGTGTAATGGTTAAAGTCATGGGAAATGGACTTGTCGCCCTGAGTTCAAATCCTGGATGTGGTCATTGCATTTCACTTTGCGCTAATACTCTTGGGAAAGGTATGAATCCTACTCTCCCTCTAGCTATGGATAAATAGTAGGGCAGACTGGGCTCTTTAACCTTGGTTAGGCAACCGGTCTAGGAGAAGAAAAACTCTGAATTCAAACCCATTAAACTCCGCTTAAGAAATTGACCTTGTGTCACATCCTGCTCGTGCGGAGGGATTGGTAAATATATATATGTGTATGAGGTTAAATAAACAAACAAATGTGTTTATTTTTTTATATGGCTTTAAGCCGACAATTTTTGGAGGATATGTGCTTAATTGAAGTCGTACCTAATTTGGAAAATTAATTAGTTAATAATTAATGAATTTTAGGCAGGCATATATGTTCAAATGTAAGGCTAAACGAATTGAGAAAATGTCAATCCCTGAATGTACATTTCGACCTCCCATGTCTATAACCTTGCTGATGAAACCTAATAGGTCGAAATGTACATTCAGGGATTGACATTTTCTCAATTCGTTTAGCCTTACATTTGAACATATATGCCCGCCTAAAATTCATTAATTATTAACTAATTAATTTTCAAAATTAGGTACGACTTCAATTAAGCGCATATCCTCCAAAATATATGTGTATGTAAAGATTTGTCATTAAATAACCCACAAGTGTTAATCTACCATTAAAACCAACTAACCAAACCAGCTAATCAAATTATAATAAATCATTTATTGGATGTTTTTAATGTGTGCTTATTTTTTTTTTATTACAGGATTTGGGACTGTGTATATTGGTTTAGAATCTGCAGCAAAATATTTGGCCCGAGGTCTTACTGAAGAAACGGTGCATATTGTAAACTATAAGTAAGTATAATTGTTAATCTTTCTCTTTTTAATTTAAATCACTTACCTATCCCAAGTCTTGTCGCTGATCTGTTGGAACTAGCAGTAGTCACCCATCTTATTGGGGAAAAATCTCTGCCAAAGATCTGCTACATTTTATCTTCACTGAAGTTATTAATTGAAATATCATTTCTAATATTTTCACCCTATCGGTGGGGCGTTAGAATGCACCGACTGCACCTCTGCAGAGGGGTAAGACTCCCCCAATGGGGCCACCTGTTGGCCGTGGGTGGCGACCCGTGATGCTTAAGGATAGAGCCCAGGTGGATGAGCAGTTCATGACATGCAATACTCCACTTTGGCCCTATCTTGGACTAGACGGCGGTCGGAGAGGCCCCCTCCGATCAATCGGCTGGTCACGTCAAGCCCTAGCGCCTATATGATTTTCCCAACACTATTGCCCTCATGGCAAGCCCCACCCCCTTTTTATCATCTGGGTGCTAGAAGGCAGTGGCTGCGGGTCTACATGTCCTGGGAATGACGTTAAACTCTATCTGATGGTGAGGTTCCAGTTTTGGAGGTTTGGGGAATGTGGAGAACCCCTTCATCACCATTGCTCCCTGGTCCACTCAGACCCGGAATGGTGTAGTACCTGTTAGTGTCCCATCTATGGATTAAATAGAAAAAACGAGTTTATAAACAAAATTTGATTATCCATTAAGAATGAATTTATTTCAAAACTTTGTCGGCATTAAATGACCCACCGAGGTTGATATGCCATAAAACCTAAACCAAACAAAGAGTACCAAATTTATATTTCCATAAGAGTTTGAAAAAAAGAAATATGAAGTGGGAGGAGTATCAAAAATTGCAGGGATCAAAGTTGAATCAAATATATATACCCCTGATTTGAGAGGGAAAAAAAAATTACCCAACCTATCACCACTATAGGATTTGACACAAGGTCACAATATGGGGCACCCAGTGAAAAAACGAACTCGCTATTCAGTAGTAACAGATATATTCAGTGTTGCAGTTTTATTTTTAGTCAGTGTATTTTTCATTTTTAAACATTGTACCTGATTTTTTTTAAGTAGTCACCCAATTAAGTATTGAACAGGCTCATGGTTGCTTAACTTCGCGGATCTAGTGAGATCTGGTGCTTTCAGCATGATTTGATGGTAATGAAGGTGGAAGGGCATTAAAAGATGCCAAGATCAAAGTTGGGTCAAATAAATACACTCCTGATTTGAAATGCAAAAATAAAAACTTTCAAAAGAAAAAAAATTAATTACCCAACCTGTCATCACCCTGACGCAACACCATGAAGCTAAGAGGTCTAGAAGAAAGCCGCAGCAACAAAGCACCGGCACATCAACATCTTCAGGGACAGCCTTCAAATGCGACATCTGTGGTCGAGAATGTTTTTCAAACATCAGACTTTGCAGTCACAGGAGGCGCTTTAACTTCAGGGGGCATAAAAACTTTATTATAGTCTTCCGAGACTGAAATGCCAATAATGACTTAGTGATCTATTTCAATTTAAAAAAAAAAATTATCTTTTATTTTGAGGCTGCCAAATGTGGGCCATATGACTCCTGGTTGAGAACCAATGGTTTTTGAGAACTTCAGGGGCACAAAAACTTTATTATAGTCTTCCAAGACTGAAATGCCAATAATAATACATCACAGGTAGGATTTGACACAAGGTCACAAGTATGGGACACTCAGTGAGGAACGAACTCACTATTGAGTAGTAAGGGATATATTCAGTGTTGTTCTACTTTGCAGTGTATATCCTGTCCAAGGCGTAACACTACTTTTTGTCACACATAGCTTAACTTTTTCAAGCAAGAATAACAAAAACCGTGGGTAGAGTGATTTGTCTTTATTCCATTCGCAAGAAAGGGTAAGAAACTGAACATGAAAGAACAAATTTACAGTAACAATGTGTAGTAGAGTTGGGAACTGATTGTAGGTGTGGAGTTCCACCTCATAAAACCGAATTTATTTTTACAATGATGAAAATGCAAACATTATTTCTGATATAAAAATATTTTCTTGATAATTCTTATGGGCAATGTGACGTAAATAACTAAGATTATGCCATCATTTGTGATGTAATTTAGTTTATAGACAGTCAAATAATTGATATTATTTTAAGTTTAAACTAGGTTTATATTAGATTCGGGAAGTGGCGCAGTGGCTCACTCTCCCGGCGTTTTGTTAGAGTCCAGATCCTATAATGCATCAGTTATTTTATTTTAAAACTTTTCTGATTTTTTTTCAGGTCACTTAGGTTTTACCCACGCCCTTATTTTGGGGGTTCAAAATATAGGTTTATATATAACTGAAACTAATTACAGTATAAATAAGAAGGCAAAATACTGAAGGTGTGAATAGAAAAAAATTCTTCAAAGAGCGATTTTGGTGGAAAATAGGTGCTGAAAATCTGAAAATTAAACATACAAAATTTACAGTAACAATCGTAAAATTGTTACTGTAAAATTTACAGTAACAATCGTAACATTGGCTGCATTGGAATATCCTCCATCCTAGCAAATACTCATGTTTATAAATATTTGTAAAAGTTGGAGATTTGTTTATTATTTATTAACTTTTTCGAGATCGCCCATCGTTAAAAATAGTGCTTACAGCAGCCATATTTCTTTCCCGCGATGACCCAGCAAGCCAGACTCATCCGCGAATGCTTTGAGTTTCGAGGTATGTTATTTTCATTACATCCACAGATATTGTACCTGAGTTTTCTTTATTTTTTCTCCTTTTTTTTCCTCTTCTGTTATTCAGGTATGGTAGTCAAGCAGCGAAAGCAGCAGAGAACACCCTATATTCAGTTGGCAATGTTGCTATGGCAGCTAATAATGTAGGCAACTTTGGCCCTAAAGCCGTGGCCAAAAAAGCTGCAAAAGAAACTGGTAAAGCGTTGATATTCCAACATGAAGAAACTCTCTCAGAAAGGAAGAATCCAGACCAAACCAAAAATAATCCAGACCAAACCAAAAATACAAAGATGCCAACCACAGATGAAACAAAAAAGCCTCACTAAGAATTATCTCCAAGACGTTAAAGATGCAACTGAATTGACCACAAAGCGCCACCAAAAAGGCCTCCATTATGGTTCGATTATTCTCTGTATTATTTTGATTATTATCCTCATCTTTGTTGTTTTCATTGCAATCAACCGCTACAGTATTTTTTGTTCTGGTCTATGTTACACACCTGGGATTTGATATTTTCTAAAATCCTCCAATCACAGCCAAGTTCCCAAATTGATCTCAGGGTCATTACCTGTCAATTAAACTCATCTGACATTATTCGTTTAAATCTTTTTAAAAGATTATCGACACTACCCCCTCAAATAATAAATACAGTTAATCTGTAATTTAACAGTGTTTTTTTTTTCACAGATTTCTGAGTGACAGCAAGAATTCTTCTAAGTATTTTAGTAGCTGTGCGATAAAGTGAAGAGTTGATGGTTTGGAAAACTAAAGGATATATCAGACCTGGGGATGGGGGATAAAGATATTAGTATAAATTTGTTTTAATAATGAACATTTTTCATCTCGGAACTTAATCAAGCAATGGTTTGATGAGTTAAGCTACGATTTTTTTTTTTTTTTTTTTTTTTTTTTTTTTTTTTTTTTAAGAGAAAACTAATTTTGAATATTCCCCGAAAACTTAAGTTTTATACATATATATATTTGTGCTTATTTACTTATATGTATCCATTTCTGGGAGGTACATATATCAGGTTTTGGCATTAGTATGAAGCATTAAAGAGAGAAATATCAGAAACTCGGTTGTTTTGGATTAGAGTTTCATTTGTTTAGTATATATATATATATATATATATACACATCACACACACACACGGTAGGCTCTCCTGCTGTGAACTGTTTAAGCTGTTTAGAAAGAAAGAAAGGAATATGTTTATTTTCACACAACTTTAAAAAAAAAAAAAAACAACAAGAAAAACACACACAACATATGATTGATGTGTGGAGGATGATCACTAATTAGAACTGAGCCTATTCTAGTGGTGACCACCTCTGCCATTTCATATGTTTACTTTATCATTTAAACAGTTTAAAATATTAATGGCACAACTTAGTAATAATTATGTATGTATGTATGTATAATTGGTTTTTCTCCTCAAGTGGGGATAAATCAAAATCTTCATGAAAAAACAGAAAGCACATACTCTATTTTCTGACCCTTCGGGCTCATGAGCATGTAAAAGAACATCTCCGTTTTGGCAATCAACATATAGAAAAAAATCAAAATCCTTTTTCCCGTTTACAGCTCTCCTCACTATCAGATTATTTTAAAACTTCTTATTTTAATGCAAATATTTAAATATCACTATATCTAGAAGGAAAAAATAGAGGGGGGGAAATAAATATTTAACTCAACAGGTCATTGTTGAAAGGGGGGGGGCAAAAAAGAATAGTCCAACGCCTTCTCGCAGGCTAAAACACCGTCATTGTTGTTGTCACAATCCATAGCAGCTAGAGTCGCAACACTCGTTCCTACCGTCACACCACTTCTCGGTGTTGCCTTCTACTTATACACTGTTTCCCCCACCAACCGGGCGTCTGTGCCCCACACAAGGAACTGTCAACCCAATCCCAGCCGCTGGAATGCTCGCAGCTATCATCCGGGCACCTGGTGCTTACATACGGGACTGTGGCATGTCGACTCCGGTGCCCACACCAATGTGTCACCCTTTCGCATTCTGAAGGACGCAGGTTCGATTCTAGGTCAGTACTACATGCCAAGCAAAGCCTAGCCCGCTTCTTTCTAGAATATGGCAAGCCTTCATGCCCGCCACTCACTTCCTTAAGAATGAATAAATGTTTTAAAAAATCCTTAGATTTACAAAGTTGTATCTTTGTCTCTTGAATACGCAGAATCGGAAATACTCTCACAGCCAATCAGAGAGACGTGAAGGTCCTAGTAAAGATAGTTCGAATACACACACTATATATATATATATATATATATATATATATATATATATATATATATATATAATCACAGTTACCTTTTAAATCCACAAAGCAAACAAATATATTTACTTCCGGATTTTATTTAAAAAAAAAAAAAAAAACGATTTAAAAGTGCTCAATGTAAAGAGCTAAATATACGTTTTAAAAACAAATGGCTTAAAATTTCCGTCTTCAGTTTCTCACCATAGCGCGAATCTTCAGGGAATTATTTGTTCCACCATCAGTCTGTATTTATAACTGGGTTGTTCCCATTTTATTTATTTATTTATATATATATATATATATATATATAATATAAAGGTGTGTAGTGAAATGGTTATCATTGTAAGAAATGGACAGTGAACCAAGTTCAAATCCTGGACGAGACTGTTTGCATTTCACATAGTGCTCTTGGAAAAAATATTAATGCAACTATTTTCCCTTCAGCTATGGGTAAATAGTTGGTCAGACTGGGTTCTTTAACCTTAGTTAGGCAACCAGTCTAGGAGAATGAAAAATCTGAATTCAAAACTTGATCTTATGTTGCATACTTCTTTGTGTGGAGGAGTTCGTTATGTATAAGTAAGTAAAAAAAAAATGTGGAGGAGTTCATTATGTATAAGTAAGTAAAAAAAAAAAAAAAAAGTCATCGAGGTGGCCTAAAGTCGGTATCAGCGATGGAGTCTATCACCATGTTGCATGAAGGTAGGTCTATACTGTTGGTGTTTTTTGGATATCAGGCGTGTGGTAAATGGTTACTTCTAAATATAGACTCGCTGACTACCATGTGACCAGGGAAGGCAACCTCTTATCCAATCACTGGCAGTGCTGCTGCTGCTGCTGTTGTATTTATACTGGCTGATTCTAAATCTTAGCTCATTGCTACTTGGATCCTCTTGGATGTCGGACCTAAAGGATACTATACCACAGGACTTATTGACTTACTTACTTATTTACTTTAAGTTCTTTTACAACTGGCCAAGGATGGCGGCCAGATATTTAACATATACTCTCACTACAATTACAAATATCTTAAGAATCTTCCTTATTTTATTTCTCTGAATGTTTGAGATGAGGCTTGAAGATTAGTATTATCTGTGTTATTTGGACTATTGTCCCCATCTTCATTGTTATTTGTACAACGTTTTGGCCGATATACCCTCGGGCCTTCTTCAGGTATTTCTTGTCATATTCGGGAACTTTCTTGTCGTATTCGGGAGCCATCACGGAACTTTGAACCTAACCCTTTATTTATTCCACGGGGGTATCCTGTTCTCATTCCACTAACCATAGCTGGGGTAGGAGTTGTGTTAATTAATTATTTTTCTAACTGCTTTCACTCGGGATTGAACTCTGCTTCCAGAGAGTCCGAGAAGGTTCCCGAGTCCGACAAGAAATGCCTGAAGAAGGCCGGAGGGTATATAGGCTGAAACGTTGTACAAATAACAATGAAGATGGCGACAATAGTCCGAATAACACAGATAATACTTCCCTATTTTGTTTCTAAATTTTCTGCACGAGATTTGTCTTAATATGGGAGGTTCATGACATGCAACACTCTACTTTGGCCCTTACTTAGGCTAGACAGATGATCTCTGATAATTCGGTTGGTCAGTTCAGACCCTCAACACCTATATGACTGTTCCAACCCTATTATGTGTAAAGTTTTCATCCTTTAGGGCAAGATCTTTTACGCTTGCATTTAAGTATTGCGTTAATTTTTTAAACTTACCTTTTAAAAAGTTCAACGATAATTCTTCTATGGGCACTTATAGACAATTCAATGTAGGAAGCGCGTGGTGTAATGGTTAAAGTCATGGGAAATGGACTCGTCGCCCCGAGTTCAAATCCTGGACGTGGTAATTGCATTTCACTTAGCGCTAATACCCTTGGGAAAGGTATGAATCCTACTCTCCCTCCAGCCATGGGTAAATAGCAGGGCAGACTGGGTTCTTTAACCATGGCTAGGTAACCAGTCTAGGATAAGGAAAACTCTGAATTCAAACCTGTTGAACTCCGCTTAAGAAATTGACCTTGTGTCGTATCCTGCTCGTGCGGAGGAGTTGGTAATATATATAGACAATTTAATCTATGTAGGTCCTTACTTTCTGTACAAACCCGCCCTGTCAGTGGGGCATTAGAATCCACCTCTGCAGAAGGCAGTGACTGAGGGTCTTATTGTCCTGGCTATGACATTAATCTCTATCTGATAGTGAAGTTTCAATTCTGGAACTCTGGGGGTATGTGGACTACCTGTTAGGGTCACATTTATGGATTAAATAGAAAAAACGAATTTTAAAAAATTGCTTTAAAAAAATTGAGTAATGAATGAATTAAAATTACTGCCAAGTTCATTTATAATTGTCACATTTTACATCCCTAGAAGTCACAAACAAAAATAGACACATTTTCTCCATTTAAAAAAAAAAAAAAAACTAATATTTAATACATTCCATATAAAACCATTTGCTAGAATTTCTGACTGAAAGAAAGTTTGTTGAGGCTAAATTTGATCTAATTCATTGGAAGTATAATCTTACAAGTTCCATGATTTCAGAAAAACAATTTGAATCTGCTGATGAGGATAGTATTTTATCATTGTTCCTGTTTAGAATTTACAAATGTAAGTTGCATGATGCATTATGGAAAATGCATAAAGAAGTCGCAAGTAAAAGTGTTAGGGTCACATTTATGGGTTAAATAGAAAAAACGAATTTTTAAAAAATTGAGTACCTATCATGACTGTATGAAAGAAAAACGTCTTTGTCATAAAATAGAACCTGGTGAATGTCTATTGTCACAAGGACATAGAAAAGTTCAGGATATTACCAATTTTTAATAAAGGATTTTTAGGAGATGCTTATCCCAATTTTAAACCCAATCTAATATCAGGGTACCCACATTTTTTCTTCAGCTACTTTTAAAATTACCAGGTCAAAATTATCTCTGCCCTATCGGTGGGGCGTTAGAATGCACCGACTGCACCTCTGCAGAGGGGTAAGACTCCCCCCAATGCAGCCACCTGTTGGCCGTGGGTGGCGACCAGTGATTCTAAAGGATAGAACCTAGGTGGATGAGCAGTTCATGACATGCAATACTCCACTTTGGCCCTATCTTGAGCTAGACGGCCGGTCAGAGATGCCCCCTCCGATCAATCGGCTGGTCACATCAAACCCTAGCATCTATATGACTTTCCCAACCCTATTGCCCTTATGGCAAGCCCCAACCCCTTTTTATCATATGGGTGCTAGAAGGCAGTGGCTGAGGGTCTACATGTCCTGGGAATGGCGTTAAACTCTATCTGATGGTGAGGTTCCAGTTTTGGAGGTTTGGGGAATGTGGAGCACCCCTTCATCACCATTGCTTCCTGGTCCACTCTGATCCGGAGTGGTAGTACCTGTTAGGGTCCCATCTATGGGTTAAATAGAAAAATGTATTTATAAAAAAATTGTATTATCCATTAAGAATTGATTTATTTCAAAACTTTATCGGCATTAAATGACCCACTGAGATTGATATGCCGTAAAACAAAACAAACCAAAACCAAAATTATCTACCTGTATTTATTGGCCAGCAATTCAGCTAGTTCCTGCAGAGGTCACTCGATTTAGCTTTCGGCCCAACAATGACTCTTCATGCACATACTAAGTAAACTTGAACAATATTTTTCAAACAATTTTTTTTTGTGAGGCATAATGCTTGCTGTATGCAATAGGCATCAATAAACTGCAGAAGAACTGAGTATCGATCGTTACATTTAAGTATTGCGTTAATTTTTTAATCTTACCTTTTTAAAAGTTCAACTATAATTCTTCTGTGGCCACTTACAGACAATTTAATCTATGTAGGTCCTTACTTTCTGTGCAAACCCGCCCTGTCAGCTGGGGCATTAGAATGCACCGACTGCACCTCTGCAGAGGGATAAGACTCCCCCAATGGAGCCACCTGTTGGCCATGGATGGCGACCCATGATTCTAAAGGATAGAACCCAGGTGGATGAGCAGTCCATGACTTGCAAAACTCCACTTTAGACCTTTCTTGGGCTAGACAGTCAGTCGGAGAGGCCTGATCAATCGGCTGGTCATGTCAAGCCCTACACCTCTGATTTCCCCAACCCTATTGCCTTCATGGCAAGCCCCAACCAATCCGGAAAATGGAATAATGTCTTCAATTGTTACTTTAGTGAGAATAAATTCTTTAAATTCATTGGTCAAAACAAGTGCATCCTATATGCCGTCAAATACGGTATATAAACTGTATATCAGTCGATATATCTATTAATAATGGAGATTATCTGTATTTCTGTCTGTAACAAAAACTACGTCATAGCTCTACGTCACAGCTTACGTCACAATATTCTTATGCTATATACACCCAAAATTTGAGTAAGCAATTTTAAAAATTGTTTTTTACTCTCGTCCCTTTTTTTTTTTTTTTTTTTTTTTTTTACAGTAACAAGAAGTTAACTAAAAAGTTTACAAATTATACCTACGATTTTGTGTAAAATTGATGTGGAAAATATTCAAAATAATTGTTTGATTATTACAACATTTTATTTGAGAGGAGCGGGCTCAGTTTTAATTTCAATTGTTTTTTTTTTTTTTTTTGTTTTTTTTAATCCTTTAATAGATATGAGGATTTTGGTTACTTATGATACAAACCCTCAAACATTGAATTTTTAATGTCTCAGGCAATGTCTTTTCAAAAATTAAATTTTACGATGCCCAGAGGGTGTTTTCTGTTACTAGTAAACTTAATCAAGAAACCTATGGAAAAAAACAGAATTAGACAAATCTTAAGAGTTTAGAATCCACAAAGACTCATTCTTGCAACTACTATTTGCTATAACAATAAAAATTTGGCAGAGTTGCATGTTGTTGGTATTAGCCGGACAGCGAGGTAGCCTGTCCCCTTTTCCCTAGTACTAGACCAGGTATATTGTTTTGTTGATGTGGAGCACCAAACCTACCATCAGATCCCCACTTTACCACATCAGTAATGTAATTCTCCTTTTTAGTATATGTCAAATCTGTGCCATTCTTTTTCATTTAATGTCCTCGAATCACTTCCCCCTTGATATGAATTTTGAGTTCAGGTAACAAGAAAAAAACGTTGATCAGAAAATGCTGCATTTGCAAAATCCTGTACTTTGACAAAAAAACATTTTGTTCAGAAAGTATTAAGACTGACTTCAGGATTTTCAAATTAATTGTTGTTTTTTTTTTTGTTTGTTTCTTGTTTCGTTTTTTTGTTGTTTTTGTTTGGTTTTTTTTTTTTTTTCAAATAATTTATTTTCTCACCTAGGTGAAGTTTAGGCTGTGGTTTCTTTAACTTTTTTTTTTATTAAAACCAAAATGAAACCTTCAAAGTAGATGATCAAATTTTGACACACATCTAAAAATATGATATGAATTTTGAGTTCAGGTAACAAGAAAAAAACGCTGATCAGAAAATGCTGTATTTGCAAAATCCTGTACTTTGACAAAAAACATTTTGTACAGAAAGTATTAAGACAGTATTAAGATAGATGAGTTTTTTATGTTCTTATTTGATGGACCCTTACAAAGGCCCATTCAACTATCTTATTGATCCACCCTGTCGGTGGGGCGTTAGAATGCATTAAGACTGGCTTCAGGATTTTCAAATTAATTTTTTTTTTTGTTTTTTTGTTTTTTTTCAAAAAATTTATTTTTTTACCTTGGTGAAGTTTAGGCTGTGGTTTCTTTAACTTTTTTTTTTATCAAAACCAAAATGAAACCTTCAAAGTAGATAATCAAATTTTGACACACATCTA
This sequence comes from Doryteuthis pealeii, assembly GCA_023376005.1. NCBI lineage: Eukaryota > Metazoa > Mollusca > Cephalopoda > Myopsida > Loliginidae > Doryteuthis > Doryteuthis pealeii. The sequence continues at coordinate 51,311,675 of CM042169.1, forward strand.
AAAATATGATGTTGGGAAACATTCTAAAAGGGTATAGTAATTTTTCTGACCTCTTACCAGTCCGAGTTAACACAACGTCTTTTTAACGTGGGGGACCACACACAAACTGAAGCTCATGCAATGACCAATGCAAAAAAGGCATAGTCCCATTGGCATTCCCCTTTTTAAGGTCACCTCAGGGACTGGGCAATAAACCTAGCCCTGCTCATTTTTAGGTGACACTGAAACTTGTACGAAAACCTTTATTCCTCCATCCCTTTGGCTGACGAATTTGAACACTCTTTACATAACAAGGAAATTGTTTCTAATAATGGAGAATCTTCGTAATTTCTTTCCAATAAATTTCTGAACCCTTCAACTATTATTACTACCAAGGACTCTTTAAAAAAAAAAAAAGAAAAAAAACAACAAAAAAGCAACCTTTCAGCTGATTGGATCTACCAATCCAAATCTATACAGGAAGGGATTATCCAAATCTGGATCATTGTTTTCTGAGAAAAATCTCTTATTTTATTCATTACCCTATGTGCGTGGTGTAATGGTTAAAGTCGTAGGAAATGGACTCGTTGCCCCGAGTTCAAATCCTGGCTGAGGTAATTGCATTTCACTTAGCGCTAATACCCTTTGGAAAGGTATGGATCCGACTCTCCCTCCAGCTATGGATAAATAGTAGGGCAGACTGGGCTCTTTAACCTTGATTAGGCAACTGGTCTAGGAGAAGGAAAACTCTGAATTCAAACCTGTTAAACTCCACTTAAGAAATTGACCTTGTGTCGCATCCTGCTCGTGCGGAGAGGTTTTTTTTTTTTTTTTTTTTTTTTTTTTTTGTTGTTGAAAGGATGAAAATTCGTAATTCTGACGTTTCATAAATTTGTCGTTTGTAGAGTAGGTGATGATGAGCACCTTGATGCTTGTGGAGAAATATTAACATCTTTAATTCTAAGCATATGTTGACAGGATGGTGAACATGTGGAGACTGTTTGAAAATATATTAAAGGTATTCCTATAAGGGTGTTAACATTTTTAAATCAATTTTTTTTTTTTAAATGTTAATATTCTCTATGAGAGTATCTGTATATTAGAAAAGTATAGGTATACCCAATTTATCGAAAAATCCATGTTTTTACAAAACAAAACACATGGCTTCCTCAAAGTGAAGTTAAGATTACCCCAATTTACTTATTTTCCATTTTGCAACCCAATTTATTCAGGACTTTCACGGTATCTCAATACACAGGTGACAATATAATGATGGGTTATAAATTTCTAAAATCTAACCCTACCTTTTTTTTTTTTTTTTTTTTTTTTTTTTTTTTTAAAGATAGATGAGTTTTCTATGTTCTTGTTTGATGGACCCTTACAAAGGCCCATTCAACTATCTTATTGATCCACCCTGTCGGTGGGGCGTTAGAATGCACCGACTGCACCTCTACAGAGGGGTAAGACTCCCCCAATGGGGCCACCTGTTGGCCGTGGGTGGCGAGCCGTGATACATAAGGGTAGAACCCAGTTGGATGAGCAGTCCATGACTTGCAATACTCCACTTTGGCCCTATCTTGGGCTAAACGGGCGGTCAGAGAGGCCCCCTCCAATCAATCGGCTGGTCACGTCAAACCCTAGCACCTATATGATTTTCCCAACCCTATTGCCCTTATGGCAAGCCCCAACCCCTTTTGTATCATATGGGTGCTAGAAGGCGTGGCTGCGGGTCTACATAGTCCTGGAATGACAACGAGAGATGTACTACCTCTCCGAGTCAGAGTGAACCAGGAGCAATGGTGATGAAAGGGTGCTCCACATTCCTCAAACCTCCAAAACTGGAACCTCACCATCAGATAGAGTTTAACATCATTCCCAGGACATGTAGGCCCCCAGTCACGCCGTCTCTAGCAACCATATGATAAAAAGGGGTTGAGGCTTGCCATAAGGCAATAGGGTTGGGAAAATCATATAGGTACTAGGGCTTGGCGTGAACAGCCGATTGATCGGAGTGGGCCACTCCGACCGCCCGTCTAGCCCAAGATAGGGCCAAAGTGGAGTATTGCATGTCATGAACTGCTCATCCACCTGGGCTTATCCTTAAGCATCACAGGTCGCCACCCACGGCCAACAGGTGGCCCCATTGGGAGAGTCTTACCCCTCTGCAGAGGTGTATTTCTAACGCCCCAGCCGACAGGGCGGTCTGCAAAATTATCTTAAGGATTATTTAGTAGTTGAGAAAAGGAATCCTATTTTAGGAGGCCATATAATTGTGACAGAGAGCACGGGGCTAGTGTTGGAGGTGGGGACCGTGGAGTTGAAAATTCCCTGCCCCCAAGGACTAAGCATGTCCGTATGTATCTGGCCTGTGCGAGGGGGTGTATAGCGAGTGACTCAAGATTGAACTTGCAACCTCCTGATCATGAGTAGTGGAATTGCTGTCACCCCTGTAGCTGAAGTGGTTCGGCAACTGAGAGAAATAAATGCTGAAGGCGAATTCTTTCAGACAGAACGTCTTTCCAGTGGAGAGAACGGTTTGTCGTGTTTCGATCTTAAAGTGAAGTGAACTTTTGACGAATTGTGTAAGAACTACTGGGAGTGTTGCCGGCAGAATACTTTTTGCAGTTGGAAAGAAACTGATTATTGCGGTCGTCACTTGAAACTAACATCTAGGTTGTTTTGTTTTACGGCATATCAACCTCAGTGGGTCATTTAATGCCAACAAAGTCTTGAAATAAATTCATTCTTAATGGATAATCAATTTTGTTTATAAACTCATGTTGTTCTATTTAACCCATTAGATGGGACCCTAACAGGTACTACCACTCCGGGTCAGAGTGGACCAGGGAGCAATGGTGATGAAGGGGTGCTCTACATTCCCAAAACCTTCTAAACTGGAACCTCACCATCAGATAGAGTTTAACGTCATTCCCAGGACATGTAGACCCGCAGCCACTGCCTTCTAGCACCCATATGATACAAAAGGGTTGGGGCTTGCCATAAGGGCAATAGGGTTGGGAAAATCATATAGGTGCTAGGGCTTGACGTGACCAGCCGATTCATCGGAGGGGGCCTCTCCGACCGCCCGTTTAACCCAAGATAGGGTTAAAGTGGAGTATTGCAAGTCATGGACTGCTCATCCAACTGGGTTCTACCCTAGGCATCACGGGTCGCCACCCATGTCCAACTTGGGGAGTCTTACCCCTCTGCAGAGGTGCAGTCGTTGCATTCTAATGCCCCAGCCGACTGGGTGGATCAATAAGATAGTTGAATGGGCCTTTGTAAGGGTCCATCAAACAAGAACATAGAAAACTCATCTATCTTTAAAAAAAAAAAAAAGGTAGGGTTAGATTTTAGAAATTCATAACCCATCATTATATTGTCACCTGTGTATTGAGATACTGTGAAAGTCCTGAATAAATTGGGTTGCAAAATGGAAAATAAGTAAATTGGGGTAATCTTAACTCCCCTTGTTCTTTTTCTTCACTTTGAGGAAGCCATGTGTTTTGTTTTGTAAAACATGGATTTTTCGACAAATTGGGTATACCTATACTTTTCTAATATACAGGTACTCTCATAGAAATATTAACATTTAAAAAAAAAAATTGATTTAAAAATGTTAACACCCTTATAGGAATACCTTTAATATATTTTCAAACAGTCTCCCACATGTTCACCATCCTTGTCACATATGCTTAGAATTAAAGATGTTAATATTTCTCCACAAGCATCAAGGTGCTCATCATAACCTACTCTACGAACGACAAATTTATGAAACATCAGAATTACGAATTTTCATCCTTTCAAAAAAAAAAATGTACAGTACAGTAAAAATAACACATAATATCTAGGAAGAACATTCCTGTTACATAAATATTTACCAACCTCTCCGCATGAGCAGGATGCGACACAAGGTCAATTTCTTAAGTGGAGTTTAACAGGTTTGAATTCAGAGTTTTCCTTCTCCTAGACAGGTTGCCTACTCAAGGTTAAAGAGCCCAGTCTGCCCTACTATTTATTTAGGGTTAGATTTTAGAAATTCATAACCCATCATTATATTGTCACCTGTGTATTGAGATATCGTGAAAGACCAGCTCCAAACATCAAGATGCTCATTCACCTACTCTACGAACGACAAATTTATGAAACGTCAGAATTACAAATTTTCATCCTTTCAAAAAAAAAAAAAGTTCATCACCAACCAGTACAGTAAACAAATAACACAAACAAAAGAACATTCTGTACATATATATTACAAAACTACCGCATCGAGCAGGATGCGACACAGAGTCAATTTCTTAAGTGGAGTTTAACAGGTTTGAATTAAGAGTTTTCCTTCTCCTAGACCGTTGCTTAATCAAGGTTAAAGAGCCCAGTCTGCCCTACTATTTACCATAGCTGGAGGGAGAGTCGGATCCATACCTTTCCAAAGGGTATTAGCGCTAAGTGAAATGCAATTACCTCAGCCAGGATTTGAACTCGGGAACGAGTCCATTTCCTACGACTTTAACCATTACACCACACACATAGGGTAATGAATAAAATAAGAGATTTTTCTCAGAAAACAATGATCCAGATTTGGATAATCCCTTTCGTATAGATTTGGATTGGTAGATCCAATCAGCTGAAAGCTTGCTTTTTTGTTGTTTTTTTTTTTTTCTTTTTTTTTTTTTAAAGAGTCCTTGGTAGTAATAATAGTTGAAGGGTTCAGAAATTTATTGGAAAGAAATTACGAAGATTCTCCATTATTAGAAACAATTTCCTTGTTATGTAAAGAGTGTTCAAATTGTCAGCCAAAGGGATGGAGGAATAAAGGTTTTCGTACAAGTTTCAGTGTCACCATAAAAATGGCAGGGCTAGGTTTATTGCCCAGTCCCTGAGGTGACCTTAAAAAGGGGAATGCCAATGGGACTATGCCTTTTTTGCATTGGTCATTGCATGAGCTTCAGTTTGTGTGTGGTCCACCACGTTAAAAAGAGCGTTAACTCGACTGGTAAGAGGTCAGAAAAAATTACTATACCCTTTTAGAATGTTTCCCAACATCATATTTTTAGATGTGTGTCAAAATTTGATTATCTACTTTGAAGGTTTCATTTTGGTTTTAATAAAAAAAAAAGTTAAAAGAACCACAGCCTAAGCTTCACCAAGGTAAAAAAAAAATTTTTTGAAAAAAAAACAAAAAAAAAAAATTAATTTGAAAATCCTGAAGCCAGTCTTAATGCATTCTAACGCCCACCGACAGGGTGGATCAATAAGATAGTTGAATGGGCCTTTGTAAGGGTCCATCAAATAAGAACATAAAAAACTCATCTATCTTAATACTTTCTGTACAAAATGTTTTTTGTCAAAGTACAGGATTTTGCAAATACAGCATTTTTGATCAACGTTTTTTTCTTGTTACCTGAACTCAAAATTCATATCATATTTTTAGATGTGTTCAAATTTAATTATCTACTTTGAAGTTTCATTTTGGTTTTAATAAAAAAAAAAGTTAAAGAAACCACAGCCTAAACTTCACCTAGGTGAGAAAATAAATTATTTGAAAAAAAAAAACCAAAACAAAACAACAAAAAAACAAACAAGAAACAAAAAAACAAAAACAAATTAATTTGAAAATCCTGAAGTCAGTCTTAATACTTTCTGAACAAATTTATTTTTGTCAAAGTACAGATTTTGCAAATAGCATTTTCTGGTCAGCGTTTTTTTTCTTGTTACCTGAACTCAAAATTCATATCAAGGGGGAAGTGATTCGAGGACATTAAATGAAAAAGAATGGCACAGATTTGACAATACTAAAAAGGAGAATTACATTACTGATGTGGTAAAGTGGGGATCTGATGGTAGGTTTGGTGCTCCACATCAACAAAACAATATACCTGGTCTAGTACTAGGGAAAAGGGGACAGGCTACCTCGTTGTCCGGCTAATACCAACAACATGCAACTCTGCCAAATTTTTATTGTTATAGCAAATAGTAGTTGCAAGAATGAGTCTTTTGGATTCTAAATTGTTAAGATTTGTCTAATTCTGTTTTTTTCCATAGGTTTCTTGATTAAGTTTACTAGTAACAGAAAACACCCTCTGGGCATCGTAAAATTTAATTTTTGAAAAGACATTGCCTGAGACATTAAAAATTCAATGTTTGAGGGTTTGTATCATAAGTAACCAAAATCCTCATATCTATTAAAGGATTAAAAAAAACAACAAAAAAACAATTTGAAATTGAAAACTGAGCCCTGCCCCTCTCAAATAAAATGTTGTAATAATCAAACAAATTATTTGAATATTTTCCACATCAATTTTCCACAAAATCGTAGGTATAATTTGTAAACTTTTTAGTTAACTTCTTGTACTGTTAAAAAAAAAAAAAAAAAAAAAAAAAAAAAAAAAAAAAAAGGACGAGAGTAAAAAACAATTTTTAAAATTGCTTACTCAAATTTTGGTGTATATAGCATAAGAATATTGTGACGTAAGCTGTGACGTAGAGCTATGACGTAGTTTTTGTTACAGAGACAGAAATACAGATAATCTCCATTATTAATAGATATATCGACTGATATACAGTTTATATACCGTATTTGACGGCATATAGGATGCACTTGTTTTGACCAATGAATTTAAAGAATTTATTCTCACTAAAGTAACAATTGAAGACATTATTCCATTTTCCGGATTGGTTGGGGCTTGCCATGAAGGCAATAGGGTTGGGAAATCAGAGGTGTAGGGCTTGACATGACCAGCCGATTGATCAGGCCTCTCCGACTGACTGTCTAGCCCAAGAAAGGTCTAAAGTGGAGTTTTGCAAGTCATGGACTGCTCATCCACCTGGGTTCTATCCTTTAGAATCACGGGTCGCCATCCATGGCCAACAGGTGGCTCCATTGGGGGAGTCTTATCCCTCTGCAGAGGTGCAGTCGGTGCATTCTAATGCCCCAGCTGACAGGGGCGGATTTGACAGAAAGTAAGGACCTACATAGATTAAATTGTCTGTAGGCCACAGAAGAATTATAGTTGAACTTTTAAAAAGTAAAGATTAAAAAATTAACGCATACTTAAATGTAACGATCGATACTCAGTTCTTCTGCAGTTTTATTGATGCCTATTGCATACAGCAAGCATTATGCCTCACAAAAAAAAATTGTTTGAAAAATATTGTTCAAGTTTACTTAGTATGTGCATGAAGAGTCATTGTTGGGCCGAAAGCTAAATCGAGTGACCTCTGCAGGAGAACTAGCTGAATTGCTGGCCAATAACATTAGCATTATATATACAGGTAGATAATTTTGGTTTTGGTTTGTTTTGTTTTACGGCATATCAACTCAGTGGGTCATTTAATGCCGATAAAGTTTTAAATAAATCATTCTTAATGGATAATACAATTTTTTTTAAATACATTTTTCTATTTAACCCATAGATGGGACCCTAACAGGTTACCGCTCCGGTCAGAGTGGACCAGGAAGCAATGGTGATGAAGGGTGCTCTACATTCCCCAAACCTCCAGAACTGGAACCTCACCATCAGATAGAGTTTAACGCATTCTAGGACATGTAGACTCTCAGCCACTGCCTTCTAGCACCTCATATGATAAAAAGGGGTTGGGCTTGCCATAAGGCAATAGGGTTGGAAGTCATATAGGTGCTAGGCTTGACGTGACCAGCCGATTGATCGAGAGGGCCCTCTCGCGACCGCCGTCTAGCCCAACACCTGGGTTCTATCCTTTAGAATCACGGGTCGCCACCCACGGCCAACAGCTGGCCCATTGGGGGAGTCTTACCCCTCTGCAGAGGTCAGTCGGTGCATTCTAATGCCCCAGCTGACAGGGCGGAGATAATTTTGACCTGGTCATTTTAAAGTAGCTGAAGAAAAAATGTGGGTACCCTGNGTATTAAATTGGGTTTAAAAATTGGGATAGCATCTCCTAAAATAAGTATCCTTTATTAAAATTGGTAATATCCTGAACTTTTTTTGTCTTGTACAATAGACATTCACCAGGTTTTATTTTATACCAAAGAGTTTTTCTTTCATACATTCATGATAGGTACTCAATTTTTTTAAAAAATTCGTTTTTTCTATTAACCCATAAATGTGACCCTAACACTTTTACTTGCGACTTCTTTATGCAATTTCCATAATGCATCATCCAACTTACATTTATAAATTCTAAACAGGAACAATGATAAAATACTATCCTCATCAGCAGATTCAAATTGTTTTTCTGAAATCATGGAACTTGTAAGATTATACTTCCAATGAATTAGATCAAATTTAGCCTCAACAAACTTTCTTTCAGTCAGAAATTCTAGCAAATGGTTTTATATGGAATGTATTAAATATTTTTTTTTTTTTTTTTTTTTTTTTTTTTTTTTTAAAATGGAGAAAATGTGTCTATTTTTGTTTGTGACTTCTAGGGATGTAAAATGTGACAATTATAAATGAACTTGGCAGTAATTTTAATTCATTCATTACTCAATCAGTACTCATTTTTTTAAATTCGTTTTTTCTATTTAACCCATAAATGTGACCCTAACAGGTAGTCCACATACCCCAGAGTTCCAGAATTGAAACTTCACTATCAGATAGAGATTAATGTCATAGCCAGGACAATAAGACCCTCAGTGACTGCCTTCTGCAGAGGTGGATTCTAATGCCCCACTGACAGGGCGGGTTTGTACAGAAAGTAAGGACCTACATAGATTAAATTGTCTATATATATTACCAACTCCTCCACATGAGCAGGATACGACACAAGGTCAATATCTTAAGCGGAGTTCAACAGATTTGAATTCAGAGTTTTCCTTCTCCTAGACTGGTTACCTAGCCATGGTTAAAGAACCCATCTGCCCTGCTATTTACCCATGGCTGGAGGGAGAGTAGGATTCATACCTTTTCCCAGGGTATTAGCGCTAAGTGAAATGCAATTACCACGTCCAGGATTTGAACTCGGGGTGACGAGTCCATTTCCCATGACTTTAAACCATTACACACCACGCTTCCTACATTGAATTGTCTATAAGTGCCCATAGAAGAATTATCGTTGAACTTTTAAAAGGTAAGTTTAAAAAATTAACGCAATAGCTAAATGCAAGCGTAAAAGATCTTGCCTAAAGGATGAAAACTTTACATAAATAGGGTTGGAACAGTCATATAGGTGTTGGGGGTCTGAACTGACCAACCGAATTATCAGAGATCATCTGTCTAGCCTAAGTAAGGGCCAAAGTAGAGTGTTGCATGTCATGAAACCTCCATATTAAGACAAATCTCGTACAGAAAATTTAGAAAACAAAATAGGGAAGTATAAAATCTATGTTATTTGGACTATTGTCCCAATCTTCATTGTTATTTGTACAACGTTTCGGCCGATATACCCTCCGGCTTCTCAGGTATTTCTGTCGGACTCGGGAACCTCTCTGGGACTTCTGGAAGCAGAGTTCAATCCTGAGTGAAAGCAGTTAGAAAAATAATTAATTAACACAACTCCTACCCCAGCTATGGTTAGTGGAATGAGAAACAGGATACCCCCGTGGAATAAATAAAGGGTTAGGTTCAAAGTTCCGTGATGGCTCCCGAATACGACAAGAAAGTTCCCGAGTTTGAAAAGAAGGTTCCTGAGTCCGATAAGAAATACCTGAAGAAGGCTGGAGGGTATATCGGCTGAAACGTTGTACAAATAACAATGAAGATGGGGACAATAGTCCAAATAACACAGATAATACTAATCTTCAAGCCTCATCTCAAACATTCAGAGAAATAAAATAAGGAAGATTCTTAAGATATTTGTAATTGTAGCGAGAGTATATGTTAAATATCTGGCCGCCATCCT
>CM042169.1:51323972-51353972 GCA_023376005.1 Doryteuthis pealeii
CTACTAAAATACTTAGAAGAGTTCTTGCTGTCACTCAGAAATCTGTGAAAAAAAACCACTTAAATTACAGATTAACTGTATTTATTATTTGAGGGGGTAGTGTCGATAATCTTTTAAAAAGATTTAAACGAATAATGTCAGATGAGTTTAATTAACAGGTAATGACCCCAAGATCAATTTGGGAACTTGGCTGTGATTGGAGGATTTTAGAAAATATCAAATCCCAGGTGTGTAACAGACCAGAACAAAAAATACTGTAGCGGTTGATTGCAATGAAAACAACAAAGATGAGGATAATAATCAAAATAATACAGAGAATAATCGAACCATAATGGAGGCCTTTTTGGTGGCGCTTTGTGGTCAATTCAGTTGCATCTTTAACGTCTTGGAGATAATTCTTAGTGAGGCTTTTTTGTTTCATCTGTGGATGGCATCTTTGTATTTTTGGTTTGGTCTGGATTATTTTTGGTTTGGTCTGGATTCTTCCTTTCTGAGAGAGTTTCTTCATGTTGGAATATCAACGCTTTACCAGTTTCTTTTGCAGCTTTTTTGGCCACGGCTTTAGGGCCAAAGTTGCCTACATTATTAGCTGCCATAGCAACATTGCCAACTGAATATAGGGTGTTCTCTGCTGCTTTCGCTGCTTGACTACCATACCTGAATAACAGAAGAGGAAAAAGGAGAAAAAAATAAAGAAAAATCAGGTACAATATCTGTGGATGTAATGAAAATAACATACCTCGAAACTCAAAGCATTCGCGGATGAGTCTGGCTTGCTGGGTCATCGCGGGAAAGAAATATGGCTGCTGTAAGCACTATTTTTAACGATGGGCGATCTCAAAAAAGTTAAATAATAAACAAATCTCCAACTTTTACAAATATTTATAAACATGAGTATCTGCTAGGATGGAGGATATTCCAATGAATCCAATGTTACGATTGTTACTGTAAATTTTACAGTAACAATTTTACGATTGTTACTGTAAATTTTGTATGTTTAATTTTCAGATTTTCAGCACCTATTTTCCACCAAAATTGCTCTTTGAAGAATTTTTTTCTATTCACACCTTCAGTATTTTGCCTTCTTATTTATACTGTAATTAGTTTCAGTTATATATAAACCTATATTTTGAACCCCCAAAATAAGGGCGTGGGTAAAACCTAAGTGACCTGAAAAAATCAGAAAAGTTTTAAAATAAAATAACTGATGCATTATAGGATTTGGACTCTAACAAAACGCCGGGAGAGTGAGCCACTGCGCCACTTCCCGAATCTAATATAAACCTAGTTTAAACTTAAAATAATATCAATTATTTGACCGTCTATAAACTAAATTACATCACAAATGATGGCATAATCTTAGTTATTTATGTCACATTGCCCATAAGAATTATCAAGAAAATATTTTTATATCAGAAATAATGTTTGCATTTTCATCATTGTAAAAATAAATTCTGTTTTATGAGGTGGAACTCCATGCCTACAATCAGCTCCCAACTCTACTACACATTGTTACTGTAAATTTGTTCTTTCATGTTTCAGTTTCTTACGCTTTCTTGCGAATGGAATAAAGACAAATCACTCTACCCACGGTTTTTGTTATTCTTGCTTGAAAAAGTTAAGCTACGTGTGACGAAAGCAGTGTTACACCTTGGACAGGATATACACTGCGAAGTAGAACAACACTGAATATATCCCTTACTACTCAATAGTGAGTTCGTTCCTCACTGAGTGTCCCATACTTATGACTTTGTGTCAAATCCTACCTGTGATGTATTATTATTGGCATTTCAGTCTCGGAAGACTCTAATAAAGTTTTTGTGCCCCTGAAGTTACAGCGCTTCCTGTGACTGAAGTCCGATGTTTGAAAAACATTCTCTACTACAGATGTCGCATTTGAAGGCTGTCCCTGAAGATGTTGATGTGCCAGTGCTTTGTTGCCGCTGCTTTCTTCTAGACCTCTTAGCTTCATGGTGTTGCGTCAGGGTATATATATATATATATATATAATTTAATATACCAAGCGTGTTGGTAGATCCTTGCGAGAGAAAAAAACCAGCAGAAAGTTTGATTGTAAAAATATACTACCAAACATCAACCAGGAAGAAAAAGAGAGTCAGATTTTAGCCCTGAAGAGCTTTATGCGAAACTAATAGTATATATTGTATTGGCATTTCAGTCTCGGAAGACTATAATAAAGTTTTTATGCCCCCTGAAGTTAAAGCGCATCCTGTGACTGTGAAGTCCGATGTTTGAAAAACATTCTCGACCACAGATGTTGCATTTGAAGGCTGTCCCTGAAGATGTTGATGTGCCGATGCTTTGTTGCTGCTGCTGCTTTCTTCTAGAACTCTTGGCTTCATGGTGTTGCGTCAGGGTGATGACAGGTTGGGTAATTAATTTTTTTTCTTTTGAAAGTTTTTATTTTTGCATTTCAAATCAGGAGTGTATTTATTTGACCCAACTTTGATCTTGGCATCTTTTAATGCCCTTCCACCTTCATTACCATCAAGTCATGCTGAAAGCACCAGATCTCACTAGATCCGCAAAGTTAAGCAACCATGAGCCTGTTCAATACTTAATTGGGCGACTACTTAAAAAAAATCAGGTACAATGTTTAAAAATGAAAAATACACTGACCGAAAATAAAACTGCAACACTGAATATATCTGTTACTACTGAATAGCGAGTTCGTTTTTTCACTGGGTGCCCCATATTGTGACCTTGTGTCAAATCCTACAGTGGTGATAGGTTGGGTAATTTTTTTTCCCTCTCAAATCAGGGGTATATATATTTGATTCAACTTTGATCCCTGCAATTTTTGATACTCCTCCCACTTCATATTTCTTTTTTTCAAACTCTTATGGAAATATAAATTTGGTACTCTTGGTTTGGTTTAGGTTTTATGGCATATCAACCTCGGTGGGTCATTTAATGCCGACAAAGTTTTGAAATAAATTCATTCTTAATGGATAATCAAATTTTGTTTATAAACTCGTTTTTTCTATTTAATCCATAGATAGGACACTAACAGGTACAGCCAAGTGAAAATGGCCGACCAAAACATATGGCTTCCTCAAAGTGAAATAAACAAGGGCAGGTTACTCTGATTTATGTAGCTAATGTTCAGATTACCCTGCATCCTTTGCATGACAAAATATTAGAAATGGTTTGGTTTGGTTTGTTTTGTTTTACGGCATATCAACCTCAGTGGGTCATTTAATGCCGATAAAGTTTTGAAATAAATCAATTCTTAATGGATAATACAATTTTTTTTATTAACACATTTTTCTATTTAATCCATAGATGGGACCCTAACAGGTACTACCACTCCGGGTCTGAGTGGACCAGGGAGCAATGGTGATGAAGGGGTGCTCCACATTCCCCAAACCTCCAAAACTGGAACCTCACCATCAGATAGTTTAACGTCATTCCCAGGACATGTAGACCCGCAGCCACCGCCTTCTAGCACCCATATGATAAAAAAGGTTGGGGCTTGCCATAAGGGCAATAGGGTTGGGAAAATCATATAGGTGCTAGGGCTTGACGTGACCAGCCGATTGATTGGAGGGGGCCTCTCTGACCGCCCGTCTAGCCCAAGATAGGGCCAAAGTGGAGTATTGCAAGTCATGAACTGCTCATCCACCTGGGCTCTATCCTTAAGCATCACGGATCGCCACCCACGGCCAACAGGTGGCCCCATTGGGGGAGTCTTACCCCTCTGCAGAGGTGCAGTCGGTACATTCTAACACCCAAGCCGACAGGGCGAAAATATTAGAAATGATATTTCAATTAATAATTTCAGGGAAGATAAAATGTAGCAGATCTTTGGCAGAGACTTTTCCCCAACGCTTGAAAAGTGACAAGACTTGGGATGGGTAATATATCAACATATATATATGTGTGTGTGTGTGTATCTATTTGTGTGTTTGTGTGTGTGTTTTATTCTGTTTCAGTTGAATTCATTACTTACAATCATAATTCTTAAAAGATGACATTGTAATAAATAATCTAATAATCACTATAATTCACTGATATAAATATTTTTAATTTGTTGAATTTTGTTTTCAAAGGTAAGTTAACTTTGGAGGTTGACTGTAAATAGAAACACTTGAAAAAAATTATGAAGACAAAATATTCAGCAATTAAATAAAAATGTTTTTGCGTCTTATCTGTAATTAGGTTATTTACTGCTAAAGAAAAAAAAAGAAAAAAAAAAAAAAAAAAAACAAGAAAAGAAAAGAAAAGAAAAAAAAAAAAACAAACAAAAACAAAAAGTTAAACATCCACTAAAAGTGTCAATTCCATAATTTTTGCAAGGGGATTGTAATAGAAACACTTGAAAAAAAATCAATTGACATTTTCAAGGTAAATTTAATTCATTTAATTTTTAATTACTGTTAAATTAAAATTAAAATTATTAAAATTTAAATTTAAATTAAAAAGAGAAAGGTTAAAAATTAACAATTATACTTACTTATAGTTTACAATATGTACCGTTTCTTCAGTAAGACCTCGGGCCAAATATTTTGCTGCAGATTCTAAACCAATATACACAGTCCCAAATCCTGTAATAAAAAAATATGCACACATTAAAAACACACAATAAATGATTTATTATAATTTGATTAGCTGGTTTGGTTAGTTGGTTTTAATGGTAGATTAACACTTGTGGGTTATTTAATGACAAATCTTTACATATATTTTGGAGGATATGTGCTTAATTGAAGTCGTACCTAATTTTGAAAATTAATTAGTTAATAATTAATGAATTTTAGGCGGGCATATATGTTCAAATGTAAGGCTAAACGAATTGAGAAAATGTCAATCCCTGAATGTACATTTCGACCTATTAGGTCTCATCAGCAAGGTTATAGATTGGACATAATATATGGACATAATTCTAACTGCACCCCTTGAGGACGGACTTATTACCAGAGTAACCAAAGGATTCATTATCGAGGGACTCTTTATCAAGGATTCAATTCCACTGGATAAGCGCTTCTGCTTTAAGGCCAAAGAATGGCCCTTAAAGACGTAACAGTAACCAGTCTAGGAGAAGGAAAACTCTGAATTCAAACCTGTTAAACTCCGCTTAAGAAATTGACCATCTGTCACATCCTCCTCGTGCAGAGGGGTTGGTAAATATATATAAGTGGCCTGCAGCGTGACATGCACTTGCAGGACCACAGTTGCACCTGAAACATGGGCCAATGTTTTGATCCCAGTTGGATTAGTTGCAGTCTTTTTTTTTTTTTGAGGAAGGAGAGATCTTAGTTATCTGCGGAGGATAACGTCTATGTATTCTAAACCCGGTTAACAAAACTTTTTCACCTTTAGTTGTCAAAATTCCTAGCAAATAAGGCAATTAGAGTAACCTCCCTTGACTTTCACTTTGAACTAAGCCGGTAGCTATTTTGAAAGTCTCCGTGTGAAATAAACAAATCTTAGAAACTTTTTCAAAAACAATACAACTGCATGCTTTAGTACAAAAATATCATAAAATGTGTTCTTAATAACAATTAAATTCATTTCAGATAATGCGCATGCACAATTTTATGCTAGGAATTTTAACAACAAAAGGTGAAAATTACCACTTAAGGAGATAGCATAAAAGGAAATAACAGACTACCGTATTTGATGGCATATAGGACCCACTTTTTCCCAAAAAAATTGCCCTGCCTCTTATACACAGTACGTGAAATTTTATTAATTTTATTATTATTTTGAGTTTTCACATCAGCATTAGCTGATGGTCTTTCCCTGGAGTCTGAGTGACAGCAGTCTCCTCAGGTTTCCAGGACTCTTCTGAGTATTCTGGCAGATTGCAGCAGTGCAGTGTTCTGAATGGTTTCAATCCTTTCTCTGATTTACAAACCCTTTTCTAATCCTTTTGGGACTGTTCCAAGTGCACCAACTACAATTGGTATCACTTTCACTTTCATATTCCATAACTTTTTCAGTTCTCTGGCAAGGTCCAGATATTTGTCCATTTTTTCATTTTCCTTTAACTTCACCCTGTGATCTGCTGGCACTGCAAAATCCACCAGTTGACAAGTTCTTTTTTGGTTTATCAACACTAGATCTGGTCTTCTTACTGGGATAAGGTGATCCGTTTTTATTTCAAGGTCCCAGAGAATTTTATGCATTTCGTTCTCAAGAACAGATTCTGGTTTATGAATATACCATTTTGTTGTATGGTTAAAATTTAATTTTTTGCATAACTCCCAGTGGATTACCTTCCCAACCCAGTCGTGTCTAGTTTTGTATTCTCGTTGTGCTAGTTTGCTACATTCGCAGAGTATATGGTTTACAGTCTCATCTCTATTACCGCAAAGTCTACATTTACTATTTTGTTGGGTCTTATCAATTTTCGCTTTGATATAGTTCGTCCTTATGGCATTATTTTGTGCAGCAATTATAAGTGATTCAATTATTATTATTATTATTTCCTGCTATTGAGATGTCTTGTGTATGCTTATTGCTTGCCTGTACTGCCAAATTGCTTTTATACAGCTATGTTTCTGCTCATGTAATGCACAGCTAGTCTATTTTCAACAATATATGCTTAAATACACTAAAAACCTTTTTTCCTGAATCTGACCCACTGAAATGGGGGTGCATCTTATATGCCATCAAATACGGTAATAGGCTATAAGTAAGTAAAGTCGTTGTGGCCTAAAGTCGGTATCAGCCAGACATTGAGGGAGTCTATCCCCTTTTTCAATAGCACTAGACCAAAGAGATTGTTTTTTAGCATCTAAGGTGGAGCGCCACACCTAACATCAGCTCCTCACTTTACCACACAGATCCCTGTGCTACTCATACTCTGAGTTGGCGAGAGCCAGTATCGAACCAGTAAACTTGTGATTCCCAGGCAAATACTCTACCGACTTAGTTATAAGTAATTCTTATTAATCTTCAAGAATTATTATTTAAACTCACCTTTAATTCCACTGGCAGCAACTTCGACAGCAGCATCGAGATTTGATGCAGTTTCTGGATTGTTCCGAACTGATTTGGGTAATAATTTTCCACCATGTTCTTTAATGTGGGGTGCTAACATTCGACCAACAGCCATAGTAGCATCTCCAAGTTTACTCACTGAAAAAAAAAAAATTTTTTTTGAAAAATGTAAAAAATAAAAAATTTAGTTACTTTTCAAAGTTTACAATGGATGTCACAGCTGTTTTTATCTTTGAAAAAAAAAAAAAAAAAAAAAAAAAAAAAAGCTTAGATATGTTTTGACTCACCTATGTGGAGAAGTGGGGATGTGATCTACAGAGGTCCAGCTTTATTTTGATGTATGATACATATTCCTGTGTTGGTAATTATATTATTTGATAAATAAAATATCGTAATAAAATTTATTAAAATAAAAGGAAGGGTGTTTTTTTTAATTATTATTCAGTGTTTTATTTATTAAATACATAATGCCATTTTGTTTAGGATAGGTATAATTAACAACACAGGAACATGTATCATACATCAAAATGAGACTGGTCTTCTGTGGATCACATCCCTACTTCTTCACATAGGTGTGTCAAAAAGTCATGCCATTTTGTTTAGGACAGGTATAATTACCAACACAGGAACATGTATAAATACATCAAAATGAAGCTGGTCCTCTGTGGATCACATCCCTACTTCTCCACATTGTTTATTCAAAAAGTAATGCCTTTTTGTTTAGGATAGGTATAATTACCAACACAGGAACATGTATCATACATCAAAATGAAGCTGGTCCTCTGTGGATCACATTCATAGTCACCGTTTCTCTCAATAGGCTCTTGGTTACTCACAGTTCACACTATCCTCTTTCATCAAAAGATATTTACTAAATCAAAAAGTTATTTGGATTAGTTTTAAAGCAACACATTCTTTTTCCTGATATGCAAGAGATAATCTGTTGTGGGGATTAATAAAAGTAAAAATAAATAAAAGTAAAACAAAATTAAATAAATCAATAAATAAAAAGACACAAAAATAACAATCTCCCAGAGGGCTTAGGACAGGAAGAGCCCTCTGGGCATGCGCAGGAAAAACCCAAAGTTCTTGGCATCGAAAAGGTCTCTAGGACACTTGGACTTTGAGACTTTAAGAGGTAACACCTATCGAATTGTTCGGGAAATATATCCCCTCAACGAAATAGTGAGAACCCGATAATAAAGGTCTTACTCTAAAGTTATCCCTGTCTCTGTTCCTTTCCTTCTTTTCGTTAAATTCTATTTCAGCTCACCAGCCAGGGCTCGACACTAATGCTGTCCTGTCGTCCTGGGGATGATAAAAATTACATCCAGGACGATCAATACATCATCCAGGACTGTTTTCCGGGGACGGTAAAAAATTTTCCATAAAAGTTAGTACTACATTCCAATATTGGCTGTCCAGTGATTGCCCGAATGCTGACCTCAAAATGAGGTTACGGCACCGCAGGTCTATTCTCAAAGCCATGTAATGAATAATGGTGGAGGGAGATAGTTTAAAAGGACCGAATTATGTACTACTAACCCTTCTCAGGGTAACTTAAAGTAAAAAAGTATTTTATTTTTTTTTTTTTTAGTTCAAAACACACTAGGAAATGGATTTTTTGTCCAAATATCCAGAATTATCACTGCTTCAGCTTTTCTTAATGTTTTATTACATGTTATTATGCTACTGATGACTGACAAGTATAGATGATGCTAATGAATTAGACAAAAATATTTTGATTTTGGGACGGTCCAAACCCCTTTCGGGACGGTTGATAATTTTTGTTCAGGATGGTCATGAAAAATGTTAGTGTCGGGGCCTGTCACCAGCCCACACAAAGTAAGTAATACTTTTATTAGGGGATAGGATACAAGACGAATGGACCAAGACTTATTCCCATATTGTTCAAGAATTAATGCCAGATAGCAAATTCAGAGATAAACAGAATTTATTTGTGCCAGTTGTACAGAACTTTCTTGGGTCCAATTTAATAAACAACCAGCTAATAGTATCATCTGGATTATTCAGACTTTTATCTTTATCTGTACAACGTTTCTGCCAATGTGCCTTCTGGCCTTCTTCAGGTATTTTTTATCGAACTCGGGAACTTTCTTGTCATAATCGGGAGCCCTCACAGAACTCTGAACCCAACCCTTTATTCAATCCACAGGGGTATACCACTCATTCTGCTAACCATGACTGGGTACAAGTATTAAGCTGTGTTAATTATTACTCTATGTTACTGAGTTTGAGAAGGTTCCTGTGTACAACAAGAAATACCCGAAGAATGCACATTGGCTGAAACGTAACAATAAAGATAAGGACTATAGTCTGAATAATCCAAATTATCAACCCTCATCTAAAAAATTCAGAGAAATAACGAGCTAATGGTGTATCAAGAATTGGATGCCAGATATCTTAAACTGCATTTCTTGTCTTTTCATCCCCTTCCATAAGCACATCTGGAAGCCATAAAGGATGGCGAAAGGTTCCACTGAAATAAGATGGGTGACTACTGCTAGTTCCAACAGATCAGCTCAATGCTGATTGGCTGCTTGGTTTCTGTGGTGTTATGATGCTTGATAAATAATCTGGCATTCTGCAATAGGCTTGCAACAAGGTAAGATCCATATTGGGTTACGGCTTCCTTGTTGCCTTGTCTGCCAATTCGAAGGTTATTTGAATTCTTCTACATCTCCCGCTTCGAGCGGGCAGGGTGCTAATTGAGGTGGGCAGCTCTTTAAAGTTGAACAAAATTCTTGCTATTTCTCTGAATGTTTGAGATGAGGCTTGATAATTAGTATTATCTGCGTTATTCGGACTATTGTCCTCTTCATTGTTATCTGTACAATGTTTCGGCCTTCTTCAAATTGAACAAATGTCCTAGTGGATAAAGGAGTTAGGTTAAGACAGTTCTAAGTGACAGTAATCTCTAGACTGCAGGTTCAATCCTGGTCATGGGCAACAGTAACATAGAATAATAACACAGCTTAACGCCTCTACCCCAGCTATAATTAGCGGAAAGAGAACAGGATACCTCCTTGGACTGAATTAAGGGTTAGGTTCAAAGTTCCGTGATGGCTCCCGAGTCCGAAAGAAATTCTGAAAGAAGAGCCGAAACGTTGTACAGATAATAATGAAGATGAGGACAATAGTCCGAATAACGCAGATAATACTAAAATTCTTGATTTCAAAATTATTTCAACAACCAATATAATCAATCGAAAATACTTACATGCATAGCCACTGACCCGAACAGCTGAATGGGTAGCAACCCGGAGATATTCAACACCTTTCTGGGCAGCAGGATCAACACGTTTTCTTTCTCCTGGTGATATACGAGAGATTATCTGTTCTGATCCTTTCTTCAATAACACAGTTCCATGTTCAGCACCTTTACCAAGACCCCAGGCAAGAAGACCAGCAACTGAAATGTAAAAAAAATCATTATATATTATTAAATATTAAATATAATTACCTATTACTAGCATAACAAAACTGCCCTTTGGGCAGTGTAAAAATAAACTTTTGAAAAATATAGCCTGAGGGGAGTGGGATTTAAAATTTAATGTCAGAGGGGTAGTATCCAAGTAAAATTAATAAATCAATTAAGTAATAAAAAACAACAATGCCAAAATATATTTTTTAAAATTCTTCCTTTTATTTTAATAGTTAAATCTGTAGAGTGAAGATGATAAAAAAAAATCTTCCTTTTATTTTGATAAATAAAACACTGAATGATAATAAAAAAAACACTCTTCCTTTTTATCGTATTAAAATTAATGAAAATAAAAGGAAGGGTGTTTTTTTAAATTATTATTCAGTGTTTTATTTATTAATAGATAATACACTACACTGAATAATAAAAATACAGTTTTAAACAAAATTTATCTTTTCCAGCGTAAAGATGTAAACAAAAAATAAGTTGGTAGGTTTACATTTTTTCAAAGTAAAAAAAAAAAAAAAAAAAAGGTGTTACAGTTACATTAATAAAAGTTTGCAAATACAAAATTAAAAATATATTGAGCAAAAGTTATAAATAAATTTCTTTAATTGATCAGTAAAAAAAAACAAAAAACAAAAACAAAAACAAAGAATAATAAACAAAACTTTTCCGTCTACGTCCATGTTACATTTTAGAATCAAATCCGAAAGAAATATATTCCGCAAATAACTTATTTTCCTTCCTTAAATAAAATAAAACTTTTAATAAATCTAAAACTGAAAGAATTGAAGAATAAATTAAATACAAACTCACATGGCAATAACATTTTTTTAAATCAATTACTTACCTAAATGCATCAACTGAGTTCTTGAAAAACTATGTTTTGTTTTGAAAATATCTTTGTTAAATTACTTAATTCTCCAAAATTTTATTAAAATTGAACAAATGTTAGTTTAAAAATTCATCAAGAACTTGAAATCTATCACTCTTTTCCATAAATTGCTTTCAAACGTCAACAAACATTTAGTTTAATGTAATGAAATATCATATTAACAGGTACATCAAATATAACCTGAATTTGGAGGGGTCATATTTTGTTTATAAACACTTTTGATAAACAAACATGCGAAGAAAAAAGATTTAAAAATAAATATTTTTACACAATCCTACAAATTGTATTTTAATTGAATGAATGAGTAAAAAAAATACTTTTTATTATCT
This sequence comes from Doryteuthis pealeii, assembly GCA_023376005.1. Classification (NCBI taxonomy): domain Eukaryota; kingdom Metazoa; phylum Mollusca; class Cephalopoda; order Myopsida; family Loliginidae; genus Doryteuthis; species Doryteuthis pealeii. The sequence continues at coordinate 51,335,611 of CM042169.1, forward strand.
TATAACTTAATAGCTCTATTATCTTAAAAGTTTAAAAATGTTTTTGTTACTGTAAATTTTGTCTGTATCTGCTTCCGTTAGCAGATACAGACAAAATCTCGCAGGTAAGAATTTAAGGTGATATATAAATAAGTGGCTATATCTTGTTTATAGATAAATTTCTTGCAAAACTTTATAGATTAGATAATTATAAATACAAACCAAAATAAAAATAACATGCATTCTTTGAAAGATTCATTAAAAATCGCCTAGACCATCGGATGTTACAACGACAACTTCATAATGTATATAAACTAATGTTCTTCTTTAAATTTTATGCATAAACTATATTGATTATAAATTAGGTTCTCATTAATAAATGCTTTAGATTATTGTGGAATCTGTGACGTAAGCCGTGACGTAGCTTCAGACAGAAATGCAATCTATCTCCATTATATATAGATATCCATAATTGTATTATATCTATCTAGTATAAATATATCATTATATTATTAAATAAGGTATGCACAAAATATCTTAGCGGATTTAATCCTGTGAGTTTTAACTTTTAGGGCTATCGATGAGGCAAGGCGTTTGGCATTTGAGCATACTGTCCCCTGTCTAGAGGTGAGATCCCTTGGATGAAAGGGATGGAGTAATATATAAAAAATTATATAAAGATGTAGTACATATTTTCACCATCTAGATAAGATTGTTTGTGTGCATTATATATATATATAGAATTGAGCACCCTCTGGAGGCAAAAATTTAAGCCGGTTTAATCAACTTAGATTTATTATGGGCCAATTTTTGTCGAAATAAATTTAATGGGATTACTGTAATTGATTCTTCCTTTATTGGATAAATATTGCTCTGTAATAATCTAAAGGTTATTTTATTGAGCTCTCTTTATGATTTAATGATTCACTGTATTTATACATACTGGATCATCAATATTAGTACAGTGGATCTTGAAATCACATATAAAATCACCCTTACTACCAAGTTTTGATAAATTCTTATATATATTATTATATATATATTATAATATTATATATTATATATTATTATATATATAAAATGTAAACATTTTTTGGAAATGGCTTTTGCCACAATTAAATAAGAGTTAATTGAGTCTTACTTAATTTTGAAAATTAATTAATTAAAATGAATTAGGAATTCATTATTAATTAATTAATTTTCAAAAATTAGGTTAGACTCCAATAAAGCACACACACAATATATATATATATATATATATTATATATATATATATATATATATATATATATATATAATCACGTTAGTTATATAGAAGCTTTGTAAATAGAGTTCAGAACTATTTGAATTAAATTTGTTTTGTAAAAACATGGATTTTTTGAGCCGGGTTAGCTCAGTCGGTAGAGCGTTCGGCTAGAAACCACAAGGTTCTCGCCAACTCAGCGTATGGGTAGCACAGGGATCTGTGCGGTAAAGTAAGGAGCTGATGGTAGGTGTGGCGCTCCACCTCAGATGCAAAAACAATCTCCTTGGTCTAGCCTTGATAGACTCCCTCGCTGACTGGTTAGGCCCGCCCCGTCGACTTTACTTTTTACTTACTATAAACCATACTCTTAGCTTTCATATGACTACTGGGAGAGTGTTTATGCTGATTCTGCCAAGGATTGAACTCACCCTCCTTGGCTAGCAAATGTTGATGAACCACCCTGCCCCACTTACTGATAGAAGTGGGCTTACCCTGTAAGTGGGGAAAAAAAAAAAAAAATCATTTACCTTGTGGTATGCCAGAAGTGAATGCTTTGAAAGCAGAAATGGAATGATGAAAATAACGCTTTGCACATGGGGATCGGCACAGGTAGAGAGAGAAAATAGAAATATTAAGAATTGTAATTTTCAACCAATTAGAGGTGTTCATGCCTAAAAAGAAGTTTTTCAAAAAAAGCCCTATTTGGAGCCAACCTAAATCCTATATAAACGAAGTTTTTTTCGAAGAACAGCAGAGAGAAAGAACCAACTGAATACTCCACACTTTCGTTTTAAGAAATATTTCCCAACTGCTGAAGGTAATATAAGCTATATCTTTTCTCTCTAAAGTAACTTGACTGCCGACTTGAATTTTTGAACATTACCCTTTCTTTCTCAGTGGGAGTCAATTCAACACATTATTATTATCATCTTTTTGTTTCTATACACATATTACTTGTTGAATTTATGAGTTTGTTTTTCTGCCTTAATATACGAGACCTTATGGTGTGTTGAGTGTAATTGCATCCATATAATATATATATATATATATATATTTTTTTTTTTTTCAAAAAAATGTTCAAGGTAATGCCATAACTTACTGTCAACAATACATATGTATGTAATGAATTATCAATTAATTAACGGTACATTCAAAAAAAAAAAAATAAATAATATACCTGAAAAATATTTTGGAAAACCATGACTGAGGTACAAGTATTAAGCTGTGTTAATTATTACTCTATGTACTGAGTTTGAGAAGAAAGGTTCCTGTGTGTACAACAAGAAATACCCGAAGAATGCACATTGGCTGAAACGTAACAATAAAGATAAGGACTATAGTCTGAATAATCCAAATTATCAACCCTCATCTAAAAAAATTCAGAGAAATAACGAGCTAATGGTGTATCAAGAATTGGATGCCAGATATCTTAAACTGCATTTCTGTCTTTTCATCCCCTTCCATAAGCACACCTGGAAGCCATAAAGGATGGCGAAAGGTTCCACTGAAATAAGATGGGTGACTACTGCTAGTTCCAACAAAGATCAGCTCAATGCTGATTGGCTGCTTGGTTTCTGTGGTGTTATGATGCTTTGATAAATAATCTGGCATTCTGCAATAGGCTTGCAACAAGGTAAGATCCATATGGGTTACGGCTTCCTTGTTGCCTTTTCTGCCAATTCGAAGGTTATTTGAATTCTTCTACATCTCCCGCTTCGAGCGGCAGGGTGCTAATGAGGTGGGCAGCTCTTTAAAGTTGAACAAAATTCTTGCTATTTCTCTGAATGTTTGAGATGAGGCTGATAATTAGTATTATCTGCGTTATTCGGACTATTGTCCTCTTCATTGTTATCTGTACAACATTTCTGCCGATGTGCCCTCCGGCCTTCTCCAAATTGAACACGTCCTAGTGGATAAAGGAGTTAGGTTAAGACAGTTCTAAGTGACAGTAATCTCTAGACTGCAGGTTCAATCCTGGTCATGGGCAGCAGTAACATAGAATATTAATTAACACAGCTTAACGCCTCTACCCCAGCTATAATTAGCGGAATGAGAACAGGATACCTCCTTGGACTGAATTAAGGGTTAGGTTCAAAGTTCCGTGATGGCTCCGAGTCCGTAAAGAAGATTCCCCAGAGTCCGTAAAGAAGATTCCCAGAGTCCGTAAAGAAGATTCCCAGAGTCCGTAAAGAAGATTCCCCAGAGTCCGAAAAGAGAGAGAAGATTCCCCAGAGAAAGAAGATTCCCAGAGTCCGAAAAGAAGATTCCCCAGAGTCCGAAAAGAAGATTCCCCAGAGTCCGAAAAGAAATACCTGAAGAAGGCCGAGGGCACATCAGCAGAAACGTTGTACAGATAATAATGAAGATGAGGACAATAGTCCGAATAACGCAGATAATACTAAAATTCTTGATTTCAAAATTATTTCAACAACCAATATAATCAATCGAAAAATACTTACATGCATAGCCACTGACCCGAACAGCTGAATGGGTAGCAACCCGGAGATATTCAACACCTTTCTGGGCAGCAGGATCAACACGTTTTCTTTCTCCTGGTGATATACGAGAGATTATCTGTTCTGATCCTTTCTTCAATAACACAGTTCCATGTTCAGCACCTTTACCAAGACCCCAGGCAAGAAGACCAGCAACTGAAATGTAAAAAAAAATCATTATATATTATTAAATATTAAAATAATTACCTATTACTAGCATAACAAACTGCCCTTGGGCAGTGTAAAAATAAACTTTTGAAAAATATAGCCTGAGGGGAGTGGGATTTAAAATTTAATGTCAGAGGGTAGTATCCAAGTAAAATTAATAAATCAATTAAAGTAATAAAAAACAACAATGCCAAAATATATTTTTTAAATTCTTCCTTTTTATTTAATAGATAAATCTGTAGAGTGAAGTGATGATAAAAAAGTTCTTCCTTTTATTTTGATAAATAAAACACTGAATGATAATAAAAAAAAAAAAAAAACAAAAAAAAAACACTCTTCCTTTTTATCGTATTAAAATTAATGAAAATAAAAGGAAGGGTGTTTTTTTAAATTATTATTCAGTGTTTTATTTATTAAATAGATAATACACTACACTGAATAATAAAAATACAGTTCTTAAACAAAATTTATCTTTTCCAGCGTAAAGATGTAAACAAAAAATAAGTTGGTAGGTTTACATTTTTTCAAAGTTAAAAAAAAAAGGTGTTACAGTTACATTAATAAAAGTTTGCAAATACAAAATTAAAATATATTGAGCAAAAGTTATAAATAAATTTCTTTAATTGATCAGTAAAAAAAACAAAAAACAAAGAATAAATAAACAAAACTTTTCCGTCTACGTCCATGTTACATTTTAGAAATCAAATCCGAAAGAAATATATTTCCGCAAATAACTTATTTTCCTTCCTTAAATAAAATAAAACTTTTAATAAATCTAAACTGAAAGAATTGAAGAATAAATTAAATACAAACTCACATGGCAATAACATTTTTTTAAATCAATTACTTACCTAAAATGCATCAACTGAGTTCTTGAAAACTATGTTTTGTTTTGAAAATATCTTTGTTAAATTACTTAATTCTCCAAAATTTTATTAAAATTGAACAAATGTTAGTTTAAAAATTCATCAAGAACTTGAAATCTATCACTCTTTTCCATAAATTGCTTTCAAACGTCAACAAACATTTAGTTTAATGTAATGAAATATCATATTAACAGGTACATCAAATATAACCTGAATTTGGAGGGGTCATATTTTGTTTATAAACACTTTTGATAAACAAACATGCGAAGAAAAAAGATTTAAAAATAAATATTTTTACACAATCCTACAAATTGTATTTTAATTGAATGAATGAGTAAAAAAAAATACTTTTTATTATCTTATAACTTAATAGCTCTATTATCTTAAAAGTTTAAAAATGTTTTTGTTACTGTAAATTTTGTCTGTATCTGCTTCCGTTAGCAGATACAGACAAAATCTCGCAGGTAAGAATATCAAGGTGATATATAAATAAGTGGCTATATCTTGTTTATAGATAAATTTCTTGCAAAACTTTATAGATTAGATAATTATAAATACAAACCAAAATAAAAATAACATGCATTCTTTGAAAGATTCATTAAAAATCGCCTAGACCATCGGATGTTACAACGACAACTTCATAATGTATATAAACTAATGTTCTTCTTTAAATTTTATGCATAAACTATATTGATTATAAATTAGGTTCTCATTAATAAATGCTTTAGATTATTGTGGAATCTGTGACGTAAGCCGTGATGTAGCTTCAGACAGAAATGCAATCTATCTCCATTATATATAGATATCCATAATTGTATTATATCTATCTAGTATAAATATATCATTATATTATTAAATAAGGTATGCACAAAATATCTTAGCGGATTTAATCCTGTGAGTTTTAACTTTTAGGGCTATCGATGAGGCAAGGCGTTTGGCATTTGAGCATATTGTCCCCTGTCTAGAGGTGAGATCCCTTTGATGAAAGGGATGGAGTAATATATAAAAAATTATATAAAGATGTAGTACATATTTTCACCATCTAGATAAGATTGTTTGTGTGCATTATATATACTAGCAAATATATGCACCCTCGGGGTGCAAGTATTTAAGTTTTAATATAATAAAATATTATATTAAATTAGAAAGTCTAACGGAACTAAATAAGAATACAGATAAAAAGATTTGAAACAGAGGGAGTATAATAAAAGATTGAAAACAGAGGGAGTATAATAATTAAAATGGAACAACTGAAACTTACTGTTCCATCACTCTCGTCTTTTATTGTTATTTTTTCTAATTTAAGTATTTAGTTATAAGAGGAAGTAAAGAATAAAATGACAGTTATTTTTTCTTGTTAATGGATTTCATTTAAGATTCATTGAAGAGATTTTTGCTTATATTCATTAAAATAAAACCAAACAGTTAGAAATCAATAACACTGAGCACATATTTATTAAATTCTATTTTTTAATATTAATATGCAAATTAGCCTTCCCGTTCACACTGTAAACTGCTATTTTGTTGTATATATAAATATAATTGCATGTGGACAGTATGGAGACATAGTTAACAGTATTAATAATGTAAGACAATTTTATTAATAATTGAGGTTTAGATAAAAATAAAATCATGGAGAATGTGATGTCAATAACTAAGAGAATTGTGACTTGAGTAGTGATATAGTTTCGGTTACAGACAGAAAAACACACAATCTCCATTATAATAAGATATATATATATATATATATATATATAATCACGTTAGTTATATAGAGCTTTGTAAATAGAGTTCAGAACTATTTGAATTAAATTTGTTTTGTAAAAACATGGATTTTTTGAGCCGGGTTAGCTCAGTCGGTAGAGCGTTCGGCTAGAAACCACAAGGTTCTCGCCAACTCAGCGTATGGGTAGCACAGGGATCTGTGCGGTAAAGTAAGGAGCTGATGGTAGGTGTGGCGCTCCACCTCAGATGCAAAAACAATCTCCTTGGTCTAGCCTTATTGAAAGGGGATAGACTCCCTCGCTGACTGGTTGATACCGACTTTAGGCCGCCCCGTCGACTTTACTTTTTACTTACTATAAACCATACTCTTAGCTTTCATATGACTACTGGGGAGAGTGTTTATGCTGATTCTGCCAAGGATTGAACTCACCCTCCTTGGCTAGCAAATGTTGATGAACCACCCTGCCCCACTTACTGATTAGAAGTGGGCTTACCCTGTAAGTGGGGAAAAAAAAAAAAATCATTTACCTTGTGGTATGCCAGAAGTGAATGCTTTGAAAGCAGAAATGGAATGATGAAAATAAACGCTTTGCACATGGGGATCGGCACAGGTAAAGAGAGAGAAAATAGAAATATTAAGAATTGTAATTTTCAACCAATTAGAGGTGTTCATGCCTAAAAAGAAGTTTTTCAAAAAAGGCCTATTTGGAGCCAACCTAAATCCTATACAAACGAAGTTTTTTTCGAAGAACAGCAGAGAGAAAGAACCAACTGAATACTCCACACTTTTCGTTTTAAGAAATATTTCCCAACTGCTGAAGGTATTATAAGCTATATCTTTCTCTCTAAGTAACTTGACTGCCGACTTGAATTTTGAACATTACCCTTTCTTTCTCAGTGGGAGTCAATTCAACACATTATTATTATCATCTTTTGTTTCTATACACATATTACTTGTTGAATTTATGAGTTCTTTGTTTTTCTGCCTTAATATACGAGACCTTATGGTGTGTTGAGTGTAATTACCCATATATATATATATATATATATTATATATATATATATATCTTTATTTAACTTTTTTTCTTTTTTTTTTTCCAAAAAAATGTTCAAGGTAATTCTTAACTTGTTCATCGTAAATTCCTACCATAAAATAAACTGAACCTTCATTTTATGTCCGTGTTTTTGCAATAAATGTTTTATTTTTCTTGCAACCGTTATTTTACAATACTGAATATATTTTCAGTATTTAAAAACATTTATTGCAAACATATATATTTTCTTTATTTAAAAACATTTATTGCAAACATATTTAAAACATTTATTGCAAAAACACGGACATAAAATGAGGGTTCAGTTTATTTTATAGTAGGAATTTACGAGGAACATTACCCTTTCTTTCTCAGTTGGAGTCAATTCAACACCTTATTATCTTATTACATGAACATTTAAAAAAGCCTATTCTGCAGGACTTTGATCAGTATTCTTGATTATTGTAATACTTTGTTTCAATATACATTTTACTTGTTGAATTTATGAGTTCTTTGTTTTTCTGCCTTAATATATGAGACTTTATGGCGTGTTGAGTGTAATATATATATATATATATATATATATATATATATATATATATATATATATATATATAAAAATGTCTTTTATTTATCTTTTTTTAATTTATTTTTCAGTGAGGAGGACCAATTGACAGAAGTGGGGTCCGGGTACACATTCTTTTGTAAAAGCAGGCCATGGTAGCTGTATGGATTTGAGGTAAGACAGCTCGAGCATCCCATCCTAAAGTGGCCTCTGCATAAGCAGCACATGACGGACGGCATGGACACATCTCCTACATCTAAGTGACCACATATGTGACCTGTGTGGCAGGTTCTGCCTGTCGAGGGTTGGGCTTCTCAGTCACATACGGTCTCATGCAAGTGGAAACCAAGAAAGGGGTTCATGTGTGACAGGAAACAAACAAATTTGGATCAGGGGACCCTCGGCGTGCTCACATCCGAACTACTTGTAGAAATGGCCTTATTCTGCGAAGAAGTGGCAATCACCATCCATATATATATATATATATATATATATATATATATATATATTCCATCATGGATTTGTTTGTTTTGTTTTACAGCATATCAACCTCAGTGGGTCATTTAATGCCGATAAAGTTTTGAAATGAATCAATTCTTAATGGATAATACAATTTTTTTTATTAACACATTTTTCTATTTAACCCATAGATGGGACCCTAACAGGTACTACCACTCCAGGTCAGAGTGGACCAGGGAGCAATGGTGATGAAGGGGTGCTCCACATTCCCCAAACCTCCAAAACTGGAACCTCACCATCAGATAGAGTTTAACATCATTCCCAGGATATGTAGACCCACAGCCACTGCCTTCTAGCACCAATATGATAAAAAGGGGTTGGGGCTTGCCATAAGAGCAATAGGGTTGGGAAAATCATATAGGTGCTAGGGCTTGACATGATCCATCATGGAGGCGCGTGGGCTAGTGGTTTGTGGCAACCACTGATGCACCAATTCTTTCCTATCGACTGTGCCAAAACGTGTGGATGGTCCAACACAAGCCTTCACCACTATAAACAAATCACTGTGTGGGTGTTCATTGTGTGTGTGAACCCTCATGCGTCGAAAATTGACAAGAGAGTCCATAATATCCCATCAACTCATTCACTCTAACCTCTTGAATTTATGTTGGATAATTTAAACTCTTACCTTTTTCGATGCCCTTAGCAACTTTTGTGCTAGTCTTTTCCTCTTCCAAATCTAAACCTTCGTCACCAGGAACAGGTAATCTGAATCTTGGTACTTCAATATGTTCAGTAGGTCCTTCTTGTTTCTGGTAATGGGTCATAGAAGCAAGCAAGTCCTCAAACAATTCCTTTTCATCTTGTGTCACATTTTCTGGTAGTATTAAACCAACTGCACAACCTGTACAATAAGAAAATAAGGAAAATACATTTTTTTAACAATTATTTTTTTTTTTTTTGATAATTTTTTTTTTTTTTAAATAATTTTTTTTTTTTTTTTTTTAAATAATTTTTTTTTTGTTATTTCCTATAAGTCTAACATGATCAAAGGGGAACCACTCTTGACTGATAAATTATTTATTTATTTATTGATCTACTAGGAAAAAAGAAGACGGGGTTAGGGTTAGTTTAATTGGAAAATAAATAAACAATTTATCAGTCAAGAGTGGTTCCCCTTTGATCATGTTGGTTATTTCCTATAAGTCTAACATGATCAAAGGGGAACCACTCTTGACTGATAAATTATTTATTTATTTATTGATCTACTAGGAAAAAAAGAAGATGGGGTTAGGGTTAGTTTAATTGGAAAATAAATAAACAATTTATCAGTCAAGAGTGGTTCCCCTTTGATCATGTTGGTTATTTCCTATAAGTCTAACATGATCAAAGGGGAACCACTCTTGACTGATAAATTATTTATTTATTTATTGATCTACTAGGAAAAAAGAAGACGGGGTTAGGGTTTAGGGTTAGTTTAATTGGAAAATAAATAAACAATTTATCAGTCAAGATTGGTTCCCCTTTGATCATGTTAGACTTATAGGAAATAACCTTTTTTTTTTTTTTTTTAAAGACCAAAATGTTTCAGCAACTGAAATTTGAATTAAAAAAAGTTTTTAAGTGATAAGTTCAAATTATTATAAGTATATCCATTTTCTGAAGCTTCTTTTGCAAATGACCCCCTAAAAATTTGGATAATTACTACCTGTTCCCCTCCCCCAAAATTTCTACAAATTTAATTTTTTTTTACATTAACCAACCCCTCTGCCCAAGCAGGATGTGAGATATGATCAATTTATTTAGTGGAGTTTAACAGGTCTGAAATCAAAGTTTTCTTTCTCCTAGACTGGTAGCCATATCAAGTTTAAATAGTCCAGTCTACCCTACTATTTACCCATAGCTAGAAAGAGAATAGTTGGATGCATACCTTTCCCAAGGTTATTAACGCTCTGTGAAATGCAAACAGCCTTGCTAATGATTTGAACTTGTATCCAGTGTTCATTTCCTATGACGATAACCATTACTCCACAAATACCTTCACTTATGTAATACCAAATCTTGATATACACAAGCTTGGCTGATAAAGATCAAAATGATGTTCGGCTGTTGCTTGTATGTATTTACCTAGCCCCTCTGCTATATGAGGTAAGTTCAGGTGCGGTCTTGCATCCATTCTAAAATACAACCCATCTCAGTGCCGTTTTTATTACAGGATAGATACGGCCCGAACCGGAGCATATAGCCTCTATGCCAGAAGCAATACAAGGTCAATTTTTAAGCAGAGTAGAGTTGATTTGAATTCAGAGTTTTCCTTCTCCTATATGGGTTGCCTTACCAAGGCTAAAAAGAAGCCACTTTGCTCTACTATTTACCAATAGCTTGGGGTTTGGTTTGTTTTACGGCATATCAACCTCAGTGGGTCATTTAATGCCAACAAAGTTTTGAAATAAATTCATTCTTAATAGATAATCAATTTTGTTTATGAACTAATGTTTTTCTATTTAACCCTGATATATCTGGGTTAAGGGATATATTATGAAGTTGGTATTTGGTATATTATCGCAGTAGTAGCTGGTGCGTCGAATAGCAGAACGTCTTCCGAGCAGTCGTGGTGGTATTCTGACTGGTAGACTAGTAGGCTTAGGTGCTTGTACCACCACAGTATCGAATATTTATAGATGACACTGTCCAATCAGATTATAGTGAGGGGGTACCAAGGTATTTACATATTCATTACATCAAACCCATAGATGGGACCCTAACAGGTAATAACACTCCAGGTCAGAGTGGACCAGCGAGCAATGGTGATGAAGGGGTGCTCCACAATCCCCAAACCTCCAGAACTAGAACCTCACCATCAGATAGAGTTTAACGTCATTCCCAGGACATGAAGACCCTCAGTTACCGCCTTCTAGCACCCATATGATAAAAAGGGTTGTGGCTTACCATAAAGGCAATAGGGCTGGGGCAATCATATAGATGATAGGGCTTGACATGACCAGCTGATTGATCGGAGGGGGCCTCTCCGACCGCCCATCAAGCCCAAGTAAGGACCAAAGTGGAATATTGCAGGTCATGGACTGCTCAGCAACCTGGATTCTATCCTTAAGCATCACAGGTCGCCACCCACGGCCAACAGGTGACCCTATTAGGGGAGTCTTACCCTTCTTCAGAGGTGCAGTTGTTGCATTCTATCGCTCCAGTCCAGTTAGTCCTGAAGATCCATTATTACTGAATCGTGAGTTAGATCCTCGTGGGATGCCCATTTAAAATCTCTAAGTAAAAGAAGACTTTGCATTGATTCAGCCACTCAGCAAAGAAACGTTAACGTCTACTATTTAAAATATTAAACACAAAAGAAAATTCCATGTTGTTATCAGTGAAATTTTATTTTTTAATTATCTTCACAAATATAAATCAAATCTTTATTATTTTTGCTCAAAAACCAAGCACTGGTGATATTTTATATATATATATATATATATATATATATATATATATATATATATATATATATATATACTTTGTCGTTCCTCCAGAAATACATATACACACAACTGCCCTTTATATATGTATAGATGTCAAATTTATCCTGAACACCCTGTATATATTTCAGAGTTGCATGTCTTTTTTCTTCCCTTTCATTAAAATAAAAACGGAATGGTCCATTATTTAGCAGAGGTGACAACACTAAATGTAATATCTGAACTGAATATGTTCTACTTTTCAACAGAGATCAACATAATATTAATCTAAATAGGAAGGAATGTGAAAAAGAGGGTGAGGGTGAAAAAGAGGGTGAGGGTGAAAAAGAGGGTATCAAGAAGGAAAGGTAGGAGGTATGAAGGTCAGGAGGAGGAAACAAAAACATGGACAGAAAACCAGGTGAAAGAAAAAAAATTATATATATATGCACATAACATGGGCAAAGGAGAAAGCAGAAAAACTTCTTTGCAGAATATCAAAGCAATGTGGGGGTGGGGTGGGGTGAAAAGACATAAAAAATTATGTAGATAGATAGATAGAGAGAGAGAGAGAGAAAGAGAGAGAGAGAGAGAAAGAGAAAGAGAGAGAGAGAGAGAGAGAAAGAGAAGGAAAATTTGCAGCAAACATGGCATCTCTTTCCCCTGACCGGGATATGCATGCGGGGCTTGGGGACCACTTTTGAATTTCCTATTCCATTATTTTCATTAATTCACTATCTCATTCAGTTAGATCATTTCTCATTCTTTTTTCTCATAAAGTAGTTATTTTCATTTCTCTAATCTCTCCCTGTAATTTATATTTTACTCGTCACTTTTTGTATTAATTTAATATTAATTTCAATTAACATTAACATTAGTTTCAACTAAGTAGAAAAAAGTAACATTAGTTTCAACTAAGTAGAAAAAGTAACATTAGTTTCAACTAAGTAGAAAAAAGTAACATTAGTTTCAACTAAGTAGAAAAAAGTAACATTAGTTTCAACTAAGTAGAAAAAAGTAACATTAATTTCAACTAAGTAGAAAAAAGTAACATTAGTTTCAACTAAGTAGAAAAAAGTAACATTAATTTCAACTAAGTAAAAAAGTAACATTAATTTCAACTAAGTAACAAAAGTAACATTAATTTCAACTAAGTAACAAAAGTAACATTAATTTCAACTAAGTAACAAAAGTAACATTAATTTCAACTAACTAGAAAAAGTAACATTAATTTCAACTAAGAAAAAAAAACAAAAAACATTAATTTCAACTAAGAAAAAAAACCCATTAATTAATGTTAGTAATAAGTAATTTTAATTAATGTTAGTAATAAGTAATTTTTAATTAATGTTAGTAATAAGTAATTTTAATTAATGTTAGTAATAAGTAATTTTAATTAATGTTAGTAATAAGTAATTTTAATTAATGTTAGTAATAAGTAATTTTAATTAATGTTAGTAATTAGTTTTAGTCACAAACTCCATATATAATTACACAAAAAGTTCTTTTGTTTTTTTTATTGGTGGAAAATGATGTATTCAAGTCTGTTCATTTTTGAAAATGAAAAGAATGTGAGAGAAGTACAGAGACAAAAGTGCTTAGAATTATTCTAGCACATCAGGATTTTATAGAATGTACAGTAACTGCCACTGATACACTCACATAATATTTCATTTCCAACCTTTTACATTAAATTGTCTAATAAAGAAAGAAAGAAAGAAAGAAAGGAATAGTCCATAATGGCTGTAGATTCCAGTATAAAAAAGTAAAATTTGTTATATAGAAAGAAAAAGAACTGAAACCGGCTATTTTTATTGGATCTCATATCAAAGAATTAATGCCATATAGCAAATTCCGAGGGAAAACTGAATCCACTTGGGCTCATTGGATTTTATGGCATGTCAACACTTGTTGGGTCATTTTAAGTTGTCTTGTTCTATTCATTTTTGGGTAATTCATGAGGAAGTGCGTCCCGGTCTCCTGCCTCAAAAATTGCTACCCAGTGACTATTAAAATAACGACCCATCTCAGTCTATTCAAAACTATCCATCTTCATATCTATCTATCTCAATTTGTTCATATTTATCTATATTACTTTAAATACTAAGATTTTTTTTTTTATTCGTGTTTGTTTAATGTCTTGTTTTTAGTTTAAATAAACAAGAATTACGACAAAAAAGAAGAGAGCCCCCCCCTCCAAATACATTCACTTGTCAAGAATATCTATCTACATTTGTTCGTATCTATCTATATTATTTTGTTTGTTTATCTATCTCCATTTGTTCGTATCTATCTATATTATTTTGTTTGTATCTATCTCCATTTGTTCGTATCTATCTATATTATTTTGTTTGTTTATCTATCTATCTCAGTCTATTCAAAACTATATATCCATCTTCATATCTAAACAAGAATTACGACAAATTACGATAAATAAACAAGAATTATGACGAGCTGGGGTTGTTATTTTGATAGTCACCGGGTAGCAATTTTTGAGGCAGGAGACCGGGACGCACTTCCTCATAAATTACACATTTTTGTTAAGTATTAAAAAAATTGAATGCCTATTTTTTTAATCTATTTAACCCATAGACAGGACCCTAAAAAGGGTACTACCACTCCGGATCAGGGTGGACCTGGGAGTAATGGCGATAAAGAGATAATCCATATTACCCAAAGTTCCAGATTTGGAATTTCACAAGATGCAGTTTAACATCATGCACAGGACACTAAAACCCTCGGCTACTGCCTTCTAGCACATAGGATAAAAAGGGTAGAGGGGGGGTGTGCAATTGGAGTGAATTCTAATGGATAATGAATACCATCTACAACCAGTTGAATGAATCCAACCTCACCAAAAGGCTGGACAGGACATAACCAAAAGATTAAAATAAAAAAAAATAAAATAAATGAAGACAAGGGAAATAAATGAAGTAAAAATGGATTTAGGATTAAATAGGAAATTTTACATTAAGATAATCCAAAATGATGGATAAAAGAATTCTTACAAGGATGTCCAGCCACGGTGGGGCGTATTGATGTCATTAGTGCAGGGGTCACATTTACTGTTCAAAACAAGAAACCACAGCAATAAAATGTTGTTAAAATAATAATTTAATAAGGATATTAAATAAAGTTTGAATAAATAAAAAAAATAAAAAAATAAATAAAACGGGTTAAAAGCAAGCAATTAAATGATTAATAAAAATGTCAGATAATAAAAACACAAAGTGACCGGCAATTATTTTACATTTTTAATTGCAAAGGAATGGAATTGGCGAAGTTTTAATTTTGGCTGGGATTTTTCACTTTGTATTAATCCCCTAAGCAAAGGCATGAACCCAGTTCTCCCCTTCAAACAGTGCGCCCCACTGCTTTTTCAGGTGCGCTCCGTAGTATTCCTGAAAAATCCACCTCATATTTATGTGAACTGGGATTTTCAACCCTCGCAACAATTAATTGTAAAAAGAGAGGAACTCTTCAATGCATTGATGAGGAAATGAGAGTTTGTCTCTCAAACATAAGACCAAACATTGAAGAAATCGCAAGGTCTCATCAAGCTCATGTTTCTCATTAACACAGGAATGAATAAACTTCGTAGACGTATGTTAAGTTTGCTTTTGTTAAATGTGTTATTTTTTATATATTTAACAGTTAACTTAATAACATATTAGTCCTATTTTGTATACAGTGTGCTATCAAGTATCTGTAGTACTGTAAGTGCGCCCAGACTGTATAAAGTTTGAGAACCACTGACTTAATAACATATTAGTCCTATTTTGTATACAGTGCGCTATCAAGTATCTGTAGTACTGTAAGTGCGCCCAGACTGTATAAAGTTTGAGAACCACTGAGTTAACTTAATAACATATTAGTCCTATTTTGTATACAGTGCGCTATCAAGTATCTGTAGTACTGTAAGTGCGCTCAGACTGTATAAAGTTTGAGAACCACTGACTTAATAACATATTAGTCCTATTTTGTATACAGTGCGCTATCAAGTATCTGTAGTACTGTAAGTGCGCCTAGACTGTATAAAGTTTGAGAACCACTGCCCTAAGCAAAGGCATGAACCCAATTCTCCCCTTCAGGGTAAATTGCCAGGCAGTGTGAACCCTTTTCTTTGTAAAGTAAAATTGTCAGGGAGACCTAGAGTCGGTATCAGCCATACAGCGATGAAGTCTATCCCCTTTTCACTAGCACTATACCAAGGAGATTGTTTTTAGCGTGTGAAGCAGAGCGCCACACCTACCGTCAGCTCCTCACTTTACTGCACAGATCCCTGTGCTACTCATATGCTGAGTTGACAAGTGCCAGTATTGAACAAGGAATCTTGAGGTTTCCAGCCGAACACTCTACTGACGGGGCTAAACTGGCCCTATTTATACAAATAGTTTTAAATTTTTAATTGCAAAGGAAAGGAATTGTCAAAGTTTAAATTTTGGCTGGGTTTTTTCACTTTGCTTTAATCCCCTAAGCAAAGGCATGAACCCAATTCTCCCCTTCAGGGTAAATTGCCAGGCATTTGGAACCCTCTATCTTTGTAAAAGTAAGTAAAGTCATCGTGGCAGCCTAAAGTCGGTATCAGCCAATCAGCGAGGGAATCTATCCCCTTTTCAATAGCACTAGACCAAGGAGATTATTTTAGCGTCTGAGGTGGAGCGCCACACCTACCGTCAGCTCCTTTACCGCACAGATCCCTGTGCTACTCATACGCTGAGTTGGCGATGACCGGTATCGAACTAGGAACCTTGTGGTTTCTAGCCGAACGCTCTACCGACTGAGCTAATCTGGCCCATTGTAAAAGTAAGCAATTAAAATGAATGATAAATGTTAGATAAATAAAAAAGTTTGGTTTGTTTTATGGCATATCAATCTTGGTGGGTTATTTAATGCCGACAAAGTTTTGAAATAAATTAATTCTTAATGGATACTCAAATTCTTTTTTATAAACACATTTTACTATTTAACCAATGGATGCGATCCCAACAGGTACTACCACTCCTGGTCAGAGTGGACCAATGAGCAATGGTGATAAAGGGGTGCTCCACATTCCCCAAACATCCAGAACTGGAACCTCACCATCAGATAGTTTAATGTCATTCCCAGGACATGAAGACCCTCAGCCACCACCTTCTAGCACCCATATGATAAAAAGGGGTTTGGGGTTGCCATAATGGCAATAGGGTTGGGGCAATTATATAGATGCTATGGCTTGATGTGACCAGCTGATTGATCATAGGGGGCCTCTCCAACCACCGTCTAACCTAAGTAATGGCCAAAGTAGAGTGTTGCATCTCGGACACCAGGGTTCCATACTTAAGCATCACAGGTTGCCACCCATGGCCACCAGGTGGCACCATTCGGGGGATGGGGGTGCTAAAAACTCTGCAGAGGTGCAGAATTTCATGGCTGATGTCATGGACTACATTTTGTGATATCACGTTTCAGTTAGATGGCCTCCATTACATAGGCTTTGTCTCTTCTGTCTTTCTGCCGACCTATGGGTAAAATATGACAAACTTGACTTTTAGGTTTTTGTTAGGATAACAGTCTGGAAGAAGGACAAGTGAATTCAAACAGTGTGCCAGCATGACAGGCCTATTACTTTTCAGGTCTTACAGATCTTAGGAAAGCCATCAGGCTCTGGAGCTGGCAGTGAACATCTTGCTAGAGATTAAGCATTTTTTTAAAATCATCTATCCCTTAAATGCTGTGTTGGACTGGTCTGTGGGTATATGTTTGAATTATTTTGATATATAAAGTGTGCTTCAATCCCCCACCTGGATCTATAGACTAGATGTAGTTATGTGGTTTATTCCTTTGCCAATCACTAGCTATACTGCATGGCTGAGACTACTTAAACACTGATACTGGCCATAGTTCTACTAGCACTTTCAGGAGGGTCTTACAATACTCAGGACTCTTTACCAGAAGAATCAAATGATTCTTTATCAGAGGATTGCCAAGGATCCAATTCCACTGGACATGCGTTCTTGCTTAAAGGCTACAGGATGGCCCATAAGATTGTAACAGTATAAGATGTACACAAAATCACCACTCCTATTTATGAACTTTCCCAACAGCAGCAGGGATTTCCGGTAAAAATTGGCTAGTGGGAGACAAGGACAGAAAGCATTTAAGATCGTTTGCAACTGTTTTCAAATCAATTGCTAATTGAATTTTCTGCCAGTGAGACCCCCCTAAAAAAATACACATGGCAATATTTACATTTTTTTTAAATTAGAAAAATTTTTTTTTTTTTTTAACCCTACATGCACAGAAATGAAATTCAGAACACGGATATTAATAATGAAATGAAATTAGAATAAAAAAATCAGATGAATTTTATAACACGCAA
>CM042169.1:51358972-51476472 GCA_023376005.1 Doryteuthis pealeii
AGAGTGTTGCATCTCAGACACCAGGGTTCCATCCTTAAGCATCACGGGTCACCACCCACGGCCAACAGGAGGAGAATTTGGGGGGGGGGAGTCTTACCCCTCTGCAGAAATGCATTCTAACGCCCCAACCAACAGGGTGGTCAATATGTAAGGATGGGCACTATTATACTTCAAGAAGCGATAGTAATCCAACATACAGTGTTATTAGAAGAAACTGAAATTAATGGTTTGATTTTACGGCATATCAACCTCAGTGGGTCATTTAATGCCGATAAAGTTTTGAAATAAATCAATTAATGGATAATACAATTTTTTTATAAATACATTTTTCTATTTAACCCATAGATGGGACCCTAACAGGTACTACCACTCCAGGTCAGAGTAGACCAAGGAGCAATGGTGATGAAGGGGAACTCCACATTCCCCAAACCTCCAAAACTGGAACCTCACCATCAGATAGAGTTTAACGTCATTCCCAGGACATGTAGATCCGCAGCCACCGCCTTCTAGCACCCATATGATAAAAAAGGGTTGGGTTATTAGAAGAGGGCTCAATATCTGTGATAGAGCATTAATAAATGAATAAATAAATTAACATTTTAGTTTATATTTATTTGCATAGGAACAATTTTGCTACCATTGGTTTCTTGCCTGATGACTGCTACACAGCAAGAAACCAATGGTAGCAAAATTGTTCCAATGTAAATAAATATAAACTAAAACATTTATTTATTTAGGTATTACTGTAGGATTGAAAATAGATAGAAAAAAAAAAAAAAAATCAAATGATAATAGTAGAAAAACTACAGAGGCATAACTCTTACTGCTATTGCAGCTAAGATATATATGCCCTTCTTCTTAATCGCATCCCGACCCGAAATAGAGAAAATCCTAAGGAAAAAACCAAAAACGGATTTCGTAGAAACAGATCCACAACTTCTCAAATCCTGACTATACGACGAATCATAGAGGGGGTCCGAGCAAAAAACCTAGAGGCAACGCTAACTATTCGTAGATTTTTCTAAGGCATTTGACTCTATACACAGAGGGAAAATGGAACAAATACTACTAGCATATGGTCTCCCCAAAGAAACTGTTGCCGCCATAATGATGCTCTACAAAGACACTAAAGCAATGGTACGCTCACCTGATGGCGACACAGATTTCTTTGACATCACCGCTGGTGTTCTGCAGGGAGATACGTTAGCACCATATATATTTAAATATGCCTAGACTACATACTCAGAACATCATTAGATACCCTAAAAGAAAAAGGTCTCACACTAAGGAAAGCAAGAAGCAGGCGATACCCCGCACAAACAGTCACAGATGTGGACTATGCTGATGACCTCGCGCTCCTTGCCGATACGCCGACACAGGCTGAGACACTACTACACAGCCTGGAGAAGGCAGCAAAGAACGTCGGCCTCTATGTGAACGCTGATAAAACTGAGTTCATGAGCTTCAAAAAGCAAGGGGACATCTCCACACTTGACGGCAAGCCTCTTAAGTCAGTAGAAAAATTCACATACCTAGGGAGTAATATCTCATCCACAGAAACGATGTTAACACTCGAATAGGAAAGGCATGGTTGGCCACCAACAAACTATCAGTCATATGGAAATCCGATCTCCCCAACAAGCTAAAGAGGCGATTCTTCCAGGCTGTGGTAGTGTCGGTACTTCTGTATGGCTGTACCACTTGGACCCTAACGAAGCGTCTTGAGAATAAGCTAGATGGGAGCTGTACGAGAATGCTACGGACGGTCCTGGATAGGTCGTGGAAGCAGCACCCCACAAAAGAGCAACTATATGGCCACCTGCCCCCCATCTCACAAACCATACGAGTGAGACGGACTAGACATGCAGGTCACTGTTGGAGAAACAAGGACGAGATCGTAAGCGACGTACTATTGTGGAAGCCAGCACATGGGCGCGCTAATGTGGGCCGCCCAGCCAGGACCTACATTGACCAACTATGTAGGGATACTGGCTGCAGCGCAGAGGAGCTGCCAGAGTCAATGAATGATAGGGAAGGCTGGCGAGAGATCATCATGGATATCCGTGCAAACTGCACGACATGATGATGATGATGAGTATGCTGACAGATCTGTTTCGACCTTTTATAAAAACGATCTTCCTCAAGAGCAACTATATTTATGAAAGAAAGAAGGAATAGTTAACCGTTTGGCTTGAGAGGCTCAAACAACGCTCACATTCTGGGCTGGAATGTCTTAAAATTTGTATAAAAATGTGGATTTTGTATTAAAAATAAAATAAATTTTATTTTTAAAATTAAAAGTTTCAACATCAAGGAGAAAAACTCAAAGTTTGAAGTAAAAATGTAATAGAAGATAAAAGTTGTCAGTTTAATGAGAAAATAAATAATTTGGGCTCTGTTTTTTTCTGGATCACACTGTATACAGGGTGACCCAGAAAAAACAGAACCCACAAATTTTGTAATAAAACTTAATTTTAACTGGGGGGGGGTAGGTTTAGGGTTTCGGGAAAAATGCCCTAAGTTGGTTGTT
This sequence comes from Doryteuthis pealeii, assembly GCA_023376005.1. Taxonomy (NCBI): domain Eukaryota; kingdom Metazoa; phylum Mollusca; class Cephalopoda; order Myopsida; family Loliginidae; genus Doryteuthis; species Doryteuthis pealeii. The sequence goes on from CM042169.1 coordinate 51,361,503, forward strand.
TTTTTGGGTTTTTTTTTTTTTCAAGTGACACAGCTTTGGATGGACTTCAATCGTAGCTGGTGTTTTTTTTTTCTGCAGCCACAAGCTAGCGGTTTTTGAGGCAGGAGGCAGGGACGGAACTCCACGAAGAGTACCCTTTAATCCTTAGAAAAAAAAAAAAAAAAAAAAAAAAAAAAAAAAACTTCTGTAATAGTAGATATTCCCTGTGTATAATTTTCTGGGTCAGATGAATACTAATCACTATTATTCACTAATGTACTTTGTCCAGTGCCCTCATCTTAGTTGTTTTTATTGTTGTACTCTTCAACCTTCAAATGTTTCTCGTTATTTTCTAGGAACTTTGATAGAAACTCTTTAATTCAATAGATAAATAAATAAATATTTTATTTTTATTTACATTGGAACAATTTTGTTACCATTGGTTTCTTGCTGTGTAGCAGTCATCAAGCAATGAAAGTGTTTTTGTGACGGAGAACGAAAAAGAGCAAGACTTTGTCTTGCCTGCCGGGATCGAACCCGCATCCGCCCGCATGCAAAAATAAATGCAATCTAGGTACTGGACGGACGCGAGGTTCGACATGTGCCTGGATGTTTGGTTTTTGTGTGTACTTAAAATAACCAAAGCGAGTGAGGAAAGACGGTGTTCTTTTAGAAGAGAAGATTGAAAGCTGAGGACTGAGATTATTTGAAGTTTTCCTTACAGTTGGGAGAGAATTAGAGTAATATAACTTTTGAATTTTTTTGGACCCCCTTTTGAAAGAGTTTTGAAAAATTATTGTATATATAGTTTCTCAAGTTTCTTTAACCCTTAAAAAAAAAAAAAAAAAAAAAAAAAAAAAAAAAAAAAAATACTTTTGTAATAGTAGATATTCACTATGTATAATTTTCTGGGTCAGATGAACACTAATCACTATTATTCACTAAAGTACTCTGTCCTGTGCCCTCATCTTAGTTGTTGTTGTTGTTGTTGTGGTTGTGTTTTTTTTTATTGTACTCTGCAGCCTTCAAAATGAACTCTTTAATTTAATTGCAATTGTTCTTTTTCTGCTCCGTTTGCTTAGAGGATTTCTCTAATCAGATCTTCAAAGAAGAAAAACAGTGAAAAACAACAAAATCAAAAAGAGGATTTTTTTCTAGGTAATTTATGAGGAAGTGCGTCCCGGTCTCCTGCCTCAAAAATTGCTACCCGGTGACTATCAAAATAACAACCCCAGCTCGTAATTCTTGTTTATTTATCGTAATTTGTCGTAATTCTTGTTTAGATATGAAGATGGATATATAGTTTTGAATAGACCGAGATAGATAGATAAACAAATAAAATAATACAGATAGATTTGAACAAATGAAGATAGATATTTTCGACAAGTAAATGTATTGGGGGAGGTCGCTTCTTTTTTTTTGTCGTGTTTATTTAAACTAAAAACAAGACATTAAACAAACCTGAATAAAAAAAAATATCTTAGTATTTAAAGTGATATAGATAAATATGAACAAATTGAGATAGATAGATATGAAGATGGATAGTTTTGAATAGACTGAGCTGGGTCGTTATTTTAATAGTCACCGGGTAGCAATTTTTGAGGCAGGAGACCGGACGCACTTCTCATAAATTACCTTTTTTGTACACAAAATATTAACTCACACAGAAGCAATAGAATCTAAATAGAAATACAAAATGCCAATAAAGTTTTGAAATAAATCAATTCTTAATGGATAATACAATTTTTTTATAAATACATTTTTCTATTTATGGGACCCTAACAGGTACTACCACTCCGTGTCAGAGTGGACCAGGGAGCAATGGTGATGAAGGGGTGCTCCACATTCCCCAAACCTCCAAAACTGGAACCTCACCATCAGATAGAGTTTAACGTCATTCCCAGGAGATGTAGACCTGCAGCCACCGCCTTCTAGCACCCATATGATAAAAAGGGGTTGGGGCTTGCCATAAGGGCAATAGGGTTGGGAAAATCATATAGGTGCTAGGGCTAGCTGTGACCAACCGATTGATCAGAGGGGGCCTCTCCGACCGCCTGTCTAGCCCAAGATAGGGCCAAAGTGCTATCATTGTACAAACTGATAATAAATATTGTACAAACTGATAATAAATATCATCCAGGCTGAAATAGCCACAAATTCACTCACCTGATTTTTTTATTTTATTATTTCTATTTAACAATCAATAATATCAATAATGTATTGTTGTGAGAAAGAACTCCAACAATACATTCAATCAATATATAAAAAAACATTTCTAATTGAAGCAATTGGTTAGATTTGGGGTAAGAACTGAAACTATGGAAGGTCAAGCAAGTAAAAAAACAGACTAAAATAAATTAGCACTCTTGAACTTTCTCAACCGTGAAAGCAGTGTTCAGTAAATGGTAATGATCCAAACTGGGAAATCATTTTTAATAGTTTGGTAGTCGATCAAACAGGTTGGATCATTAGTATACTTAGATATACAGGAAACAATATATAAAACATTTCTAACACTGTGTGAGGGTGGACCTGGCGATGAAGGGTGGACCTGGCGATGAAGGGTTACTCCACACTCCTCTGAGCCCCATAATTGGAAAACCATTAGTTTAACATCATACCCAGGACACTAAGATCCTCAGCAAGCACCTTCTAGCACATATAATGATAAAAAGGTTGGTTATTTTATGGCATATCAACTTCGGTGGGTCATTTAATGCCGATAAAGTTTTTAAATAAAGTAATCATTAAATGGATATACAATTTTTTATAAACTAATGTTTTTCTATTTAACCCATAGATGGGACCCTAACAGGTAATACCACTCTGGGTCAGAGTGGACCAGGGAGCAATGGTGATGAAGGGGTGCTCCACATTCCCAAAACCTGGAACCTCACCATCAGATAGAGTTTAACATCATTCCCAGGACATGAAGACCCTCAGCCACCACCTTCTAGCACCCATATGATAAAAAGGGTTGGGGCTTGCCATGAGGGCAATCATATAGGTGCTAGGGCTTGACGTGACCAGCCGATGGATTGGAGGGGGTCTCTCCGACCGCCCATCTAGCCTAAGTAAGGGTCTAAGTGCAGTGTTGCAGGTCATGGACTTCTCATCCACCAAGACTCCATCCTTAAGCATCATGGGTCGCCACCCATGGCCAACAGGCGACCCCATTTGGGGGAAACTTACTAGTTGCAGAGTTTCAGTCAGTGCATTCTAACACCCCAGCCGACAGGGCGGTATCCAACCTCGAAAATCATTTTTAATAGCTTGGCAGTTGATCAAACATGTTGGATCATTACTATAATTGGATACACAGGAAACACCTGAAGAAGGCCAGAGAATACAGCAGCCAAAATGTTGTGTTAATAACTACTACAATAAAGATCAGGACAATAGTCTGAAAAATCAAAATTATCCACATCGAACCTCATCTCGAGAATACAGACAAATAATTCATAGGCTGTTTACTATATGGACCATATGACTTTTAGGCACCCCTTTTTGATCTCGAAGCAGAAGGACATGTTTTTCATTTACACCATAAATATCTGGTCATTTGTTAGGGGTTGGGATTAGTTTTATAATTTAAAAAAAAAAAAAAAAATCTAAAAATCATGATATTGACAGTGTAAATGAAAAACATGTCCTTCTGAATCGAGATCAAAAAGGGGTGCCTAAAGGTCATATGGTCCTACTATATTTTTAGGTTCCAACACTGACCCATAAATGGACAAAACTTTGCATAAATAACCACTCATACCAATCTTAAGTTGTGCATATATTATTTTTTGAAAGTTCCAGGGCTAATAATTAAAAGTCTAGGATTTTCCCCTTGAATAAGAGCGGAAGTAATAAAGAAAAAGAAAAGATAGAAAAAGAAAAGATAGAAAAAGAAAAGAAAATGGAAGTGGTGATTTCATTATAGAGTTCAGAGTAAACTATCTATTTTTTTTTTCCTACCACTCCTCCTCACTTCCTCTTCTGCGCCGTAAGTAAATTCGTTTTACTGTAATCGAGCCAGGAATTTTTGGTATATATAATTCACTAGCAAAGCTACAAGGTGTTGCCAGAGTTTAAAAAGTTAAAAATAAAATCTCTTATCTATATTCATATATAAATAAATAATTCTTTTGGTAATTTATGAGGAAGTGCGTCCCGGTCTCCTGCCTCAAAAATTGCTACCCGGTGACTATTAAAATAACGACCCAGCTCAGTCTATTCAAAACTATCCATCTTCATATCTATCTATCTATCTCAATTTGTTCATATTTATCTATATTACTTTAAATACTAAGATTTATTTTTATTGATGTTTGTTTAATGTCTTATTTTTAGTTTAAATAAACAAGAATTGTGACAAAAAAAGATGCGACCCCCACCCCAGATACATTTACTTGTCGAAAATATCTATCTATCTCCATTTGTTCGTATCTATCTATATTATTTTGTTTGTTTATCTATCTATCTATCTATCTCAGTCTATTCCAAACTATATATCCATCTTCATATCTAAACATAAACAAGAATTACAACAAATTATGATAAATAAACAAGAATTACGATGAGCTGGGGTTGTTATTTTGATAGTCACCGGGTAGCAATTTTTGAGGCAGGAGACCGGGACGCACTTCCTCATAAATTACCATTCTTTTTCTATATACAGCTATCCACAAAATCAGTGTGCACTTTAAAAATTTTAAATTTCTAAAGCTGTGTGTGTTTAAGCGCATGTTGTTTTTTGAGCTGTCACTGCTTAGTGTTTTTTTAAGGCAGGAGGCCGGGACACATTTCTGTGAAGAGCCCTAAAATTTATTACTTTCTAGTAAAGGCCACCCCCAAATCTTTTGTTCTGGTTACAACAAAATGTATAATTAAGTTCCAGGTAGGGTCATCGGCTGAACTTGCACAAACCTGTCAAAATTAGGGTGACCCAGAAAAAACAGAACCCACACATTTTGTAATAAAACCTAATTTTAACTAGGGGGAGGGGTTTAGGGTTAGGGGTTGAGTTGGTTTAATGGGAAAATAAATAATTTGGGTTCTGTTTTTTCTGGGTCACCCTAATTTTGACACTTTTGTGCAAGTTCAGCCGGGTCACTTAAGGTAGATAGGTCTGGCAACCGATCACTTACCCGATTTTCATTATTTTAAATACAGACATTGTTTTAAGGGGAAGGAAGAATAAAGAAAATTTTGCTAAGGTATTTTTTTTTTTTTTTTTTATATAAAAGGTTGCACTACTCCTCGTGTAGTTTTTAGAAAAGTTATTAATATTCATTCTTTCAACTATCCTGGGAGTGAGGGGAAACTTTTCATATTTAAAAAGGCCACACTAAAATTTATTAACTTACTAATAAATGCCACCCTCAAATCTTTTGCTCTGGTTACAACAGAATTTATAATTTAAACTTTTAGTTAAAAACTTAATCAAAATGAAATTTAAAGATAAACTTTATTTAACCTTTTAATAACATTTTTGAGATTTCTTTTTTGGATGAAACTTTGGGATATTGTGTTCTAAAAGAGGAAGTGAATAAGTTTAATTTGGCTTTCAAAAAGGTTTAATATGAAAAGGAAAAAGTATTTTTACTAGTGAAAAGAGCAATTTTTGGTGATTTTCGGACTCCTACCCTAAAACATGCTAGGCAGCGCCTGCTAAAAAAGTGAACCATGCTAGTTTTGTTTGTTTTACGGCATATCAACCCCAGTGGGTCATTTAATGCCGATAAAGTTTTGAAATAAATCAATTCTTAATGGATAATACAATTTTTTTATAAATACATTTTTCTATTTAACCCATAGATGGGACCCTAACAGGTACTACCACTCCGGGTCAGAGTGGGCCAGGGAGCAATGGTGATGAAGGGGTGCTCCACATTCCCCAAACCTCCACAACTGGAACCTCACCATCAGATAGAGTTTAACGTCATTCCCAGGACATGTAGATCAGCAGCCACCGCCTTCTAGCACCCATATGATAAAAAGGGGTTGGGGCTTGCCATAAGGGCAATAGGGTTGGGAAAATCATATAGGTGCTAGGGCTTGACGTGACCAGCCAATTGATCGGAGGGGGCCTCTCCGATCGCCCGTCTAGCCCAAGATAGGGCGAACCATGTAGTGGTTTGAAGGCATTTTTTATCAACAAGTTAATATGATCTGAAAGCGATATTTTACAGCCCCACTAAGTTTTTTTTATTTTTATTATCGACATGACAATTGTAAATATCTATTTTAAAAAACCGAGAGTGTGTGTGTGTGTGTGGGGGGGTGATTTAAAAAAAAAAAATATCGCTTTCTTATCGCATGAACTTGTCATAAAAACACCATCAAATTGCTAGATATTTAAAGGGTGGGGGTGGGGTTAAAATATTTACAAATACTTGTGTCGATAAAAAACTGGGGGGGGGGGAGGGGATGTAAAATATTGATTTCATATCATATTAAACTTGCCAATAAAAATACCTTTAAACTGTTGCACGGTTCACTTTTTCAGCAAACACTGCCTAGCATATTTTAGGGCAGGTGGCCAGGACGACAGCATCCGAAAATCACTGCAATTTTTGTTTTTAAAATGTTCAGTGCAACAGGTGTTTTTACTCATAAGCTCTGCCAGAGAAGAGGTTTTGGCAGACTGTGACTGTACTGCAGTAGCAAGCATTTGTAGCGGGGGTGGTTGGTTGGATTTTACGGCATGTCAATTCTTGGGTAGACAGAATTTTTAGTGTTGATTTTGATTGGTCAGAAAAATCATTGTGTCTGCTGTAACTGTCGCTAAACTGACCAGTTAATTATATCTTATTTTTATATAGTTATTTTTTATTTACAAATTTAACTACAACCACAATATCCAATTTTAGAGTAGTTTTGTGGCGGGAGAAATCATGCACGACTGTGTTTGGCATGTAGAAGGAGATCAGGAGGAAGTCTAATGGGCGATTGGAAGATTGAACTCACATCCTCCTGATCGTGAATCGTGGCTTGACGTCAGACTGCCTCGTTGGCGCGCATGCAAAATCACTAGACTATGTGATGGACCCGGATGTCGGATATTAGTGCCACTATTTAAGGCCTCTTTTAAACACATGGGGCAGTTGTGTTTTGATTCTTGAGACGAGGGCAGTGACGTACGACATGAGCGAGGAAGTAACTACGAGAGAGGAAAAATTTGGATGATTGCTAGGATTTGTTGAGTGAAAGAAACTGATTATCCCCGGTGGCAGACTGGTGTCAATTGAACGGACTCCAGTTAAAGAAGAAAGAAAACTATTATAAGTTTAGTGGGTTTTATTAACCCCATTTTGTGCTGACCATCAGTTGCTGCGGTCTAAGAGTCTCTAACTGGAAAGTGGTAAAGGGAATTTACATATGAAACCCTTTTAGTTTACACCGCTGGTTAGGACGGGCAACACGGTAAGAATCTGTGCCATTTCTTTCTTGTTTTCTATTTCTTTGAAAAGTATTTGCTGTGATCTTTTTATTGAATGTTATTTATGTTTCCGTGTACAGTTTCACAGTGTTTATTAGAATAAACTTAATGACATCAGTAAAAGTTAGACTGAAAGCCAAGCTTAGCTTCTTAGATTCAATACGAAGCCACAAATATTTGACACTTTATGGATTCTATCCTTAAGCATCACGGGTTACCATCCACGGCCAACAAGTGGCCCCATTGAGGGAGTCTTACCTCTCTGCAGAGGTGCAGTCGGTGCATTCTAATGGCCAAGCTGAAGTTTCAACATGAGTTAAAATTTGGCACTTTTATATAATTTAATTTTTCTAGTCTTAGAGTAGTTTAGTGGGTTTTATTAACCCCATTTTGTGCTGACCATTAATGGCTGCGGTCTATGAATCCCTAACTGGAAATTGGTGAGGAGAACTTTCATACGAACCCCTTTTAGTTTATGCCGCTGGTTAGGACAGGCAACACGGTAAGAATTTGTCTCATTTTTTTCTTGTTTTCTATTTCTTTGAAAAATATTTGCTGTTATCTTTTTATTGAATGTTATTTGTTCTTCCTTGTACAGTTTCATGGTGTTTATTATAATAAACTTAATGATATCAGTAAGAAGTATCAGCGTCCCTTTTTATGAAAACTAGCAACAGTAAAATCTGGGGAATTCTGAGACTGGAGAGTGAATTTCTGCATTATCTCAAAAATCTATTAATACTCATGTTCCTTAATTGTATGACAGTTATCATCTTGCAACACCCCCTGGTTAAAAATGTGACCGTCCAAATCTTCTAAGATGAAATGCAAAAATGTAAATCCTGATTATCTGGTGTTGCTTATCTACTGAATTCTTATGAGTGTCATCACTTCAAATGTTATAATAATTAAATTATCATACTGTGGTATACCCACAGGTCCTGATAGTAGATTGTTATTTCCTAGTTGAGTAACATGATATTACAGGGTGACCCAGAAAAAACAGAACCCCAATTATTAAATTTATTTTCCCATTAAACTAACCCTAAACCCCCCTAGTTGAGTAACATAATATTACAGGGTGACCCAGAAAAAACAGAACCCGCAAATTTTGTAATAAAACTGTTCATTTTAATTTTTTTGAAATTTAAGTCCAACAAGGATTAGGGTTGGGGTTTTTTGTTTATCAACTCATGTTTTTCTATTTAACCCATAGATATGACCCTAACAGCTACTACCACTCCGGGTCAGAGTGGACCAGGGAGCAATGGTGATGAAGGGGTGCTACACATTTCCCAAACCTCCCAAACTGTAACCTCACCATCAGATAGAGTTTAACATTATTTATTTTCCCATTAAACTAACCCTAACCCCCCCTAACCCTACCTCCCTAGTTGAGTAACATAATATTACAGAGTGACCCAGAAAAAACAGAACCCACAAATTTTGTAATAAAACTTAATTTTAATTTTTTTTTGAAGTCCAACAAGGATTAGGGTTGGGGTTAGTTTAATGGGAAAATATATAAATAATTTGGGTTCTGTTTTTTTTCTGGGTCACTCATGTTACTCAACTAGGAAATAACCGTCAAGAATATTATCAGTCAACAAAAGCCGAGAGGTATTCAAATGAGCATTCAGGACTGTTTAGAGAAAACATTAGCATGTTAAGTATCTGGCCGCCATCCTTGGCCAATTGTAAAGAACTTAAAGTAAATAAGTTCTGAGTTATAGAATCCTTTGGTAAGTGAATAAGTCCTAAGTTTTGGAATCCTACGTAGTGTCAAAAGGTCCAGTGATATAATCCTACGATCCGTAGTCCACAAAGGCTCAAAGGCAATTGAGTAGCTAAGATTAGAACAGCCAGTATAAATAATAATATCAGCAGCAGAGCACTGCCAGTGGTTGGCCAATAGGTTGGTCACATGTTTATTGGCGAGTCTATAAGTACAAGTAGCCATCTGGCACACACCTTATATCAGAAAAAACCAACAAATAGCAATTTCTTTATCAAACCAGTTCATCTTCTAATGGAATTCAAAGAAAGAAAAATAGAGCAGACAGAAAATGAGTTTTATCCTGAAGATAAAAAGATTAGATTGTTCTATAAGAAAATGATACTAGGAATCATTATTACCAGCCAATTAATGAACATTCAATTTTCTCTAACTGAAAAGCGAATGCTCAGATTTAGAGGAAATTTTCAATGAAACCTTTGATAAGATTCGTCAAAATCAGATACCACCCTTTGTTTGCTTGCACGGAAAGAGCCTTACAGTGCATCATTTTCTGCTTAACAGAAGCTGCCCAGTTTTTTGGTTTGGTTTGTTTTATGGTATATCAACCTCAGTGGGTCATTTAATGCCAATAAAGTTTTTAAATAAATCAATTCTTAATGGATAATACAATTTTGTTTATCAACTCACGTTTTTCTATTTAACCCAGAGATGGGAACCTAACAGGTACTACCACTCCAGGTCAGAGTGGACCAGGGAGCAATGGTGATGAAGGGGTGCTACACATTTCTCAAACCTCCAGAACGGGAACATCACCATCAGATAGAGTTTAACGTTATTCCCAGGACATGTAGACCCTCAGCCACCGCCTTCTAGCACCCATATGATAAAAAGGGTTGGAACTTGCCATAAGGGCAATAGGGTTGGGAAAATCATATAGGTGCTAGGGCTTGACATGACCAGCCGATTGATCAGAGGGGGCCTCTCCGACCGACCGTCTTGCCCAAGATAGGGCCAAAGTGGAGTATTGCAAGTCATGAACTGCTCATCTACCTGGGTTCTATCCTTAAGCATCACGGGTTGCCACCCACTGCCAACAGGTGGCTCCATTGGGGGTGTCTTACCCCTCTGCAGAGGTGCAGTCTGTGTATTCTAATGCCCCAGCTGACAGAGCGGAAGACTGAAGTACTCCACCAGCCTGTACCTTGTGAAGAGTACCACCCTCCTCGGATCATCATTTTCAAGACAGTTAAAAGCAGTCCATCAGTTAACCTACCTGCAATACACCATTATTGAAGTGGGTCAGTATACTGTTGGTTTGGACAACAGTAACTGGCTAAGCACAACTGAACCTGCCAGTCAGTCAGTATACTGTTGGTTTGGACAACAGTAACTGGCTAAGCACAACTGAACCTGCCAATCAGTCAGTATACTGTTGGTTTGGACAACAGCAACTGGCTAAGCACAACTGACCCAGTGCCCAAGACAGCTGGTATTTATGATAATCAAGAATAATCCATTCATGTATTTGGGTGATTCCATTTCTTGAGTCCTGATTGGCTACTTGGTTTCTATGATGTTACGAGGCTTCATAAATACCCTGGCATTTTGCAGTAGGATTGCAACAAAATTAGATTCATATTCAATTATGACTACTTGTTGCCTTGTCTTACCAATTCTATGGTAATTGGAACTTAGTATGATTATTCTACAACCATCACATCAAATGCCAAGATCAACAAAGAAGTGAACAATAGACTGGCAAAGGTAAACTACATTTGGCAGACTGTATAAATATTTGCGGTACAACAGACGCCTGAAGAAGAGCAAAGATTTGCGTGTATAGAGACAGTCCTTGCCGCCATCCTATATGGCTCACGTTAGAAAAATGACTAACTTTTTTTATATTAATTCAAAAGAATTTTTCTTTTTCAAAACACGCAGAAAACTAAAGAGTTAAAAAAAATATCTGTGTATGTATATCAGGGCTCGACATTAACACCATCCCCTCAATGATAAAAATTACATCCGGGACGATCAATACATCCTCTGGAACAGTTTGCCGGGGACGGTAAAATTTTTTCTTAAAAGTTAGTACTACATTCAAATATTGGCCGTCCAGTGATTGCCCGAATGCTGACCTCAAAATAAGGCTACGGCACCACAGGTCTATTCTCAAAGCCATGTAATGAATAATGGTGGAGGGAGATAGTTTAAAAGGACCAAATTATGTACTACTAACCCTACTCAGGGTAACTTAAAGTAAAAAAGTTTTTTTTTTAACTCAAAACACACTAGGAAATGGATTTTTTGTTCAAATATCAAGAATTATCACTGCTTCAGCTTTTCTTAATGTTTTATTACATGTTATTATGCTACTGATGACTGACAAGTATAGATGATGCTAATGAATTAAACAAAAATATTTTGATTTCGGGATGGTCCAAACCCCATTCGGGATGGTTGATAATTTTTGTTCGGGACGGGTCATGAAAAAAGTTAGTGTCGGGGGCCTGGTGTAGAGCTAGAGACCTAGCCACCATCCTATATGGCAGACCACCATTAAATGCAAAAAAATTTTCCATTCTGTTATAATTTAAATTTTATTTTTTAATCCTTTTCTCTAATATAAACCAAATATTATTTTTGCTCAAAAACCAAGCCCTGGTGATATTTAATGTGTATATATATATATTTACTTTGTCATTAATTGTTTTATTTTCGAAGTTTCCTCCAGACATACATATACACACAACTTCCCTTTATATATGTATAGAAAAGTTAGTGTCGGGGCCTGGTGTAGAGCTAGAGACCTAGCCACCATCCTATATGGCAGACCACCATTGAGCGGTTCCACCAACGCGGTTCCTCCTCAACATCCATTTAGTCACAAATATTGAAATCCTTGAATGAGTAAAGATCACCAGCACCAAGGCTATGCAACTGATGGTGAGCAGGACATGTATCCAGGATGAAGTATCACTACCTGCCTATGTTGGAATATCTGTTGGTATATAAGGTGTGCTGTAGATCACAACTTAAATTTATAGACTCTTTGAGGACGCATGGACTGAACGGCCATTCAATACGCTCGAATATGTGGCTGGTTAACTATTTAAAGGCGTTGGTGGAAAGGTGTTCAATTGCTTGTGCTTAACACTGAGGAACACAAGGATCATAGGATTCAAGATACACAAACCAACAGAAAAGCATTATAGGATACTAGAAGCAGCCACCCAGCATCACCAGGGTAGAAGTGAATTTTTTTTTTTAAAGTTAGTACCGCAGATCCATTATTATTCAATCATAAGTTGGATCCTCGTCGGATGCCCCATTTAAATCCCTATGTAAAAAAAAAAAAAAAAAAAAAAAAAAAGAGACCTTGCATTGATCCAGCCACTCTGAAAAGAAATGTTAATGTCTACTATTCAAAATATTAAATGCAAAAAAATATTCCATTCTGTTATCATTTAAATGTTATTTTTTAATTATCTTCACTAATATAAATCAAATCTTTATTATTTTTGCTCAAAAACCAAGCCCTGATGATATTTAATGTGTATATATATATTTACTTTGTCATTAATTGTTTTATTTTCGAAGTTTCCTCCAGACATACATATACACACAACTTCCCTTTATATATGTATAGAAAACCAAGCCCTGGTGATATTTAATGTGTATATATATTTATTTTGTCGTTAATTGTTTTATTTTCGAAGTTTGCTCCGGACATACACTTACACACAACTGCCCTTTATATATGTATAGACTACACAACACGGATCAAAATTAATCCCACAAGGGATCTCCACTGTAAAGTGCTCTCCCTTGCAAGCCTAAAAATGGCCTCAAGAATCTTAACAGCCTAAGATCATATTGTAAGTGTGTGTGTGTGGGGGGGAAGAATATCTTCACTACAAAAATGCATAGGAAATGTTTAAGTTTAGTGTTGGAAAAGTAGTTTTTAAGATTTTTTTTTTTTTTTTTTTTAAATTGGAGGTGACTAGGGTAACGTAATTGGATACTGGACGCAGGGCCTGAAAGAGGTGATAGCTGGGTTTGACGATTAAATTCCCAATACTAACTAGAAATAAACAGAGACAGGGGATCCAGATGTTTTTGTTTATAAACAAAAGTTTAATTGTATAAACAAGTCCACCAGAAAACAAGACTAATAGAGGCTTTAGGGTTTAGATTCTTTTGGTATGACTCACCAGATGGTTTAGGAGTGACCTCAGGGTGTAACACATGTTCAGAGGTTCCAGAAACTGCAAGAATTTGATAGAAAGTCATGGAAGATGGGAGAAGATTCAAGAACGGTCTCTGTTCTGGAATATTTGAAACCAGAAGATACCTGGCCTGAATTGAGTTGGTCAGTTCGGCTTAAGGATTGGTAGGGAACAAACGATGGAAGCTAGTTGGATTTGTTTGTTTGGTTTACGGCATATCAACCTCAGTGGGTCATTTAATGCCGACAAAGTTTTGAAATAAATTCATTCTTAATGCATAATACAATTTTGTTTATTATCTCATGTTTTTCTATTTAACCCATAGATGAGACCCTAACAGGTACTACCACTCCGGGTCAGAGTGGACCAGGGAGCAATGGTGATGAAGGGGCGCTCCACATTCACCAAACCTCCAAAACTAGAACCTCACCATCAGATAGAGTTTAACGTTATTCCCAGGACATGTAGACCCTCAGTCACTGCCGTCTAGCACCCATATGATAAAAAGGGGTTGGAGCTTGACATAAGGGCAATAGGGTTGGGGCAATCATATATATATCTACCAAACCCTCCGCACAAGCAGGATGCGACACAAGGTCAATTTCTTAAGCGGAGTTCAACAGGTTTGAATTCAGAGTTTTCCTTCTCCTAGACCGGTTGCCTAACCAAGGTTAAAGAGCCCAGTCTGCCCTACTATTTGCCCACAGCTGGAGGGAGAGTAGGATTCATACCTTTCCCAAGGGTATTTGCGCTAAGTGAAATGCAATTACCACGTCCAGGATTTGAACTCTGAGCGACGAGTCCATTTCCCATGACTTTAACCATTACACCACGCGCTTGGGGCAATCATATAGGTGCTAGGGCTTTACGTGACCAGCCGATTGATCGGAGGGGGCCTCTTCGACCGCCCAGCTCAAGAAAGCTAGTTGGAGTCAGATGCCTGGATGAACTAAGTAATTATACCTCAGGACAGTAGATTGATTAAGCCCGAACTTAACAAAAAGATACAATAAGATTTCCCCTCTCTCAAGAAAACGAGACGGCCTGAGATAATAAATTAATGGAAAACCAAAGAAACCCTTGTTTTATCGTTGTCACTACGAAAATCTACAATGAAGAGTGTGGGGATTCAAATAAAATAAAATAAAATAAAAATTAAATAGATAAATAAAAAGTTCTGAGCGTCTGGACAACTGTTTCGAAGTATAGATGGAGAATTTATTGATAAGACCGTTAATTCTGGATGCCAGAGTCCAGACGCTCAGAACTTTTTATTCATTTATTTAATTTTGATTTAATTTAATTTTATTTAAATCCCCACAAGAGTTTGTGAATGAATGAGATGGGCCAGCTATTAGATGTAAGCAAACCAAGCTGTAAGCAAATAGCAGAACCCCAAGCTGAAAGCGAAACAGAAAGATAACCTGTTGACCTAAGGCAATTGACTGTGATGCGTGTCCCAGACGCCCGTGTCCATTAACATACTCGCCCCTATCACTGTAACGAGATACCCCCTGAACACAGAAGAGGAAGAATCTCTGTTTAAGGTGAAGGCTGACAGACTACTGCTACTAGTAAGTGGTGTTGGTAAACAAAAGCCAACCAGATCAAGCTCCCTTGCAGGAAGTTAGCATCATCGCCACCACCTTCTGAGTACAGTGGCCAGTGCAGTATATCTGGATCTTGTGCAGGGCCATGCTACACTAGACTTTCAGGGCAGAGCACCCTATACATACATACATTAAAAAAAAAAAAAATCATAATTGTGTACTATTTGCCGAGTTTTGTCCCGGCCTCCTGCCTTAAAAATGCTAGGCAGTGATAGGTAAAAAAACTCAAAAAAAAACCCCTACCTATGAATGAAGTCCCTAGCTGAAGCGGTGTCTGCTGTATATGAAAAAATAATTTGTCGATTGAAGGCGTTTTTATCGACAAATTATTTTTTTTTAGTGGTTTGAAGATAATATTAATTTTTCTGCACGTTTCCTTGTGTAAAATATGAGGGGGGGGGGGTAAATTTCACAGGGTAAATTGGTGGTACGTTGTACCCATAATTGTTATGAATTCTTTAAAATGTACGCAGTGGTCGGAAAGTGTATGGACGTGTATGTGTGTACTAATAGATGTAATATATACGTGTTATAAAAAAAATTCCCGTTGCTAAACTTGAATTCTACCGCACTTTATTAGTGTTTAAGAATGTTTTCTCGTTAAGGATGGCTATTAATATCCTGACAAGAATTCTAGATATTTTTTTTTTCATTGTCATTCACACATCCATCTTTAGCTAAGGAATATAAAAAAAATCCAAAGTCCATTATTTTGAGAGATCCATTTCTTTGAACAGGATTTAAATAAAATTTATTCTAGATTACAATAACAAATCTACTAAAACTAATATCAACCACAGATACAGAGAGAGAGAGAGAGAGAGAGAGAGAGAGAGAGAGAGAGAGAGACAGACAGACAGACAGACAGACAGACAGACAGACACAGAGAGAGAGAGAGAGAGAGAGAGAGAGAGAGAGAGAGAGAGAGAGAGACACAGAGAGAGAGAGAGAGAGAGACACAGACACAGAGAGAGAGAGAGAGACACAGACACAGAGAGAGAGAGAGAGAGAGAGAGACACAGACACACAGAGAGAGAGAGTGAGAGAGACACAGACACAGAGAGAGAGTGAGAGAGACACAGACAGAGAGAGAGACAGACAGAGAGAGAGAGAGTGAGAGAGACACAGACAGAGAGAGAGAGAGTGAGAGAGACACAGACACAGAGAGAGAGTGAGAGAGACACAGACACAGACAGAGAGTGAGAGAGACACAGAGAGAGAGTGAGAGAGACACAGAGAGAGAGTGAGAGACACAGAGAGAGAGTGAGAGAGACACAGAGAGAGTGAGAGAGACACAGACACAGAGAGAGAGTGAGAGAGACACAGACACAGAGAGAGAGTGAGAGAGACACAGACACAGAGAGAGGCAGACAGAGGTGGAGAGAAAGAAAAGAAATACGATAATATAAGTAATCCTTAACTTGTTCCTCGTAAATTCCAACTATAAAATAAACTGAACCCTCATTTTATGTCCGTGTTTTTGCAATAAATGTTTTAAATATGTTTGCAATAAATGTTTTTAAATAAAGAAAATATATTCAGTATTATAAAATAACGGGTGTAAGAAAAATAAAACATTTATTGCAAAAATACGGACATAAAATGAGGGTTCAGTTTATTTTATGGTAGGAATTTACGAGGAACAAATTAAGGATTACCATAATATATGTACAGTACATAAACAAGTTGCGAAGCTGCATTTTTTATATTAATCACAAACGAAAAAGCACGTTCCGCTAACAGTGTTTTATAAACAACAAGGCTTGCTTTTATGTCTCATTTGGGCATCCGTAGTATGAAGCTAACACTGTATCGACAATAACATGATACACACCTGTAGATTCACACACAGGTGTGATTCCTTTTTAATCTTTTCTTTCTCTTTTGTTAATAGCTTCAGTGTTGTTGTAAAAATTGATTTCTCCCCCGACTTATGACATTGTAAAAATGACTCAGTCACAAATGTCAGATTACGGAAACATCATCACACGATTTTTTCATCTAGAGTGTAAATTTCAAATAGAAGAAAATGGTATATTTTCTAGGTTTATCGAAGTAAAGAAATATTTTTTATTTTAAAAAAAGAGAGACAATTTTTTAAAAATAAAAAATTCATGAGGATTTGTTAAAAGCTACTGTACATACCTTAAAAGAATAAGAATGAAATGGTTACTGGCAACAAATAAGAAAAAAATGACCCCCCTCCAACCAAAAAACAAAACAACAAAAAACAAAAAAACAACAAGTTCCTCGTAAATTCCTACCATAAAATAAACTGAACCCTCATTTTATGTCAGTGTTTTTGCAATAAATATTTTATTTTTCTTGCACCCGTTATTTTACAATACTAAATATATATTATTTATTTATACTAATATTCACTTCAATGTGTATCTAAAAGTTTTTATTTTGTGAGAATGGTTAGTTTTAAAGTGGGGGCTTGTTTTGTTGTTTATGGCTAAATTGTAAAACGATAAAGGGCACTTGGTGTGTGTGTGTGTGTATGTATGTATAATATACATACACACACACACACACACACACACACACACACACCAAGTGCCCTTTATATACAATATACATTGTATATAATGTATGTATTCATTTATTTATGTATGTACAGATGAAACTATATATACAACAATACATAGTCAAAATACATACACATTAAATATTACCGGTTCTTGCTTTTTGTGCAAACAGCCATTATTATTATCTACATTTTTAACTTTTGCACAAAAAAGCAAGAACCGGTAATATTGTATTGTTTCATCCGGACATAAATAAATAAATAAATACATACATACACACACCAAGTGCCCTTTATATATGTAGATAATATCTACATATAATATCTATATATAGATAGTTCAAATAAATTTTATTTCAGCGGTAATGAATTAAAAATGTAATATTTATATTGCAGTATGTATCTATATAGATAAGAATAAGTTTCACTCAGTTTCGTTTTTGTTTTATTTTATTTTTTTACTAAACAGTATTTATCCAACGAATTCGCCACGGGTAGGATATAAATATGGGGTCCCAGCGAGGATCGAACCAGCGCCTTAGAGGGCCTTGATCGAACTCGCTTTCAATACTAATGGATCTGCGAATATAGCTTATTAACTATTGCATCACGATTAATTAAAAAAATATATATATCCGCCCATTGTAGACATCTTCGTGTTGGTTGACCAACACGAAGACTTTTAGGCCTTAAAGAATGAAATTAATTTAACAAAAGTAAAACTATCCTTTTCTTTCTGTATTTTAATAAATAGATAAAGCTAGAATATATAAGGAACAGCTGACATGTCTCGAACATAAAGGATATTATTATTATTATTATTATTATTATTATAGAATATATAAATCTTATATCTTCTAGCTTCATCTATTTATTAAGTGTGTATGCAGATACAGAAAGGAAATGATAGTTTTATTTAATTAATTCGTCATAAAAACAAAGTGGTTGTAATTATTTATTATTTTTTACATTTTATTTTTCGATTTTCGGTACTTATTTTCTCATAGAAGCGCAACCGTAAAAATTATTTTTTTTTGTTTCTATTCATAAGTTCGGTCTTTTATCTATTTATTTATACTGTAATTAGTACAATATATGACCAACTTGCAAAACATTTTACGCCCCCAACATAAGGGGGGTCAAAATTAAGCGACCTGAAAAAAATAAAGTTTTGAAATAAAATAAATAATGCATTATAAAGATCATTCATTGATACATAAACACTGAAAATTTCATTAAATTCCGATAATTTCCTGATTTTTGGTAAATTATTTTCTGTAGGGGGGCTAAAGTCATTTTGTCAAAAACGCATTTTAGGCTCAGTTTGCCAGTCCCTATATATAATAGACTCAATACAACCACTTTGTTTTTATGACGAATACCCATCGACCCAAACACATACACACAATTAAGTAGGTAGGTAAAATACATTAAAATCAATTTTCTTGTTTTATTTATTTATTTTTTTAAATATGAATTTAAATAAAAAATTTTAAATATGAATTTAAATAAAATTTAAAGCAGCAAAACAAAACGCAGGGAAAATAGGGTTTCCTATTTTTTTTTGTTTTGTTTTAATGAACAGAATTTTGTTTATTTTATAGTAAAAAAATAACATTATTACAATTTGAAATCTGAAATTTCTTAAGATATTTTTACAACTTTTTACTCCTTTAATTGTGAAACGAAATAAAATTTTAAAAACAAAGTTAAAAAAAAATCCCCATATCATTATTAGTCATTCCTCGATAAGAACCACACTGTTAGAAAAAGAATATATATATATATATATATATATATATATATATATATATATATATATATATATATATAATTATTACTTACTATCATTTTCTAAAAAAAATCGAAGTTTACACACATATACAACGAAGTAGTATACATTTTTTGTTTTAGAGCCCTGAGATTGAATTAACTTACTTACCTTTAAAAAAAAAGGTATCACTGTTGATACAGCCGGGTTTATAATACCGGATTATTATTATCCGGGTCCGATATTGAATTTAAAAGATGTTTTTTTTTATATATAAATTAATAGTCTGCTTCAAAATAATGAAAAAAGAAAGAGAAGCCAGTTACGTCTTCCTTCAACAAATGTCACGTGTCTAAATCGAAAGGTCGCTTACATCATTTTATATACTAATTGCCGCTGTCCCATAATACTTGATACATTTTTATATTAATTTCATATACTAAATGTAACAACTATTATGGGACATTTGCATTTTCAGTTTTGTTTTTGTAGTTGAATATATATATTTCTAAAATTTGTGTGAGTTTTACATTTTTATTTATAAAACATTAATTTTCATTTTTTTTAAAAACTTTTGAAGAATGTTTTAATGTTTTAACTTTGATTTAAAACTAAAACAAAAACATGCCGTTTTTTTTTACATTATAGTAATCATTTATTTTTTGTATGGAATTCACTAATCGCAATATTCTTTAACAATCTTTTTATCTTCTTTACTTATTTTTATTGCCTATTTATTTTATTTCTTTTTAAAATCTCAGCATTAATTGTTTTACGTTTTCCCTTACAGTTTATTAAACAGCACGGACCGAAAATAAAATAAAAAAATTATCGTCGATGACACTCGAACTCAAATTTTATATTCTTGATTTTCATTTGACATTGACAACCCTTTTATCAATTTAGCCATCCGACCAACGGCACTTTTGAACTTTCTCGACCGTAAGAGCGGTGTTAAGTAAATTCTTGTACCTTAAAAAAATAAGACCATTAAGCAATAGATAGATAGATTTGGACAATGCTTTTATGAACAACTATATCATTAAAACTTTTTAAAATTATTTTGCCAACCTAAGTTGGAAAATTTCAGAACTCTTCGCCGTACATTTATTAGAGTTAGGGTTAGGGTTAGGGGTTAGGGTTAATTAATTCAAACGGATATGCTAGATGAATTCATGTGGCGAGTGAACAAAGAAAGGTAATGAAGGACTATTTGCTCGTAAATTCCTACCATAGAATAAACTGACCCCCATTTTATGTCCGTGTTTTTGTATTAAATGTTTTATTTTGCTTGAACCCGTTATGTTACAATACTAAATATATTTTATTTATTTATTTTAATATTCATTTCAATGTGCATATTCTCAAAGTTTTTATTTTGTTAGCATGTTTAGTTTTAAAGTGGGGGCTCGTTTTACAATTTAGGCATAAATTGGATCCTCCTTTTATGACCGTAATTTTGTTTTTTCGTCGACGATGATTAAAATATGACGTTTTTATTTTAGAGTACCAAAGCCAAAAAGAAAAGAAATAACAACAACAAAAAGTAATATTCAACTTTTTTCTCGTAAATTCCTGCCATAAAATTAGGTTTGGGCATTTTATGGTAGGAATTTACGAGTAAAAAGTTGAAGTGTAAAACGAACCCTCATTTTAAAACTAAGCATTCTCACAAAATAAAAGCTTTTAGAATATACATATTGAAGTGAATATTAAAATAAATAAAGGAAATATATTTAGTATTGTAACATAACGGGTGCAAGAAAAATAAAACATTTATTGCAAAAACACGAACATAAAATGGGTGTTCAGTTTATTTTATGGTAGGAATTTACGAGCAAATAGACCTTCATTACCCAAAGAAAGTAACACTTTTAATCAAATTCTTAATTGTATAGTTGATTCACAACAAAGCATTTTTCGACCATAACCTTTAGGCACCCTTTTACTATCTCGATTCATAAGGATATTTTTTCATTTACACCGTCAAAATCCGGTTGTTTGTTAGGGTTAGGGTTAGAGTTAGGGTTAGGGGTTAGTTTTATAATTAAAAAACCTCTAAAAATCGTCTGTTAACAAACAACCGGATTTTGACGGTGTAAAAAAATGTCCTTATGAAACGAGATCGCAAAAGGAGAGCCTAAATGTCATGTGGTCCCATTTTTCAAATCGCTTAACTCTTTGCCTACCAAATTTCTCCCACGGCGGTACCATTTAAAATTTAATTTTTTAAATTTTTTACCTGTATGATAGGATATTTCAAAGTTCACTATCTATTCTCATTCTATTCAAATGAAGTTCTATTATTATTGTAATCTGAGTCTTTCTGCTCAATTATAATGAACTAGCCATCAGTTTTTGTACTTTGCTTGGGTTTGGTATGAGAGCCGCTGTAAGCAGTTTAAAGTAGACACTGTGTTAAAGTTCAAGAGTGCCCTATATTCTTGGTGTCCATTTGAAATTGATAACACCTTTGACAATTTAACCATCGTGTATGTAGTGGCTTAGGTAAATACGTAGACAAATAATGATAAAGGCAACAGGTAATGAAACACGACACAAAGCTTTAGACAAATGGTGTATTCAACAACAAACATGAACATGCAATATACAATATGTAACGTGTGATATACAAAAAAGGGTGTGAGGTTTACAAATATGTTATAAATTGTACAAATTGTAGGTAGTTGCAAAATAATGCGTTTGCGAAACTTATCTGGTCTCTGGTATGAAGAGGTGAGTGTCTCTTGCTAGCTTGAGTTAAGTTCAACTTTACGATGTCATCGGCTCCTGGGTAGCTGGCTTCAGAAAGCACGTCTTTTAGCGACGGCTGATTGCAGCGAAAGAGATAGATTGTGATGTAACACCACCGGCGGGCTGCGAGCTTCTTTGCACACTTCTGCAACTCTCTTGCGTTCACTGCATCTTTCTGCACTGCTTCTTCTGGCCGTTCATCTCGTCTAGCAATGATTCCGTGTCGTCCGCCAGTTCTCTAGGACCTGTCCACGTTGCACATATGTGCTCAAAACATCTCGCAGGGGCCCTCCGCCAAGGGATGCACAAACAAACAAGTATCACAAGGAGAAAGAGAGAGAATAAACAACAAGGGACAACATCAGTCAGGTGAACTTCAAACAAATGGCAGACGAGGTATATAATACGTATTGCTTCTATCTGCTGCTATTGTTGCATAGTGGTTTCTTCAAACTCACGCTACTCTGACTCGTATACGTTGCTGGTATACAGCGGACATCGTTCCTGACCCCTAGACGATGTATCTAGTAGTCAGCTACTTCAATAACAACAGATACGCGTATACAAAAGATGACTCTTCTTTATTTTCTTCGGTGTGTGGTAGGTGAGTGGCGGGCATGGAAAATGACACTACGACTACTTATGTGGTGGTAGGTGGTGGGCGAGCCTCACTGCTCGCTAGCAGCGCCCGACCGTATCGACGGTCAGACACCTTCTGCTTTCTTCGCCGTCTCTTCGGGTCTCTCCTCGGGTCTCTCCGATGACCGCTTAAGTACTGACGACCGCCCACACATTCTTTTGTTCCTTGACCGGAAGTCCTTTCCCTTTGTTCAAGTTAGCGTTTGTCCAGATGAGTCCTTTGTCACACCTCTTTTGTTATACTAAGATTTCTGTCTCGCCTATCTATTGTTTTTCCCTGTTCAATTTTCCTTTGTCTTTTCGACTTCCCGCGCAAAACAAACAGTCAATCTGCAACACTATCTCCCATGGTTGTCGAGATGGGGGACACCCCCCTCGTTTTCTTTGGAGACCTCTTCTAAAGTTGGTTTCTAGTGGACAACTAACATCCTAACTTCCTCAGTGTTCAAGGCTCATCTGCTCTCTCCGGCTCCCCAGATCTAACTGGTCTGTCCTCTTCGACTCCAAGAGACTAACTGCTGCTTCTTCTGGGGCCCAGCACTTAACTGACTAAAACTTTTCAAATCTCCCAGAATCCCAATTCTCGCTATTAAATCTCGTCCAAATCTCATCCTCCGAGATTTGAAAATCCTTTGTTCTAACAGACCACCCTCATGGTGTTTTATGACCCAACTGGTCAACTATTAATTGCCAAAGGACCAGACATGTTGTCTGCTTCTAACATTAATTGTTCACTATCACTCCTTTTTATCTAGCCTAAATTCTTTTTCTTATTTTTTAAAGATTTAGTTGACTTAGCCGTGACCCTACCTACACATACAATATATTTATGCACACACATACACATGTATGTATACACACGCACATATATATCTATATATACATACACACACATGATCTACTTGAACACACACATATATACTTATCTTATATATGGGTTTTACTACTACTTATTCGGTCTACCACATACACACACATATATGTGGTTTGACTTACTACCTATGTATCATAACTACCTAGAATTATATATACAACTAACTGTGCAACCACATATGCATACACAATGCATAGTATTATACATACACGCCTACCCCCACATGCATAGTATTATAGTGATTAGCTTTGTCCAATCGAATTCTGGCAGTTGTATAATTATTTTTTAAATTTATTTTCCTTAAGTTTCGGAAAAGAATCGTGTTTAGCACAACTTTTATGTTTTTCCTTATTTGGATACAAAATAATGTTTTTCCTTATTTGGATATGTTATGTATAGGATATCTATATAATTCAACAATTTAATTCGCACACACACCGCAATAAAAAGATACATACACTCGCCAACAAAACAAAACATAAGTTGCTGACGCCAAACGGAAGTTAACTCAACGGTAGCCTAAAACGAAGTGACCAAAATAACAAGTGACCAAAATAAATCTACGCATAGGCTCCAGCAGAACTTCCGGCTGGAAAACAAGAATTCCAAAACAATAAAAAATAATACTATAAATAAAATTCGCATTTTCATCCAATCCAAATGATTCCCGGCAGAAATGAAAAAGATTTCAGTTGATCCGATTTTGGATTACAACAAACTATATAAGTCAGCTTTGAAAAGCCGACAAGACAGAGATACCGCGGCGATAGCACCGAGAACACCAACAAAGGCCAACCTCGCAAACGAAACATACATCACAAGGCGGCTGACCTACATCTCTCACCTATCCCCTACCAAAATCTGACAGACCGGCAGTTAAGGGGACGAACGATTCCACATCATACAACAACAAGACTACGCCAACTATCATACACGATACAAACCCTCTATCGATTTCAGAATACCAAAACACGAGACTCTGCCCACCTAACCAACATCGAACTACTACCACTGGTTCATCTGCCCACACCACCACCTCCACTACAACTGACTCGGTCACCGGGCCCTTCACTGACTTTATAATTAACGTCACAACTATCACCAAAAATCAGACCTCTTTAAAATTCACTTCTAGCTTTTCCTCGCCTTTCATGTTCCTTTTAACAATACAATTTCTTTGCCACCATACGCTTCATACTAACCCTGTTTATAACTACGTTGTCTGTGTGGGGTGAAAACCCCCACACAAGAAGGGTGTAGACAAACTGTCTAACCCATGTGTGTTCGTCAAGTCCCGGAGAAGAAAGAGGATTCAAACATGGCGCTTGCATTCTTAAATAGTCAGAGCACCTGGTGGGGCAAACCAGAAACACAAGGGAAGATAACTCTTCCAGCCAAATAAGGGTAGACAATCCCACACACCCAGACTTCTGGTAGCATCACGTGATTGATATGTCCAATCACAGAAATCTCTCCCTCACTTACCCCCACACATAGAAATAAAAGTATTTTACTGACTGTAGTGTCCTGACATCTCGACCTAGCGAGATTAAGGGAAAAATCTTGATAGAATAAGACCCCGGAAATAGGGACTGGACTACTAATGTGGACATATAGCCACACATACCTCATTGTACACGTTCCCGAAATAAAACCTGTTTTTAAACGTTTACCCTGAGTTAGTTCTCTACATTGACTCAACACCATAATTTTTTATGTTTATAACAGATATGAAATATAGGATTTTATCCTATATATATCAACTAGCTAAGTAAAGTTAAATTTAATCATACAGGATGTCCACAAAGTCCGGGTGCAATTTAAATAAGCAAATTCTTTAAAGTACACACATACTTTATGGAGGGCCTGTTTTAATAACCTCTTTTCTCATTCAATATTATCTTCGCTGTATGTTTTTACTATTTAGTAGTAAATGGAGACGTAATTAATCGTAGTCTTTAAGATTTTTAAATTTCATTGATGAGTATTTTAAGCTGATTTTTTATATTAATCACAAACGAAAAAGCACGTTCCGCTAACAGTGTTTTATAAACACAAGGCTTGCTTTTATGTCTCATTTGGGCATCCGTAGTATGAAGCTAACACTGTATCGACAATAACATGATCACACCTGTAGATTCACACACAGGTGTGATTCCTTTTTAATCTTTTTCTTTCTCTTTGTTAATAGCTTCAGGTGTTTGTAAAAATTGATTTCCCCCCCCCCCTTATGACATTGTAAAAATGACTCAGTCACTAATGTCAGATTACGGAAACCTCATCACACGAATTTTTCATCTTTAGTGTAAATTTCAAATAGAAGAAAATGTATATTTTCTAGGTTTATCGAAGTAAAGAAATATTTTTTGTTTTAAAAGAAAAAAACAATTTAAAAAAAATAAAATTCACGAGGATTTGTTAAAAGCTACTGTACATACCTTAAAAGAATAAGAATGAAATGGTTACTAGCAACAAATAAGAAAAAAATGACGCCCCCCTCCCAACAAAAAAACAACACAAAAAAAAACACAAGTTCCTCGTAAATTCCTACCATAAATAAAACTGAACCCTCATTTTATGTCCGTGTTTTTGCAATAAATTTTTATTTTTCTTGCACCGTTATTTTACAATACTAAATATATATTATTTATTTATACTAATATTCACTTCAATGTGTATCTAAAATTTTATTTTTGTGAGAATGGTTAGTTTTAAAGTGGGGGCTTGTTTTGTTGTTTATGGCTAAATTGTAAAACGATGAAGGGCATGTGGTGTGTGTGTGTATGTATCACACACACACACAACACCAAGTGCCTTTATATACAATATACATTGTAATGTATATAATGTATGTATTCATTTATTTATGTATGTACAGATGAAACTATATATACAACAATACATAGTCAAAATACATACACATTAAATATTACCGGTTCTTGCTTTTTGTGCAAACAGCCATTATTATTATCTACATTTTTAACTTTCGCACAAAAAGCAAGAACCGGTAATATTGTATTGTTTCATCCGGACATACATAAATAAATATATACATACATACATACATACACACACCAAGTGCCCTTTATATATGTAGATAATATCTACATATAATATCTATATATAGATAGTTCAAATAAATTTTATTTCAGCGGTAATGAATTAAAAATGTAATATTTATATTGCAGTATGTATCTATATAGATAAGAATAAGTTTCACTCAGTTTCGTTTTATTTTATTTTTTTACTAAACAGTATTTATCCAACGAATTCGCCACGGGTAGGATATAAATATGGGGTCCCAGCGAGGATCGAACCAGCGCCTTAGAGGGCCTTGATCGAACTCGCTTTCAATACTAATGGATCTGCGAATATAGCTTATTAACTATTGCATCACGATTAATAAAAAAAATATATATCCGCCCATTGTAGACATCTTCGTGTTGGTTGACCAACACGAAGACTTTTAGGCCTTAAAGAATGAAATTAATTTAACAAAAGTAAAACTATCCTTTTCTTTCTGTATTTTAATAAATAGATAAAGCTAAGAATATTAAGGAACAGCTGACATGTCTCGAACATAAAGGATATTATTATTATATTATTATAGAAATTATAAATCTTAATCTTCTACTTCTAGCTTCATCTATTATTAAGTGTGTATGCAGATACAGAAAGGAAATGATAGTTTTATTTAATTAATTCGTCATAAAAACAAAGGTGGTTGTAATTATTTATTATTTTTTACATTTTATTTTTCGATTTTCGGTACTTATTTTCTCATAGAAGCGCAACCGTAAAAATTATTTTTTTTGTTTCTATTCATAAGTTCGGTCTTTCTATTTATTTATTACTGTAATTAATACAATATATGACCAACTGCAAAACATTTTACGCCCCAACATAAGGGGTCAAAATTAAGCGACCTGAAAAAAATAAAGTTTTGAAATAAAATAAATAATGCATTATAAAGATCATTCATTGATACATAAACACTGAAAATTTCATTAAATTCCGATAATTCCCTGATTTTTGGTAAATTATTTTCTGTAGGGGGGCTAAAGTCATTTTGTCAAAAACGCATTTTAGGCTTATTTGCCAGTCCCTATATATAATAGACTCAATACAACCACTTTGTTTTTATGACGAATACCATCGACCCAAACACATACACACAAATAAGTAGGTAGGTAAAATACATTAAAATCAATTTAATAAAAAAAAAATTTAAATATGAATTTAAATAAAATTTAAAGCAGCAAAACAAAACGCAGGGAAAATAGGGTTTCCTGTTTTTTTTTTTTTAATGAACAGAATTTTGTTTATTTTATAGTAAAAAATAACATTATTACAATTTGAAATCTGAAATTTCTTAAGATATTTTTACAACTTTTTACTCCTTTAATTGTGAAACGAAATAAAATTTTAAAAACTAAAGTTTTTAAAAAAAAATCCCCATATTATATTAGTCATTCCTCGATAAGAACCACACTGTTAGAAAAAGATATATATATATATATATATATATATATATATATATATAATTACTATCATTTTCTAAAAAAAAAAATCGAAGTTTACACACATATACAACGAAGTAGTATACATTTTTTGTTTTAGAGCCCTGAGATTGAATTAACTTACTTACCTTTAAAAAAAGGTATCACTGTTGATACAGCCGGGTTTATAATACCGGATTATATTATCCGGGTCCGATATTGAATTTAAAAGATTTTTTTTTATATATAAATTAATAGTCTGCTTCAAAATAATGAAAAAAGAAAGAGAAGCCAGTTACGTCTTCCTTCAACAAATGTCACGTGTCTAAATCGAAAGGTCGCTTACATCATTTTATATACTAATTGCCGCTGTCCCATAATACTTGATACATTTTTATATTAATTTCATATACTAAATGTAACAACTATTATGGGACATCTGCATTTTCAGTTTTGTTTTTGTAGTTAGAATATATTTTATAATATTATAAAATTTGACTGAGTTTTACATTTTTATTTATAAAACATTAATTTTCATTTTTTTTTTTAACTTTTGAAGAATGTTTTAATGTTTTTAACTTTGATTTAAAACTAAAACAAAAACATGCCGTTCTTTTTTGACATTATAGTAATCATTTATTTTTTGTATGGAATTCAATAATCGCAATATTCTTTAACAATCTTTTTTCTTCTTTACTTATTTTTATTGCCTATTTCTTTTATTTCTTTTTAAAATCTCAGCATTAATTGTTTTACGTTTTCCCTTACAGTTATTTAAACAGCACGGACCGAAAATAAAAATTTAAAAAAATTATCGTCGATGACACTCGAACTCAAATTTTATATTCTTGATTTCCATTTGACATTGACAACCCTTTTATCAATTTAGCCATCCGACCAACGGCACTTTTGAACTTTCTCGACCGTAAGAGCGGTGTTAAGTAAATATTCTGTACCTTAAAAAAATAAGACCACTAAGCTAATAGATAGATTTGGACAATGCTTTTATGAACAACTATATCATTAAAACTTTTAAAATTATTTTGCCAACCTAAGTTGGAAAATTTCAGAACTCTTCGCCGTACATTTATTAGAGTTAGGGTTTAGGTTGGTTAGGGTTAGGGGTTAGGTTAATTAATTCAAACAGATATGCTAGATGAATTCATGTGGCGAGTGAACAAAGGTAATGAAGGACTATTTGCTCGTAAATTCCTACCATAGAATAAACTGAACCCCCATTTTATGTCCGTGTTTTTGTATTAAATGTTTTATTTTCTTGCACCCGTTATGTTACAATACTAAATATATTTTCTTTATTTATTTTAATATTCATTTCAATGTGCATATTCTCAAAGTTTTTATTTTGTTAGCATGTTTAGTTTTAAAGTGGGGCTCGTTTTACAATTTAGGCATAAATTGGATCCTCCTTTTATGACCGTAATTTTGTTTTTTCGTCGACGATGATTAAAATATGACGTTTTTATTTTAGAATACCAAAGCCAGAAAGAAAAGAAATAACAACAACAAAAAGTAATATTCAACTTTACTCGTAAATTCCTGCCATAAAATTAGGCTTGCATTTTATGGTAGGAATTTACGAGTAAAAAGTTGAAGTGTAGAAACGAACCCCATTTTAAAACTAAGCATTCTCACAAAATAAAAGCTTTTAGAATATAACATTGAACTGAATATTAAAATAAATAAAGGAAATATATTTAGTATTGTAACATAACGGGTGCAAGAAAAATAAAACATTTATTGCAAAAACACGGACATAAAATGGGTGTTCAGTTTATTTTATGGTAGGAATTTACGAGCAAATAGACCTTCATTACCCAAAGAAAGTAACACTTTTAAGCAAATTCTTAATTGTATAGTTGATTCACAAACAAGCATTTTTCGACCATAACCTTTAGGCACCCCTTTTACCATCTCCGATTCATAAGGACATTTTTTCATTTACACCGTCAAAATCCGGTTGTTTGTTAGGGTTAGGGTTAGAGTTAGGGTTAGGGGTTAGTTTTATAATTAAAAAACCTCTAAAAATCGTCTGTTACAAACAACCGGATTTTGACGGTGTAAATGCAAAAATGTCCATATGAAACGAGATCGCAAAAGGAGTGCCTAAATGTCATATGGTCCCATTTTTCAAATCGCTTAACTCTTTGCCTACCAAATTTCTCCCACGGCGGTACCATTTAAAATTTAATTTTTTAAATTTTTTACCTGTATGATAGGATATTTCAAAGTTCACATCTATTCTCATTCTGTTCAAATGAAGTCCTATTATTATTGTAATCTGAGTCTTTCTGCTCAATATAATGAACTAGCCATCAGTTTTTGTACTTTGTTTGGGTTTGGTATGAGAGCCGCTGTAAGCAGCTTAAAGTAGTCAGTGTGTTAAAGTTCAAGAGTGCCGTATATTCTTGGTGTCCATTTGAAATTGATAACACCTTTGACAAATTTAACCATCGTGTATGTGGTGGCTTATGGTAAATACGTAGACAGATCATGATAAAGGCAACAGGTAATGAAACACGACACAAGGCTTTAGACAAATGGTGTATTCAACAACAAACATGAACATGCAATATACAATATGTAACGTGTGATATACAAAAAAGGGTGTGAGGTTTACAAATGTGTTATAAATTGTACAAATTGTAGGTGTTGCAAAATAATGCGTTTGCGAAACTTATCTGGTCTCTGTATGAAGAGGTGAGTATCTCTTGCTAGCTTGAGTTAAGTTCGACTTTACGATGTCATCGGCTCCTGGTAGCTGGCTTCAGAAAGCACGTCTTTTAGCGACGGCTGATTGCAGCGAAAGAGATAGATTGTGATTAAGTTTCGGAAAAGAATCGTGTTTGGCACAACTTTTATGTTTTTCCTTATTTGGATACAAAATAATGTTTTTCCTTATTTGGATATGTTATGTATAGGATCTATATAATTCAACAATTTAATTCGTACACACACCGCAATAAAAAGATACATACACTCGCCAACAAACAAAATAAACAAAACAAAACATAAGTTGCTGACGCCAAACGGAAGTTAACTCAACGGTAGCCTAAAACGAAGTGACCAAAATAACATGGTCTACGCATAGGCTCCAGCAGAATTTCCGGCTGGAAACAAGAATTCCAAAACAATAAAAAATAATACATATAATAAAATTCGCATTTCATCCAATCCAAATGATTCCCGGCAGAAATGAAAAAGATTTCAGTTGATCCGATTTTGGATTACAACAAACTATATAAGTCAGCTTTGAAAAGCCGACAAGACAGAGATACCGCGGCGATAGCACCGAGAACATCAACAAAGGCCAACCTCGCAAACGAAACATACATCACAAGGCGGCTGACCTACATCCTCACCTATCCCCGCCCAAAATCTGACAGACAGGCAGTTAAGGGGACGAACGATTCCACATCATACAACAACAAGACTACGCCAACTATCATACACGATACAAACCCTCTATCGATTTCAGAATACCAAAACACGAGACTCTGCCCACCTAAACAACATCGAAACTACACCACTGGTTCATCTGCCCACACCACCACCTCCACTACAACTGACTCGTCACCGGCCCTTCACTGACTTTATATTAACGTCACAACTATCACCAAAAATCAGACCTCTTTAAAATTCACTTCTACTTTTCCTCGCCTTTCATGTTCCTTTTAACAATACAATTTCTTTGCCACCATACGCTTCATACTAACCCTGTTATAACTACGTTGTCTGTGTGGGTTTTTTTCACCCCCACACAAGAAGGGTGTAGACAAACTGTCTAACCCATGTGCGTTCGTCAAGTCCCGGAGAAGAAAGAGGATTCAAACATGGCGCTTGCATTCTTAAATAGTCAGAGCACCTGGTGGGGCAAACCAGAAACACAAGGGAAGATAACTCTTCCAGCCAAATAAGGCAGACAATCCCACACACCCAAACTTCTGGTAGCATCACGTGATTGATATGTCCAATCACAGAAATCTCTCCCTCACTTACCCCCACACATAGAAATAAAAGTATTTTACTGACTGTAGTGTCCTGACATCTCGACCTAGCGAGATTAAGGGAAAAATCTTGATAGGTGAGACCCCGAAATAGGGACCGGACTACTAATGTGGACATATAGCCACACAACCTCATTGTACACGTTCCCGAAATAAAACCTGTTTTTAAACGTTTACCCTGAGTTAGTTCTCTACACTGACTCAACACCATAATTTTTTATGTTTATAACAGGTAAGGCAGTCTCCCTTTTCTGAGGTTTGGTAAATCTGTGTCTGGAGACCCAAGGGTGGTCACGTGACACAGGAACCCAAGGAGGACACCTTCTTTTCTGATGCAACTGAACAAGCCTGGACGTGCCGTCCAGCTTTCTCNAAAAAAAGAGAGAGGATGTGCTCGTCACTTCTCCCAGCAGACACCTATGGTGCATGCCAGACGCCACAGACACGACACTGCTCACAGTAAGTGGTTTCCACCTATTTTGTAAATGAACATTACTGTGTTGTTGGGACTCTTGTGACATTTCATAGTCTGGGGAACTTCGTTCCTATATACATGTTATATTAAAGCTTTTTAAACGTAACTAACGTGTTTGTCGTTTTTCCTAACCGAAGTGTTCAACATTGGGTATTTATCCTTCAGGTAACCCAATGTTTTATAAGAACCCGAGATAATACTCGGTGAACCTCTTATAACAGATATGAAATATAGGATTTTATCCTATATATATCAACTAGCTAAGTAAAGTTAAATTTAATCATACAGGATGTCCACAAAGTCCGGGTACAATTTAAATAAGCAAATTCTTTAAAGTACACACATACTTTATGGAGGGCCTATTTTAATAACATCTTTTCTCATTCAATATTATCTTCGCTGTATGTTTTACTATTTAGTAGTAAATGGAGACGTAATTAATCGTAGTCTTTAAGATTTTTAAATTTCATTGATGAAGTATTTTCATGATTCCTTTTTGACTAGTTGATATTTTATCCTATGGTGGTTGTTAATGAGTGTATATATATATATATATATTATATATATATATATATATATATATATATATATATGCACACAGCAACTAAAAAAAGTTTAAAGAATATTCTCTTGCTACCTGAAACATACATCGTTTATCAATGGTAACCATACTTACACACACAAATACACACACACATGTAACGTTGTCGTATATCTGGTCACAGTACCCATATACATAACGGGGCGGTGGTGGTGGCGATATATTCACGGTACTAAAAATGTCTTCTTGTTGATAAAAATTACAACGCGAGAAATATATAGTCACGACTGCTAGCCTTTATTTTCAGGGTAGGCTCGTCTCGTGGGTTCGTATCAGAGAGGAGGAAAGGCAGAGAGAAAGAGAGAGAGAGAACACTACTTGATTACTGTGACCCCATACTGTGACCCCATACGCGTAGGGGAACGGACGGTCCTTTGGTGCCAATAAACTCACCACTTAACCCATTTAAACCTGTGTTTTTTCATTTTTCTTAATATACTATATATATATATATATATATATATATATATATATATATATTGGTAATTACAACAAACACATAATAAGGTCACATTTATTAAGACAGAAAAATAACTCATAAATTCAACAATTAATATGTGTATTAAAACAAATAGATTACATTAGTCAAGAATACTGATCCAAGTCCTGCAGAATATGCTTTTTCATGTAATTAGAAAAAGAAAGTGTTGAGTTACCACTAATAGAGAATAAAAAGGTCATGTTCTATATATCAGCAATGAAGTAACTTGTAGAGATGAAAATATATAGCTTGTAATAGCTTAAGTGGTAGGCAAATATTTCTGAGTTGAGCGACAAGGAATATCCAGGCATAAGTTTGATTTCTGAACTGTTCTTCGAAAACCTTCGCTTTTATAGGACTTCCTAGGCTCGAAATCGATCTTTTTGAAAAAAAACTCTTTTTTTTTTTTTTAGGCACGAACGCTTCTGATTGGCTGAAAATTATCATTTTTAATATTTTTATATTTTTCTTTCTACCTGTACTGATCCTATGCGCAGACTTCTTAT
Organism: Doryteuthis pealeii; assembly: GCA_023376005.1. Classification (NCBI taxonomy): domain Eukaryota; kingdom Metazoa; phylum Mollusca; class Cephalopoda; order Myopsida; family Loliginidae; genus Doryteuthis; species Doryteuthis pealeii. Next base: position 51,395,646 of record CM042169.1, read on the forward strand.
TTTCGTCATTTTATTTCTGCTTTCAAAGCGTTAACTTCTGGCTCACCACAATCCTATTACTGATGCTTCTTATCACTACACTTATGTCATTTCACATTCAGCGACAAAATAACATAAAGGGCATTTCTTATCACATATCCCATTATTGTGTAAGTATAGCATTTATTCTAAGATTAACAGCACTAAATAAATGAATTAAAACTTAGTTTTATTTAACAACAAAACAGTGACTAATAACACAAACGTCCTTCCTATGTATAGAGTCTATGGAGTATAAAGAGGTTTGGGTGTTTTAAGGTTTAAATGTAGCTGGATATTCTGTTTGCGTGTTCTTAGGCTTTTTACTTTGTATCCTGTTAAAATTTTTATAAGTTCATATTTCTATTAATAAATATATTTGATGTGACATCAGCAGGAGCTCAGACTCCGCCCACTTCCGTCCAAGGTTTGTTTCCGCTTGTTTTAACCCTTGCAAGAAATTAATCAGTTCGTAATAAACCATTGTTGAATTTACCTCGTGTGTTAACGTCTCCTGACATTATCTATTTATCCTTGTGTGTCAATCTCCTCACCTTATTTTTACCTATTTTAAATTCTGTTATTTCACGCATTATTTCCATTATGCAACACTTTGAATATTCAATCTCAATATACCCCATCTCATTTGGTGGTCGCACTGAAAAGGAAATAATTTAAGGAATGAAAAGGAAGGAGATAGAGACAGAAGGTGGTTTTATGATTTAGGCTTTATTCCCGATCATCGTCGCCTGTGACAAGGGAATATATCCCTGACCAGTAGGAGTGCCTAGACCCAGTTACGGCCTAAACTAGAATGGTCGAGATATTTTTTTTGGGTGGGGGGCAGGGGGCTTGAGTCAGTCCTTTTTGTTGCACATGTGCAGAGGGTTCTTCCGGTGATGACCCATGGGAGTCTGTTATTTTCTTTTCAATTTTCTTTTAGTTTTATTTAATCCCCACAAGTCACGTTTGAGAGACTTACCAGTGTGATGGAGAGCAAATTTAAAGATATCTGGTATCTTCTGTCTTAGTCGATTCTTGGAGATAATTTCTATTCGACTGCTCCTGGAACTTTGCCCGAAATGTTTATTTGATCTTTGCACCTGTTGGGTTCAAAGAGGTAATAATGTTAATTATAATTAGTTGAACAGACAACTCCGACCAAGGGTGTTAAATATAGCAATGGACTTTAATACATGACAGCACGTGTATAAGATACATATAAGATACATCAGAAACAACATGGTAGATATGAGTAACACATACATGAAACAAGATACAAAATAGAAGTATAAAAGTTATGGAGAGTCCATAAGTCAAAGTCACTTACTACGTTGTCTGTGTGGGGGTGAAACCCCCCACACAAGAAGGGTGTAGACATAAGTGTCTAACCCATGTGTGTTCGTTAAGTCCCAGAGAAGAAAGAGGATTCAAACTTGGCGCTTGCCTGCTTAAATAGTCAGAGCGCCCGGTGGGGAAAACCAGAAACACGAGAAGATAACTCTTCCAGCCAAACAAGGGCAGACAATCTCACAAACCCCAAACTTCTGGTAGCATCACGTGATTGATATGTCCAATCACAGAAATCTCTCCCTCACTTACCTCCACACATAGAAATAAAAGTATTTTTACTGACCCAACACCATCATTTTTTTTCTCAGTCTACAAGGTCTGTAAGATATGGGGAGTAATGGGCTTTGTCTTGCCATACTAGCCCATAACGTGAAGGTAGGGCTTTTGAATTTAAGGTTATTTTTCATTCTCCTATACTGGCTACCCTTCCAGGGTGTCCCATCGAGGTGCAATGGTTAGCAAGATGGTCACACACATCCATTATTACTGAATAGTATTGGAAAAATCGGGCTGGGTTAGCTCAGTCGGTAGAGCAGTAGACTAGAAACCACAAGGTTCTCAGTTCGATACCGGCCCTCGCCAACTCAGCGTATGAGTAGCGCAGTGATCTGTGCGGTAAACTAAGGAGCTGATGGTAGGTGTGGCGCTCCACATCAGACGCAAAAAACACTCTCCATAGTCTAGCGCTAGTGAAAAGGGGATAGAAACCCCACGCTGATTGGTTGATACCGACTTTAGGCCACCCCGACGACTTTTTTTTATTGGAAAAATTAGGGATTAATTATCTGCCCTTGGCACTAGAGGGCGAATCAGCCAATATCGTACTTTGACGCCCAAATTGAATTCCATGACTAAATCACTTGTAGTGTTGATCTCATGGCAGCAAGGCGTCTAAATCCAGTCGTTCCCAAAACTTAAAAAGCTTAGCAGATAAGTAAAAATCGTTTATTGTCGGTTCATTCTTTCGTATTTCATAAAAAGGGGTAGACCTCGTATAAAAACAAAAAAAAATATTTTACCTAATTTATTTTAGGAAAAAAAAAGATTTCAGACCTATTTTCATTAAAAGATTAGTAATTATGTCAATTTTCGTGAAAATCGGACCATTGATTGATTTTTCATAGAAATTTTTAAAATCCTCTCGTCGTAACTTGTTTTTGGCTACGTTAAATTTCATTTGATTTAACGGTGCAAAAATCAAAACATTGTTTTTCAATCATAAAGTTCATTATTTCCGTAAGCTGAAAAAAAAAAAGAAATTCAAAAATCATCAGGAGTTTGTTTATTGTTTCTTCTTTTGAATGGACAAAACATTTTCAAGATAATATTAACCCGTATGCAAGTTCCATTGTGTTAAATATAGGGGGGGGGGGTTAAATTTAACAGGAAAAATTGGGGGTACCTATTTCACATATTAAAAGTCGTCAGGCTGGCCTAAAGTCTGTATCAGCCAGACAGTGAGGAAGTCTATCCCCTTTTCAATAGCGCTAGACCAAGGAGTTTGTTTTTTGCATCTGAGATGGAGCGCCACACCAGCCATCAGCTCCTTACTTTACCGCATATATCCCTGTGCTACACATACCTTGAGTTGGCGAGGGCCGAAATCGAACCAAGAACCTTGTGATTCCTAGACGAACCAAAAACATAGTTTGATATCTGCTCAGAACAAAAAAGTTATTTAACCAACTCATAGGATTGACATAAGGTCACAAATATGGGCATCCAGCGAGGATCGAACTCGCTTTTCAGTAGTAATGGATCTGCAGGACTATCTTGCTAACCATTACACTAGGTATACCCAAAATTGACCTAAAATGTCTTTTTGACAAAATGAATGAATAAATAAATTCATTATAAAGTTCATTCATTGATAAATCAACACTGAAAATTTCATTAAAATCCGATGATTCTCTGATTTTTGGTAAATTATTTTCTGTCAGAAAGTTTTGAAATAAAATAAATAATGTATTATAAAGTTCATTCATTGATAAATCAACACTGAAAATTTCATTAAAATCCGACAATTCCCTGAGTTTTGGTAAATTATTTTCTGTAGGCCTACAGAAAATAATTTACCAAAAATCAGGGAATTATAGGATTTTAATGAAATTTTTAGTGTTGATTTATCAATGAATGAACTTTATAATGCAATATTTATTTTATTTCAAAACTTTCTGATTTTTTTCAGGTCACTTAATTTTGCCCCCCACCCCCTTATTTTGGGGGCGTAAAATCTCGGTGAGATGGTCAACGTTTGATACTAATTACAGTTGAGATAAAAAGATAAAAGACCGAAGTTGTGAATAGAAAAAAAAAAATTAAGGAGAATATTCTATGAGAAAATAAGTACCGAAATTCGGTAAATAAAATGTAAAAAAAAAAAAAATTTTTTTTTGAGATTTCTTTTTTACTCATTTCGAAAATTTTTTAATTGGCTATTATCTTATAAAAGAAAAAATTATACATCGATATTTTTTCTGCTTAAAGAGGGAGGGGGGCTAAATTTTCAATAGAGTTTTTCTTCAAAACTTATACTTTGTTTAACTAAAATAAGGTTTGCATTAAATAGATATTTATTTCTAGAATCTAAAAATATAACATTTTAAACTTAACATCAGAATATTCATATTTTAAATGGATTTTCTATATTAATTTTTCATAGCAAAAATACTTAATTAAAGTTTTTAAATAAAATAATTGACGCATTATAAAATTAATTACTTGATAAATATATACTGAAAATTTCATTAAAATCGGATAATTCCCTGATTTTTTGTAATTTTTTAAAAATCGCGAATGTTACATTAATTTTGTAAACATGCCATTTATAAAGAGCGTTTATGGCCGAACGCGATTGAAATTGACAAAAAATCGTTTTAAATGTATTAAAAATGAATTAAATGTGTAATATAATTTTGCTTTTTTTTATTTATTGATGATCATTATGTTACTACTTATCTATTTAGACAAAAGTTTTGCCTTAAATAATCGATTTAATTAATTTTAATTCGTTAAAAAAAAAAAACACACAAAAAACACACACAATAGCAGCTACTATACTACGATGGAGCACCTAGGATTTTAAATACAATCTAGTTAATTTAGAGTTATCTGCCCTTGACTTTTTATTCCCTGTCTTCAGTTCAAAACAAACAACAACGCGGGATGTTTGATCACTAAAACACTTAAAAAGAAAAGAAATTGTTTCTGGTCAGATTTTGATGTTTTTAAAAGGTAATAAATTAAATTTTTACTTTTATATTTACCAACTGGCTCTTAATTTCCATTGTAGGATAATTTGAAACGGTTGAAATTGTATAATATAACCAAAATTGTGAAGTAGTCTCTTACCTAGAAGAAAGTAACAAGTCTGAACATGTTGTTTAATTGAATTAATAAATTAAGTTATGTCGAATTCTTTCAATAATAAAAAAATATTTTCCCTTTTAATTTCTTTATTCGTATCATTGTATTTTGTACTGGTTATTTATTATTTATTCAACAATAAAAGGATTGTTTAAACTAAAGAATTAATTACTTTTAAAAGTTTGTTTTTAAAACGTTAATTCAAATTCAAACAAGTGTTTTTTTGTTTTTTTTAATGTTGAGATTTTTCAGATTTTTAGTTTCAAATTGATAAAGATTTTTTTTTCTGATATAAAAATTAAAATTATTTTTTTTCCTTCTTGCCTATCGTTATTTTATTTTATTTTATTTTCGGTCGAGTTTATTGTTGTTTTTTTTTAACCCAATCATTTCCTTATCTTTATTTCAAATAGGCAACCGAGGGGTTAAATTGTTTTGAAACTTGAATTTCAAATTCATTTTGTATCTTCCATTTATTTCAAATAATCTTTATTTAAAAAAAAAAAAAACTGTGGTGACGTATGTGCTGACATTAATGGTGTGTATTTTTTTTTTTTTTTAGTAACTTCACAGTTTTTGTAATTCACCTATTTTGGTAAAAGGAAATCATTTTAAATCTGAAATTAAATATGAAATAAAAGCTTACGGGCTAAACTTGAAAATTGATCAGAAAATTAAAACGGAAAGTTTTTTGGTGGTCCCCCATGACAGTTTAACTAAAGTTTAACGAACTTTATGCGAATTGGGTTACAGTTTAGGGGTTTGGGGATTAAGGTTGTTTTTAATTACGTATTGCTTAAAAAAACAACAAAAAAATCCAAATTACTATCAATTTAATGTTGAAATTTTTTTTTTTTAAACCAAGTTTAATTGAAATTATACATTGAAGTAATTTTTTATTAAAAAAATTTTTTTTTAAAGCAATACGTAATTAAAAACAACCTTAATCCCCAAACCCCTAAACTGTAACCCAATTCACAAAAAGTTCATTCATAGACTGTAGTTAAACTGTCATGGGGGACCACCAAAAAACTTTCCGTTTTAATTTTCCTACCAATTTGCAAGTTTAGCCTCAAAATGGTACAAATGCAGAATAAAATAAATAAAATGTAATACTTATATTCACCATGCAGATAAGAGTAAATTTCAGTGATTTGCTTCATATTTTTACTGAACCCTCTAAGTAATGTATCCGCAACTTTTTAATAGTTGGGAAAGAGAACGACTAAAGAAATTTAATGGATGGGTGAATTATTGAAGACGTTTTTTTTTTTTTTTAATGTAAATAAAACACTTTATTCAGTAAAATAGATAAATAAATGAAATAAAAATAATAAAGAAAATGACGAACTCGCTATTACCTGTGAAATGTAAGTACATTTCTGTATGATTTTTTTGTATATTACCCCAGAAATATCTTCAATGAGATATTCTGAAGAGGTACCGACTACCTACAAAAATATATCGAGGTTTCTTACTCCCTAAAAACAAAATTAAAAAAAAAAATAATGATAAAAAACAAAAAATAAACAACAACAATCTGTAATATGAGTGCCTCCGCCATTTTTTTTTATGTTGCCTTGGTAACCGATTACCGCCAAATTTGCATGAAGTAAAATTTAGTTGTATATATCTGTTGCTTTCTTTTCTGTCATTTTCTAGTTTTTCTTCGTCATTTTCGAGTTCATTACTTTAAACTAGTGTTTTATTTTTGTTCATTGATTTTGTTCTTTAGGTACCACCAAAATAGGACACGTGATCAGTTTAGGCTAGGCTACCCAAAAATCTGTTGCTAAAGCCGGCTAATGTTTTTTTTTGTAAAAAACGAATTAAAATTAATTAAATTGATTATTTAAGGTCAAACTTTTGTCTAAATCGTTAAAAAAGCAAAATAATATCACACATTTAATTTATTTTTAATACATTTAAAACGATTTTTTCGGTCAATTTCGATCGCGTTCGGTCTTGTTTACAAATTTAATGTAACATTCGCGATTGAATATTTTTTTACCAAAAATCAGGGAATTATCCGATTTTAATGAAATTTTCAGTATTGATTTATTAATTAATGAATTTTATAATGCATCAGTTATTTTATTTCAATACTTTAAGTATTTCTGCTATGAAAAATTAATATATAAAATTCGTTTAAAATGTTATATTTTTAGATTCTGGAAATAAATATCTATTTAATGCAAACCTTATTTTAGGTGCAAAAATTAATGATTTTTGTAGAAAAACTCTATTGAAAATTCAGCCCCCCCCCCTTTTTAAGCAGAAAAAATATCAATGTATAATTTTTTCTTTTATAAGATTAACTAATTATCGAAAAAATATCGATGTATAATTTTTTCTTTTATAAGATTAAATAATTATCGAAATGAGTAAAAAAGAAATCTCCAAAAATTAAAAAAAAAATGTTTTTTCATTTTATTTTCTGATTTTCGGTACTTATTTTCTCATAGAAAATCCCCCTTAAAAATTTTTTTTTTTTACATTTGTTACCTCGGTCTTTTATCTATTTATTTATACTGTAATTAGTATTGAACACTGACCAACTCGCCAAGATTTTATGCCCCAAAATAAGGGGGGGAGGTCAAAATTAAGTGACCTGAAAAAAACAAAGTTTTGAAATAAAATAAATTATGCATTATAAAGTTCATTCATTGATAAATCAACACTGAAAATTTCATTAAAATCCGATACTTCCTTGATTTTTGGTAAATTATTTTCTGTAGGAGGGGCTAAATTCATTTTGTCAAAAACGGATTTTATGTCAATTTTGGGTATACCTAGTTTAGGCCATATTGAAGGAAGAAATGTAAATATTTTTGATTTTTTTTTTAATCTCGCAAAAAAGAAATAACGAACATAAAGAGTTGTTACAAAGAAAAACAGTTAATTCAAAGATCAAATTATCCCATTGGAGAAAAATTATTCACTATTATCTTGAAAATAAGTAAAGCAGTCTGTTTTTTTACAACACGGTCAGTTTCTTTATTGATATTTTTTTAGCAGAATTCTGTATTCATGGTTCTTTTTGTTGGATTTTGTGTAAAGTATTCAACTCTGTTACAAGATGAATGCAAGACTAAAACTAGAGTTTGGTAGGTGGCTTATATGGAGCTTTGGATTGTTCCATTATGAACTCAGGCAAGTTCATTTCCTGAGTTCTGATTGGCTGTTGGATTTCAGGGTGAGTAAGAACATGGATAAGTACCCACTCTTCAGCCATCACTTTGCATTATGCCAGCAGCATGCAACGACTGTATTAAGTTACAGCTTGTCTGTTGTTTTTTGTCTACTAACTTGACGGTAGTTTGAACCCCACTGTGACGGTGAGTATCATATTGTTTCTATATCTGAAGGATAACTTCTACACTTTTACTGAAAAGCTCTTGCAGCGAAACTTATAGAAATCTAATATAATTATTCAGGCTCTTTATAGGAAAAAAGTAAAAATCATTTTTTATCGGTTCATTTTTCCATATTTCATAAAATAAAATGGGAGGATGTAGACCTCGTAAAAAAAATATTTCCCCTAATATATTTTAGGAAAAAAATTATTTCAGACATATTTATATCAAAAGGTAAGTAATTATGGAAATTTTTGTGAAAATCGGACCATTAATTAATTTTTCATAGAATTTTTAAAGAACTTGTCGTAACTTTGCTACATTAAATTTCAATTGATTTGACGGTGCAAAAAAAGTAAACTATTTTTCTTGCACATTTTCAGAATGTCTCTGTAAAAAAAATATTTCCACTAATATATTTTAGGAAAAAAATGTCTCTCGTAAAAAAAATATTTCCACTAATATATTTTAGGAAAAAAATTATTTCAGACTTATTTATATCAAAAGGTAAGTAATTATGGAAATTTTTGGGAAAATCGGACCATTAATTAATTTTTCATAGAATTTTTTAGAGAAAAGCCTCTTGTCGTAACTTTGCTACATTAAATTTCAATTGATTTAACGGTGCAAAAAAAGTAAACTATTTTTCTTGCACATTTTCAGAATGTCTCTGGTAAGACGTGGAAGGCCTTCATATTTGACCAGTAACCGACAGAAAAAGAAAAAGAACCTTGTCAAAAAGCGACCTGTGTGGGATGTAAGTACATGACCTTTTATTTGGGAAAGGTTAAAATTTGTGATAATTATTTCTAAGATGTATATCAATATACAAGATAAAATAGGCATCTATATGTAGTGATATGATAAGAAGCGAACTGGAAGTTAATGCATTGAAAGCAAATATAAAATGATGAAAGTAAGCAATCTGCACATAGGATCAGTTCAGGTATAAAGCAAAAATAGAAATGATAAAAATGATGGACCATATGACCTTTAAGCACTCCTTTTTGATCTCGATTAAGAAAGGACATGTTTTTCATTTACACCGTCAATATCCGATTGTTTTAACAGACGATTTTTAGATTTTTTTTTTTAATTATAAAACTAACCCCTAACAAACAACCGGATATTGATGGTGTAAATGAAAAACATGTCCTTTCTTAATCGAGATCAAAAAGGGGTGCCTAAAGGTAATATGGTCCAAAATGATAATTTCAGACCAATCGAAGGCCTTTGTGCCTAAAAAGAAGTTTTCAAAAAGTATTGCATACTGAGGTTTTCACGGTACCAAATCGATATATGTTGTATACCCTTTCTTACTTCTTTACTTCTTACTTGCTTCTATATCTTGGACATTTATTCTTCTGGCCGGCTTTGGTTCTATCTTCTATCATCTTGCGTCTGGAGTTGTTGTGGGGACTTTGGTCTGGTTTTCTGTTAGGGATTTCTCGTTATCAGAAGCCCTGTGTCATTGTTAGTTTTTAGAGGTAATAACACAAGACTTTGATTTTTTTTTAATGTTACTTTATTCGGTAAATCCCCAACCCAGACATAACATAGCGTGCGTATGCAGAATTACAGTTTAGACAGAGCATCATGGCTGACTGCTCTGTCTGACGTCCACTGCAAAACTAAACTAAACTAAAGCTCCTTACTATTCTTAAACCGGAACAGGTTCTTCTATGCCTTCCGGTTCCCACAATTTATCCCCGGAATGCAAGGTGAGAGTGAGGTCAAACACTGTCACTCACTTTCAGGGCCATCAACTGCACCATATCTCTATACTACCTTACATAAGTATGAAAAGGGTCATCCCCTCAGAATTACAGGGGATTGACAATAATCTTATGCCACCGCATAGATTATGTAACAAAAGACCAAATCTGGAGCCTTGGTGGGACATATAAAAGGAAGGTTTTCGAATAGAAGTTCAGAGAGAGGTGAGATAGACAGACGAATTCATGTCACTGAATTTAAAACTATTTGCCATGCAACTAAAGGTACAACTTATCTTACCCTCTCTAAAATTCTGCTGCTGATATAGATGCTATACTCTTTCTTACCCTTTCTTCCTCTACAAAGACTGAACTTTTAAAAAAGCATATTCTGATGAACTTTGAACACTTCATTTTGACTTCTCTTATTACTGTAACTTTATATGTTTTACATACAAAGCTTATCTGTTCCTTCTACAAATTTGCTTTTACTTATATTATTTCTATAACCTTATAGTGTGTTTGTTGTAATTACTAATATATATCAATATATATATATATATATATATTTTTTTTTTTTGTAAAATACATCTATAAGATGCTTGAGGGGGAAGTCATCAGCATTGTTATATCCTTGGGATCATTGGAAATTTCTGGTCTTTCAACAACGTATTTCCTCGCCCAGGGGACCAATCGAGGTTGATCAAATCCCGACCCTTCCCTCTCGGCACATGACCTCGCCTCTTGATGACCATAGTTTTATTGAACTGGTCACCTGACCTCCAGCCAATGGCAATAGAGCTCTCCTTATTTATATTACATTCATTTTATTACTCGAGTTTGGTCTTACTACCAGGAAGAACGGTTGTGGTAAGTTTTTTTTTCTTTTCTTTCTTTTCTTTCTTCTACTTTCTTTTCTTTCTTTTCCCTTCTCTTCCTCAACTTTTTTTTTACCCCCCTCTTTGTTGAATTTTTAAAAATTTACCATTTTATATATATATATATATATATATATATACACATATACTTCCCCAAACAACCACCATGAATTTACGACGACTATAAACTGCTTACCCCAACGTACCACTATATATATACATATATATATATATATATATATATATATTAATACTGGTGTTCCTATAAAATATGACCATTATCATCTTGCAACACCTTTTGGTTAAAAATGAGACCATCCAACACGAAATGCAAATCAAAATGAATTGAAAAAAGAAAGAAGGTTTCAACTTGCAAATCGTCATCAAAATTAAAACGGAAACTTATTTAGTGGTGACCTTTTTTGCGACTTGGGTTTAGGGGTTTGGGGCTGAAGGTTGTTTTTAATTACTTATTGCTTAAAAAAAAAAACCCATAAAAAAAACCCAAATTATTATACATTTAATGTTGAAAAATATTTTTTTTTAAACCAAGTTTAATTGAAATTATACATTGCAATACTAACACAACCAACTGAGACTAATGTGTCTACTGTTGGATTCAATTATTAATTTCAATGGTTAATTAAATGTATAGTAATTTGGGGTTTTTTGTTGTTTTTTTTTTTAAGCAATACGTAATTAAAAACAACCTTAATCCCCAAACCCCTTAACCATAACCCAATTCGCAAAAAAGTTAATTCATACACTATAGTTAAACTGTCATGGATCACCACCAAATAAGTTTCCGTTTGAATTTTGACGATTTGCAAGTTTAACCGAAAGAAGTTACATGTTTATTTTATATTTTTCATATTAAGATTATGACGTATGGAAGGGTAATCTGAACATTAGCTACATAAATGAGAGTAACCTCCCCTTGTTTCTTTCACTTTGAGGAAGCCTTATGTTTTGGTCGGCCATTTTCATTTTACCTATGGAAGAAGAGAGACTGAAGTCCTTTTTAGTCTTTGCTCTGATGAAAGATTGAAATTAGATTTAAGCAATATTAAAACATTTGAAAATTTAGATTAATAATAAAATTCATTTTTAAAGATTCTTTTTTTCTCCTAACAAAAATAAAGGTTTGGGTTTTTGGGAAAAATGCCCTAAGTTGGTTGTGTTTTTTTTTTTTTTTTTTTTTTTTTTTTCAACTTCGACTACAGACTTCAATCGTAGCTGGTGTTTTATTTTTTCAGCAGCCACCGCCTAGCGGTTTTTGAGACAGGAGGCCGGGACATAACTTCGCGAATATTACCACATTCAAGATTAGCAATACTGTTTAATTTACATGGCTCAAGTTAGTCTATATTATTATTTTATCAAAGTTTATGAGTGTTATTAAGGCAAGTAGAGTTACTTCCCCTGAAATGAATGTGCTGGAAGTGATTTTCCAGAAGTGCAGATTTATTTGTGATAAGTACTAGATCAGTGGTTCTCAAACTTTATACAGTCTGGGCGCACTTACAGTACTACAGATACTTGGTAGCGCACTGTATTCAAAATAGGATTAATATGTTATTAAGTTAACTGTTAAATATATAAAAAAATAACACATTTAACAAAGGCTAACTTAACATACCTCTATGAAGTTTATTCATTCCTGTGTTAATGAGAAACATGAGCTTATATTTTTATTAAGATTTTGTTTTCTTTAACTTTCAATAAACTACCATAAATAATTTTCATTTTTCTCAATAAAATTGTTTAAACCTGTGTTTTTATTTAGTTGCAAGAAAAGTAACTGATAACTATTATAATAATGTCGCAACGAAACAAGCAGAATGTTCGTAAAGAAATGGTATAATATAGTAACTTAGTTATGGACAACATATACAAGCCATGAAAGGAAACTCAGTAGTTTCTATCTCTGTTGTCTATGACGTATTCTACACATTCGTTGGCAGGATAAAGTGCCCAACGCAGTCATGCTGGATTGTGCCAACATGGACGCATCCCAAAAGATCTTTTGTATGACAAATTAGCAAAAGTCTCTCGATCAGTTGGTAGACCACACCTACAATTTAAAGATGTCTGCAGGAGAGCTATGAGAATATGCCATATTGACACAAACACGTGGGAGGTAGATGCAAAAAATAGAGCAGCCTGGTGCCTCAACGTTATGCAAGGCACAGAGAGGAGAGTAGCCTCGACAGAAAAGAGTCAGAAAAAGAGATAAAAACCAGCAGCCCCAGAAAGCATCACAGTTTGTGTGCATTCAGTGCACCAAAGATTGTCATTCAAGAATTGGCCTGCAGAGTCACTTGCGCAGATGCAGATAAAGAGAGGGGTGAGGCAGAGAGGATAGTAGCCTCGACAGAAAAGAGAGCCAGAAAGAAAGATAAAAACCAGCAGCTCCAGAAAGCATCACAATTTGTGTGCATTCAGTGCACCAAAGACTGTCATTCAAGAATTGGCCTGCAGAGTCACTTGCGCAGATGCAGATGAAATTTTTATTTTTCATTTTGGACACTACGCCATTGTCCTTAGTGAATGGCAAGGATCCAATAAATAAATAAGTATACATTTGCTTTTCTTATCTGTATAGATTTTTCAGGAATACCATGGAGCACACCTGAAAAAGCTCTGGGGTGCACCAGTGAGAAAGAGAGAGAGAGCAAGCAAAGCAGATGGAGGCTAGATGGCTATAATGCCGGGTGAAGGGGTGTTGGTGGTGGTGGTGGTGATGAAGCCAATCCACCCACTGAATTCCAGTATAGAAGGAATGGATGACGAGAATGTAGAGGAGACCATTCCAGTTTCTGATGGAATAAACTCGGCTGCAGACACCAGATATACCCACACTCAATAGTCATACAAAACCTTAAAGGTGTTGTAGAGGTTCAAGCAAGTCTGATTACACCAATAATTATTTTCACATAATTATAACCACACTAACATTATTTACATAAATAATCACTAGCACACAATTGCCATCAGAATAATAATAATAATAATAATAATAATAATTTAATAATAATGATAATTTAATAATGATAATAATAATGATAATAATAGTTTAATAATAATAATAATGATAATTTAATAATGATAATAATAATGATAATAATAGTTTAATAATAATAATAATAATAATTTAATAATAATGATAATTTAATAATGATAATAATAATGATAATAATAGTTTAATAATAATAATAATAATAGTTTAATAATAATGATAATTTAATAATGATAATAATAATGATAATGATGATAATTTAATAATGATAATAATAATAATAGTTTAATGATAATAATAATAGTTTAATAATAATAATAGTTTAATAATAATAGTTTAATAATAATAATAATAATAATAGTTTAATAATAATAATAATAAAATAATAGTTTAATAATAATTTTATAATAATAACAATAGTTTAATAATAATAATAATAACAATAATTTAATGATAAAAATTATAATAATAATAATATAAATTATAATAACAATAATAACAAAAATATAATTTATAATAATAATAATAATAATTATAAATAACAATAATAACAAAAATTATAATTATAATAATAATAATAATATAAATTATAATAACAATAATAACAAAATTATAATTATAATAATAATAATATAAATTATAATAACAATAATAACAAAAATTATAATTATAATAATAATAATAATATAAATTATAATAACAATAATAACAAAAATTACAATATAAATTATAATAAAATAAATATAATAATACAATAATAATAATTATTATTATAACAATAATGATATAAAAATAAATATAAAAATTATAACAATAATAGTAATTAAAAATAAATATAAAAACTATAATAATAATAATAATAATTCAATTACTTATACATAATTGTAATATTAATAAATATTAATCGTCACATAGTCAGTTCCAACAATAAAACAACAATATTCAAAACTTTGAATACAGAAATTTTTCATTTTTTAAGCCCCCACCCCCCGACTTCCTTCTCTTCCTTTACTATAAAAAACATAATATAAAAAAATTCTTTTGATGCACAATGACACCTCTCCCCCTACCTCTTACTCATCAAACGCAAACAGCAACTTATATATATATATATATATATATATATATATATACATACAAGGTGCCGGTTTAGCTCAGTTGATAGAGCTTCCGCCCTCACCAACTCAGTGCATAAGTAGCACAGGGATCTGTGTGGTATAATGAGGAGCTGATGGTAGGAGTGGAGCTCCACCTCAGAGGCAAAATAATCTCCTTGATTAAAAGGGAATAGACTCACTGTTTGAGAACCACTGCACTAGATCATCTGTATAGTTTGTATCTGTAATGGTCTCTGCAGGATATTGCCAGCTTTTTGCCCTTTTTTGGGAAAACCTTTTTTTATTAAACCTAATAACATTCGTAGTACGTAATCTAGGCATATTATAGATATAAAAGGTGCTAATATATGTCCTTGTAGGACTCTAGTGACAATGTCAAAGAAATCTGGGTAATTTTCACCTTTAGTTGGCTAAATTCCTATCATAAAATTGTGCGTGCGCATTATCTGAAATGAACTTAATTGTTATTAAGAACACGTTTTATGATATTTTTGTCTTAAAGCATGCAGTTGTATTGTTTTGAAAAAGTTTCTAAGATTTGTTTATTTCACACAGAGACTTTCAAAATAGCTACCGGCTTGTTTCAAAGTGAAAGTCAAGGGAGGTTACTCTAATTGCCTTATTTGCTGGGAATTTAGCCAATTAAAGGTGAAAATTACCGAATTCTATGTCACCATCAGGTGAATGAACTATCGCTTTCATGACTTTGTAGAGCATCATTATAAAGGTAACAGTTTCTTTGGGGAAAATCTGCTAAAAGGTATTTGCTCCATCTTTTCTCTGTGTATGGAGTCAAAAATGAAATTCGAAAAAAACTACAAACACAAGTGTTGCTAAGAGATTTTTTTGCTTAAAACTCTTCTACTATTTGTAGAGGAGAAATTAATTAGTATGAAATATTCTAAGGTATGGATAATTGAATTAGACTAAAAGGTTCAGTTCAAAATTCTCTGAAAATTACTTATTACAACATAAGACACCTAAGGAAGGCTGCAGAGTACAGCTGCTGAAATGTTATGTGTATAACAATCAAGATGAGGATAATAGTCCAAATTAATTTGAGTAATCTATCTATCTATATCTTCTATCTATATATATATAAAAAGCAGTTGTGTGAATTTGTATGTCCGGAAGAAACTTCGAAAATAAAACAATTAATGACAAAGTAAATATATATATATACACATTAAATATCACCAGGGCTTGGTTTTTGAGCAAAAATAATAGAGATTTGATTTATATTCGGGAAGATGATTAAAAAAAAAAAAATTTAAATGATAACAGCATGGATTTTTTTTCATTTAGTATTTTGAATAGGAGACATTAATTTTTCTTTTCTGAGTGGCTGGATCAATGCAAGGTCTATTATTTTTTACATAGGGATTTAAATGGGGCATCCCACAAGGATTCAACTCCTGATTCACTAATAATGGATCTGCGGGACTAACTTAAAATAATCTCCCTCTATCCAGGCGACGCCGGGTGGCCGCTGCTAATAAGTAAGTAAAGTCTTGGGGTGGCCTAAAGTCTGTATCAGCCAGACAGCAAGGAGTCACTCTTTTCACTAGCGCTAGACCAAGGAGATTGTTTTTGCGTCTGAGGTGGAGTGCTACACCTACCATCAGCTCCTTACTTTACTGCACAGATCTTTGTGCTATCATATGCTGTGTTGGCGAGGGCCGGTATCGAACCAGGAATCTTGTGGTTTCTAGACGGATGCTCTACTGACTGAGCTAAACTGGCCATTTTTGGATGATAGTCCAGATTAAATAATGTAAATCTTTAGGAAAGATGTGCATCTTAAAATTCAAATTGTGCAAATCATATAAACACACTCAAAATAAAGAAACTTATTTTTTTTTATTTCTCTGAATTTTTGAGATGAGGCTTGATAATTAATATTATTTGTATAGAAATGAACACAATATGGGAACCTATAATTAAAAAGGCTAGATTAGATTAAAGAAAAAAAAAGAAAAAAAAGCACCCAATATGAGTCTAGATAAAAAAAATCAATAATAAGTTAATAGATATTCTAGGCAAAACAAGACATTAGGTTTATAATTTCCCAAAATTCACACTGGAATTTCCAGTTGCCTAGTGGATAAAGGAGTTAGGTTAAGACAGTTCTAAGTGACAGTTATCTCTAGACTGCAGGTTCAATCCTGGTCAGAGGCAGCAGTAACATAGTAATTAACACAGCTAAACATCTATACCCCAGCTATGGTTAGCGGAATGAGAACAGGATACCCCCGTGGAATAAAAAAAAGTGTTAGGTTCAAAGTTTCGTGATGGCTCCCGATTATGACAAGAAGGTTCCGAATCCAAGAAGAAATACCTGAAGAAGGCTGGAAGGCACATCCGCTGAAACGTTGTACAGATAACAATGAAGATGAGGACAATAGTCTGAATAATACAAATAATACTAATTATTTTTTTTTAATTTTCTTTTTTTTTTTCTTTTTTTTTTTCAAGGATTCCTTGACAGACTTAACAGCCTACAAGGCAAATGCAGAAGATTTGGTAAGTGAAATATTTAGCTGAAACATTGGAGTATAGATATATATGAGGCTAATGCAAAAGTTCCCAGCACAATGTTAGGAAATCTTAAAAGCGTCTTTGAAGTTTACTCAGCACTTTATTGCTTGTATTGTTGTATATTTCTCTTCTGTTGAAGTCCATCAGTATACTGTTGGTTTGAACAACAGCAACTGGCTAAGCACAATTGACCCAGTGCCCAAGACAGCTGGTACATATGGAACTCAAGAATAATCCATTCATGTATTTGGGTGATTCCATTCCTTGAGACCTGATTGGCTGCTTGGCCTCTATGATGTTATGAGGCTTCATAAATACTCTGGCATTCTGCAGTAGGATTGCAACAAGGTTAGATCCGTATTGGGTTATGGCTACTTGTTGTCTTGTCTTACCAATTCGATGGTAATTGGAACTTAGTATGATTATTCTACATCTTCTTAGATTATCTTTCTGTTCTTGTAACATAATTAAACGGTTTATAAAAAGTAAAGTAAAAGTCGTCAGGGTGGCCTAAAGTCGGTATCAGCCAGTCAGCGAGGGAGTCTATCGCCTTTTCAATAGCGCTAGACGAAGGAGATTGTTTTGACGTCTGAGGTGGAGCGCCACACCTACCAGCAGCTCCTTACTTTACCGCACAGGTCCCTGTGGTACTCATATGCTGAGTTGGCGAGGACCAGTATCGAACTAGGAACCTCGTGATTTCTACCTGAACGCTCTACCGACTGAGCTAACCTGGCCCCCGGTTTATAGAAAATTTTAAATTGAAAAGAAAATGGTAATCAAATTTCTGTCCCTAGCACCTATATGATTTTCCCAACCCTATTGCCCTTACGGCAAGCCCAACCCCTTTTTATCATATGGGTGCTAGAAGGCGGTGGCTGCGGGTCTACATTCGTCACCATTGCTCCCTAGTCCACTCTGACCCGGAGTGGTAGTACCTGTTAGGGTCCCATCTATGGGTTAATAGAAAAATGTATTTATAAAAAAATTGTATTATCCATTAAGAATTGATTTATTTCAAAACTTTATCGGCATTAAATGACCCACTGAGGTTGATATGCTGTAAAACAAACCAAACCATCAAATTTCTGTGTAAAGAAAAAGAAAAAAGAAAAGAAAGTTTTTAGCAGACTAAGATTCTAAAAGCACTCAATGTATGTCAACCAGTTATTAATCAATGACCCCTGAACTAGATTAAAAAAAAAAAAAGTTGATGTCCCAAATTTTCATCAGAAGAACAATCCTAGATAAAACTACTGAGAAACTAACAGATCTTTTATTTTATATTCTAGGAATATCGTAAAGCAGTTCACCAATCCAAGCATTTGCCAACCGTCAAATTCCAGAAAGAAAAAGCAGCTGCCCAAAAAGGTAAACATCTTGAATAATCAACTGTAGTGATAAACAAAACATGGAATTTTGTTGAATATAAAGAAACACGAATTTAAAAAGGGCAATGTTATAATTTCATAGGCATTCAAATTGATTTATCTCACAGTCAATTCTTAAAACTAGCAAATATATGCACCCTCTGGGTGCAAGTATTTAAGTTTTAATGCAATAAAATATTGTATTAAATTAGAAAGCTAATGAAACTAAATAAGAATGCAGATAAAAAATTTTGAAACAGAGGGAGTATAATCGAAAAATAGAACAACTGAAACTTACTCTTCCATCAATCTCGTCTTTCATTGTTATTTTTTCTAATTTAAGTATTTAGTTAAAAGAGGAAGTAAAAAATAAAATGAGTTACTTTTTCTTGTTAATGGATTTCATTTAAGATTAATTGAAGAGAAGTTTGCTTATATTCATTAAAATAAAACCAAACAGTTAGAAATCAATAATACTAATCACATATTATTAAAATCACATTTTTGATATCAATATGCAAATTAGCCTTCCCATTCACATTGTAAACCGCTATTTTGTTGTATATATAAATATAATTGCATGTTGTTTGTATGTAGATATGGTCAACAGTATTAATAATGTAAAACGATTTTATTAATAATTGAGGTTTAAATAAAAAATAAAATCATTGTGAATGTGACGTTAATGACTAACGGAATTGTGACTTAAGTAATAATAAAGTTTTGGTTACCGACAGAAAAACACACAATCTCCATTATAATAAGATAATGCCGTCCCTCCAGGCAAAACCTGCCTCATTGCACTTAAAGGGGCAGGGCTGGGGTTTATTGCCCAGCGCCTGAGGCGCCCCCCTTGAGGGGGAAGGCCGAAGGGATTGACGCAATTTTTCTACCTACCACCCCATGAGTCTCGGCTTGTGGGTGCTGCCCACATAAAACGGCCTTGTGCCATATCGTGTGAAAGTGGGACACATGTAAATACCAGTAGTCCCAGCTACTACAGCTGCCACCCACCCGTCCTTCGGGACGGGGTCCAGTGAGATGCTAAATTGCGGAGACATGGAATAAACTGCCTGCATCTGTTGTAGGCTGCCGGAGCACTGAATCTTTCAAAGCCTCTATGCTTCCTGTAGTCCGCCAACACTATACCTGATGCCACTCTCCACATACACATGCACACACGTACATGCATATTACTACTGTGAACTGTTCATGTTCCTGACACAACATTATTCTGTGTACTTGACATGAGACTTTGATGAGTTGTGGTGCACCTGAGCACTGTACACAATAAATTTCATTTCATTAAATAGGAAAACTTCAAATAAATCAAACCAAAATATCCAGAAAAGAAGAAGTAATATTATCCAGACTAAGAATAGGACACTCATACATTACCCATTCATACCTCCTCAAAAAAGAGCAGCCCATACTGCATTACCATGCCAAAATCCCTACACAATCAAACACATATTAACAGAATGTAGCAACCTAAAACAAATACAAAAAAAATACTACCAAACAACAAATCTAAAACAGATATTCTACCAAATAAACCCAGAAAAACTACTTGGATACATAAAAGAAGCACACATCTACAACAAAATCTAAAAATCTTCCAAAAAAAATGAAAACACAAAAATATATGTTAAAAAAAAATCATCTAAAAGTTTCATTCACAAAAAATGTTTAAAAAAAAAAAAAACCTTTAGAAAATTAAACATTATCACTAATTCATTTCAAAAACGTAGTCGGCATTAAATGACCCATTGAGGTTGATATGCCGTAAAACAAGAACAAATCAAATCAATCAATCAATTCTTAAACAAATCTAAACAAAAGATATTTGAATGCAAAGGGAGATAACTGTGTTCACTTCCTGTTCCTACTATCATCATCATCATCATGTCGCGCTGTTGGCATGGATATCCATGACAATCTCTCTCCATCCGTCCCTATCGCTCATCATTCTCGGGAGGTCCTCTATGCAGCATCCTGTATCCACACAGAGCTGATCAATGTATGTCTTTGCTGGTCGGCCCACACTGGCTTGTCCATGTGCTGGCTTCCACAGGAGGACGTTGCTTATGAGTTCGTCCTTGCTTCTCCAGCAGTGTCCCGCGTGTTTTGTCTGTCTTACTCGGATAGTTTGGGTGATATGTGGCAGGTGACTGTATAGCTGTTTTCTTGTGGGGTGTTGTTTCCACGTCTTGTTCAGGATCACCCGCAGCATTCTTGTGCAGCTCCCATTTAGTTTATTCTCTAGTCGCTTCGTTAGGATCCAGAATACAAAGTAAATTTGTTAAGGGAGATAATGCGCACGCACAATTTTATGCTAGGAATTTGGCCAATTAAAGTTCATACGTGTTGATAAGAATGAAATGTATTTTTATTCATTCAATTGTTTAAGAAAATCTCGTAAGAAAAACTATACAAGCAAATTTGTTAAGGGAGATAATGCGCACGCACAATTTTATGCTAGGAATTTGGCCAATTAAAGTTCATACGTGTTGATAAGAATGAAATGTATTTTATTCATTCAATTGTTTAAGAAAATCTCGTAAGAAAAACTATACAAGCAAATTTGTTAAGGGAGATAATGCGCATGCACAATTTTATGCTAGGAATTTGGCCAACTAAAGTTCATAATTACCTGTACTTCTAGTTAGTGGCACAAATACTGGTCACTGGGGTTCTAAGAGTGAACCAACAGTGACTGAAAAATGTTTCTTCTCAATTGTTTCATGTAGAAAATGATTATTATCTATTTTTCAGAAGAAATTTTATCAACACTTGGAAAGCTAAATCCCAAACAGCTAGCCATCATGAAAGAAATCTTATATAATCAAGATGAAGTAAGTAATTTTCATTTTCTGATATCTTTGTAGTAATTTGATGTTAAGATAAATATAATCACTGGTGTAGATTGATAGATAGATGAATAGGTAAGGACATAGGTATTGAACAGACCAAGATATAGATATGTGTAGTGTAATAATTATGGTCTACAGGGAATTTGGGAATTGAAAAATAAAATGGTAATCGGATTTCTGGAGAAAGAAAGAAATAAGAAATTTTTGAGATGAGGTTTGATTTAAAGTTTAAAGTCGGGCGCCCTAAAGTCATCTCTCCGCGAGTTCCTGATCTAGACCCAGTCACTCTATCCAGCATCCGTTTTATTCAAGATGGCATAAACGGTTTGGTGGTACCTAAAGTTAGTTTATTTATTTATTTTATTTTTATTTTTTTCATAATTTTTCGTCATCATGACTAGTCATTAGAGGTAATAAAGGACTATTTGCTCGTAAATTCCTACCATAAAATAAACTGAACCCCATTTTATGTCCGTGTTTGATGTTCATATGATCATGTCTGTAACTAAGTGCAACAATTGTATTACTATCAGACTCACTATCTACATTTTTTTTCATAATTTTAATGAGTATACCTGTTTTATTTATTATTATATAATCAATCAACAACCACGAATGCAGAACATTATTTTTAGGCCAAAAGACACACATCTTATTATAATGGGATTGTGTGTTTTTCTGTTTGTAACCAAAACTATATTACTACTCAAGTCACAATTCCCTTAGTTATTTACGTCACATTCTCCATTATTATATTTCTATTTAAACCTCAATTAATAATAAAACTGTTTGACATTATTAATACTATTGGCCTTACCTAAATACTAATAACATGCTATTGTATTTATATATACAACAAAATACCAGTTTTCAGTATAAACGTAAAGCTAATTTGCATATTGATATTAAAAAAACTGATTTTAATAAAAATGTGCTTGGTATTATTGATTTCTAATTGTTTGGTTTTATCTTAATGAATATGAGTAAAAATCTCTTCAATGAATCTTAAAGGAAATCCATTAACAAGAAGAAATAACTGTATTTTTATTCTTTACTTCCTCTTTTAACTAAATAGTTAAATTAGGAAATTTAGCATTGAAAAACGGAAGTGATGAAAGAGTAAGTTTCAGTTTGTCTATTTTCTGATTATACCCCTTCCGTTTCAAATCTTTTTATCTGAATTCTTAATTAGTTTCATTAGCCTTTCTGATTTAATCGAATATTTTATTACATTTAAACTTAAATACTTGCACCCGGAGGGTGCATATATTTGCTAAGTNGGGCATTATTTGCTAGTAATATTAAAGAACAAAGTCTTTCTGGTAATACTGTCAATTTTCATAACAATCTGTCAAAAAGTAAAAGAATTATAAACATTTAAATGAGAAGGCCATTTTTAGCCATTTTTTGGTAAATTCTTACAGGACTGGGGCTCGAGACTTAGAAAATTCTTAACAGGATGTTAAGAGTTAAAAACTGAAATCTATACGATAACAGCATGGAAATTTTTTTTGTCATTTAGTAATTTAAATATGAGACATTAATTTTTCTTTTCAGAGAGTCTGGGTCAACGTAAGGATTTTAATGGAGCATCCTGAAAGGATTCAGCTCGTGATTCAACAATAATGGTAGCTGATTCTAGGGAAATATAAATTGAAACCAGTTTTCAAAAATTTTTTATTTTCAACATGCACGTTATGATTTTGATCACTGGCATATGAAACTGTCTTTTCATGTTCGTTTGTTTGAATACGACAGCTGTGTGTCATCTGGGCCACAAAGAAATTCTTAATGTAGAGAGGGAACAAAAACAAAACAAAACAAAAACAAACACCAAGAGAAGATTTGTCTTTTTCTAGGCCATGCATTTTTGTAGAATGTCATATTAGGTCTGTTTTGTTGGATTTTACAGCATGTCAACCCTTGTTGGGTTATTTTATGCTGAAGACGTTTTTGTTTTATTCATTCTTGTTGGGTATTCAATTTTTGGTTGGTTGGATTTTATGGCATGTCAACCCTTGTTGGGTTATTTTATGCTGAAGACGTTTTGTTTTATTCATTCTTGGTGGTTGGTTGGATTTTACGGCATGTCAACCCTTGTTGGGTCATTTTATGCTGAAGACGTTTTGTTTTATTCATTCTTGTTGGGTATTCAATTTTTGGTTGGTTGGATTTTACGGCATGTCAACCCTTGTTGGGTTATTTTATGCTGAAGACGTTTTTTTTATTCATTCTTGGTGGTTGGTTGGATTTTATGGCATGTCAACCCTTGTTGGGTTATTTTATGCTGAAGACGTTTTTGTTTTATTCATTCTTGTTGGGTATTCAATTTTTGGTTGGTTGGATTTTATGGCATGTCAACCCTTGTTGGGTTATTTTATGCTGAAGATGTTTTTGTTTTATTCATTCTTGTTGGGTATTCAATTTTTGGTTGGTTGGATTTTATGGCATGTCAACCCTTGTTGGGTTATTTTATGCTGAAGACGTTTTGTTTTATTCATTCTTGGTGGTTGGTTGGATTTTATGGCATGTCAACCCTTGTTGGGTCATTTTATGCTGAAGACGTTTTTGTTTTATTCATTCTTGTTGGGTATTCAAATTTGTTTTTTAAACTCAATTTTTTTAGTTTTTTTTAGACATATTTTTAAAAAACTCATTTTGTGGTTTATTTACACCATAGATGTGACCCTAACAGGTACATACTCCACAGACAGAGGAAAAAAAACTTTTTTAAATAGCAAAATCTTTACCCTGGAAAACCTACAGTAAATTTTTTTTTAAAATGGTGATTTAAAAAAGTTCCAATTACCGTCGAATTGGAAAGACATAGCAACAAACGGTTGTAACCCAATACAAACCCGAATAGTTGCAAAGTCTACTGCAGAATGACAGGGTATTTATAAAACTCCACAATATCATTCAAATCAAGCAGCCAATCAGAACTCAAGGAATGGAATCACCCAAATCACCCAAATTCATGAATGGATCATTCTTGATTTCTATATATACCAACTGTATTGGACACTGCTTCAGTTGTACTCAGCTAGCTGCTGTTATTCAAACCAACAGTAGACTAAGTGACTTCAATAAATAAAGCAATTTCCAGTTCAGTTTACAATTGAATGATAAAGAGGCACACATATTACTGTCCCTCTGGCCTAAGCCACATAGGGTCCCCCCTAAGCTGTGTATGTGGGAGGTGGCGGCATGAGCTGCTCAATTTGCATTCTAACTAAATGTATTAATTTTTACCTACACCTTGGAGTGATACCATCTATGAGGAGGAACAAAAAAGAGACTTGTGAACAGATATATATTTTTTACCAACCCCTCCGCACGAACAGGATGCAACACAAGGTCAATTTCTTAAGCGGAGTTTAACAGGTTTGAATTCAGCGTTTTCCTTCTCCTAGACTGGTTACCTAGCCATGGTTAAAGAGCCCAGCCTGCCCTGCTATTTTACCCATAGCTGGAGGGAGAATTGAATTCATACCTTTCCCAAGGGTATTAGCATTAAACTTTAAAAAAAAATTAGAATTAACAGTTTTATTATAAAATTTGTGGGTTCTGTTTGTTCTGGGTCACCCTGTAATATCATGTTACTCAACTAGGAAATAACCATAATTTGGGTTCTGTTTTTTTGGGTCACCCTGTAATATCATGTTACTCAACTAGGAAATAACCATAATTTGGGTTCTTTTTTTCTGGGTCACCCTGTAATATCATGTTACTCAACTAGGAAATAACCATAATTTGGGTTCTGTTTTTTATGGGTCACCCAGTAATATCATGTTACTCAACTAGGAAATAACCATAATTTGGGTTCTGTTTTTTCTGGGTCACCCTGTAATATCATGTTACTCAACTAGGAAATAACCATAATTTGGGTTCTGTTTTTTATGGGTCACCCAGTAATATCATGTTACTCAACTAGGAATAACCATAATTTGGGTTCTTTTTTTTATGGGTCACCCAGTAATATCATGTTACTCAACTAGGAAATAACCATAATTTGGGTTCTTTTTTTTATGGGTCACCCAGTAATATCATGTTACTCAACTAGGAAATAACCATAATTTGGGTTCTGTTTTTATGGGTCACCCTGTAATATCATGTTACTCAACTAGGAAATAACCATAATTTGGGTTCTGTTTTTTATGGGTCCCCAGTAATATCATGTTACTCAACTAGGAAATAACCATAATTTGGGTTCTGTTTTTTATGGGTCACCCAGTAATATCATGTTACTCAACTAGGAAATAACCATAATTTGGGTTCTTTTTTTTCTGGGTCACCCTGTAATATCATGTTACTCAACTAGGAAATAACCATAATTTGGGTTCTTTTTTTTCTGGGTCACCATGTAATATCATGTTACTCAACTAGGAAATAACCATAATTTGGGTTCTTTTTTTATGGGTCACCCAGTAATATCATGTACTCAACTAGGAAATAACCATAATTTGGGTTCTGTTTGTTCTGGGTCACCCTGTAATATCATGTTACTCAACTAGGAAATAACCATAATTTGGGTTCTGTTTTTTATGGGTCACCCAGTAATATCATGTTACTCAACTAGGAAATAACCATAATTTGGGTTCTGTTTTTTATGGGTCACCCAGTAATATCATGTTACTCAACTAGGAAATAACCATAATTTGGGTTCTGTTTTTTCTGGGTCACCCTGTTATTTATCATGTTACTCAACTAGGAAATAACCATAATTTGGGTTCTGTTTTTTCTGGGTCACCCTGTTATTTATCATGTTACTCAACTAGGAAATAACCATAATTTGGGTTCTGTTTTTTCTGGGTCACCCTGTTATTTATCATGTTACTCAACTAGGAAATAACCAAAAAACAAAGAAAAAGACTAACCTTTTTTAAATCCGTAAGGCTAAGTCCTGCAGGAATGGTTCCATCCAACACAACTTGGGTTGCTGACGGTATTGGATCCTCCGCTACTATTTTCCGGACCCTATTCACTTTCTTTGTATCATTAGCAGCAGAATGTTGAACACCAAAAAGACTTATATCAGGTGTAGTTGTGTTTTGATCAGTCAAGTCAGAATCTGTAAGACAAAACAAAGTCAGAATCTATGTAGCGAGATGGTGAATATCCTGAGTTTTGCGAGGACTACTATTAGAAAAGAAGGAAGAAGAAATAAGAGATAGTAAAGGGTTAAAAAAAAGTGATGAACACAAAACGGTTTGTCGGGAATTTAACCGGGGCGTGACCTCCCGAATGGAGAATTGAAAGCCAACCGGAAGTTTCGGGTGTTGACCGGAACCGGAAGTCACGTGGTGACGTGGAACGACGAAGAAAAATACTGGCCTCTTTCTGATTTCGGACAGCGTAGAGTACGGACGGGCCTCTGGTCCCTAGTGTGGGATCACAGTAATTTAACAGTGTCCTCTCTCTCTTTCTCTCTGCCTTTCCTCCTCTCCGACACAACCCACAATACAAGCCTGGAAATAAAAGCTAAGCAGCTTGTGACGATATATTTCTCGCATTGTACTTTTTTATCAACAAGATGACCGCCACGTGCCGAACACCCTTTTAGTGTCGTGAATTTGGAGGCACGTTGACAAGACCCACTATACAACATATATCGCTATTAGAAGGTTACATATACATTTTGGTAACGTGAATATACCACCACGTTACATCTGTAAGAAAAAACAAAGCAAGAAAGGTTTACAGAAAAACGTACTTAAGTCAGTATCTTTATTTATAATTAATTTGTTAAACGTAGGCCGTGTCAATAAGCTGTTTATTGGTCATACAAAACTAACGCACTCCAATATACCCAAACAAGAACAACAACCACAATGTGGAACATGTCAAACATCTTTGACAGTTAAACACTTATTCATGGAATGCAGGTTTCTTGCTCACATCAGAAACCATTATTTATTTTAAAGCAAACTATATGAAAGATCTGTTTGAAAATGTCAACATGGAGGATATTCTCTCTTTTTTGAGGGAAATAAAATTATACCATAGAATATAGACATGAAACTAATCAATACCATACAACATAATCCCCAATAATGCTAACACATTTTTAAAACAAATTGCTAAAAAGTATAAATATAAATACATGATATGTATAACTTCCTAACCGTTAGGCATGATATAACCCCAGACAGGTTGATATGCCATTAAAATCAATAAACAAACAACAATAAAAAGTATAAATATAAATACACAACATATATCACTTCCTAACCGTTAGGCATGATATAACCCCAGACAGGTTGATATACCGTTAAAATCAAGAAACCAACCAACTAATGATGGACAATCGTCGTATTTGTAGTCAGTTGCCAACTAATTTTCTAACTCATTTGCCAAAGAGTTCCTTCAACTGAAACAGTCCAAGGGAGATAACTCATAATCAACATTACAGCCCTTTTTTTTTTTTTTTTTTTTTTTTTTTTTTTTAAGTTGGGATTTATCAAGTACCTCTAGCAATTTTAGCATAGATGCTCCTCTTTTAGTCAAGGGATCTGCCAGTCGTAGTTTCCCATCTACCAAAAATACCTCAATTTCCCCCCTCTGATACCATTTCCCTCAATCTTGCCATGTTCACTCTCAATCTTCTATCACTAACAATATTTGTAGTGCCTAAAGCACTAGTTAGTGATACATTGTCTGTATAGCATCGTACTGGTGGTAGTACAGCCATACCAAAAGTTTCTTGCACCAAAGAAGAAATGAAGAATCCTGCATCTGCTGCTTCACTTAATACCAAAGTTTCAGATGCCAACCGACTTTTTGTAACTCTGTCCAACTTTTTAGATTGCCAGCTGATAGGTGCCACCTTCTTGTTCTCGCCCTGAATAAAAAAAACAAGCCATAGATCTATTCCCTTAGGATATTTGAAGTCTCAAGTCTTTGGTAATTTATGAGGAAGTGCGTCCCAGTCTCCTGCCTCAAGAGTTGCTGCCCAGTGACTATTAAAATAACAAACCAGCTCAGTCTATTCAAAACTATCCATCTTCATATCTATCTATCTATCTATCTATCTATCTCAATTTGTTCATATTTATCTATATTACTTTAAATACTAAGATTTGTTTTTATTCCTGTTTGTTTAATGTCTTGTTTTTAGTTTAAATAAACAAGAATTACGACAAAAAAAAAAGCAACCACCCCCCAAAATACATTTACTTGTCAAAAATATCTATCTATCTATCTCTATTTGTTCATATCTATCTATATTATTTTGTTTGTTTATCTATCTATCTATCTCAGTCTATTCCAAACTATATATCCATCTTCATATCTAAACAAGAATTACGACAAATTACGATAAATAAACAAGAATTACAACAAATTACGATAAATAAACAAGAATTACGAGGAGCTGGGTTGTTGTTTTGAAGTTACCAGTTAGCGGTTTTTGAGGCGGGAGACCAGGACGCACTTCCTCATAAATTACCAAGTCTTTAAACGAAGGCCAGAGATCTATACCCTTGTGATTATGTTTTGTTTAAATTCCTGTAAACGTGGGGGAAATGGATTCTGATGAATTGGCAACTGGTCCTTTTTCAGTCTCTATCTTTTTATTATGAAAATATATTATTATTATATTGGAAATGATTTTTACTATAAAAATGCATTGGACAATGATTTTTACGATTAAAATGCATTGGACAATGATTTTTATGATTAAAATGCATTGGAAATGATTTTTACTATAAAAATGCATTGGACAATGATTTTTACGATTAAAATGCATTGGACAATGATTTTTACTTCAAAAATATATTAACCAATGATTTTTATTATAAAATGCATTTGACAATGATATTTACTATAAAAATCCATTGAAAATGACTTAATATAAAAATGCATTGGAAAGTATTCTTACTACTAGAATGTATTGGAAATCATTTTTTTCTATAAAAATGCGTTTGCTAATGAATTTTACAATAAACAGGCACAGGCCAATGACTTTTTTTATAAAAATGCATTGGAAATGATTTTTACTATAAAAATGAATTGGAAATGATTTTCACTATAAAAATGAATTGGAAATGATTTTTACTATAAAAATGAATTGGAAATTATTTTTACTATAAAAATGAATTGAAATGAAAAATGATTTTCACTATAAAAATGAATTGGAAATGATTTTCACTATAAAAATGAATTGGAAATGATTTTCACTATAAAAATGAATTGGAAATGATTTTCACTATAAAAATGCATTGGAAATGATTTTTACTATAAAAATGCATTGGAAATGATTTTTACTATAAAAATGCATTGGAAATGACTTTTACTATAAAAATGCATTGGAAATGATTTTTACTATAAAAATGCATTGGAAATGACTTTTACTATAAAAATGCATTGGAAATGACTTTTACTATAAAAATGCATTGGAAATGATTTTCACTATAAAAATGCATTGGAAATGATTTTCACTATAAAAATGCATTGGACATGATTTTTACTATAAAAATGCATTGGAAATGATTTTTACTATGAAAATGCATTGGAAATGATTTCACTATAAAAATGCATTGGACATGATTTTTACTATAAAAATGCATTGGACATGATTTTTATTATAGACCGCTCTATCTTTTTACAATCTGCTGAGATCACTCCTTTTATACCCGTTCTGGCTGGGCGAAATTTGCATATGTTACAAATCTCATCTCGCCAGTGAAAAGATTCATGACTTTATAAATTGCACTCCCAAGGACGCTCACACTTCTATTTTTCTTTTTACTTCTGACACTCTGCATGCAAAACACGTTCGCACTCGTTTCGAACTTCAACGTAGGCCATTTCGCTCATCACATTTCATTTCTCTTGTTCAACCGGCTCACCACCGGTATTTTATCCAGCCAGGGACAGTTGCCAAATTTACGTAAGCGTCCACGGTCCTGCCTACATATGCAGCACACTCCTCTTTGTCTCTTTGAATGATGAACCGTAGTTAGCTCATCAAAGGCAGCAGTCTGTGAGTTCTGCCTTTAGTAATAATGTTCCCCCAACTATGCTGCACTCTGCTCACCAACAATCAAAGTCTATCTCGAAATGCCTCGTCCACCCGTTGCAAGAGCCAAAATACTACTGCTAGCTGTTTTCGTAGTCGTCGTACATAATCGTGTGACGCTGCCTCTAACCGTTTTATATGCACGCCCGATCTCGAGAGAATTTGCATACATGCAATCCCATTCTCACTGGTTCGAGATTGCCCATCGTTAAATATAGTGCTTACAGCAGCCATATTTCTTTTCCGCGATGACCCTGCAAGCCAGACTCGTCCGCACACGCTTTGATTTTCGAGGTATGTTATTTTCATTACATCCATACAATTTCACTACAGATTAGTTCCTTTGGGGATACATGAAGGCTCAAATCTTCAAACATAGGCCTAATTTCCAGAAGAATTTGTGGCGAGAGAAACCACAAACATAGTAGTTCGAAGCGTGCACGACTGAGTTTGGCATGCAGAATGAGATCAGAGGCGATTGGGGAGATTGAACTCGCATTCTCCTGATCGTGAGTCGTGGCCCGACGCATGGGAATGGCTAAACTATCCAGAGTGGCCAGGATGTGAAGGATTGACGCGTGCTGATTAGTGTCGCACGTGCTGGTCAGAGGAAGGAGCCCGGATGAACACTGTAATTGTGTATTTATTTGACCAGCTCTCGGAAACCGGGGAAAAAGCTTGCAGTTGCATTTTGGCTGTGGTGACGAGTGGACGAGAGACAAGACCTTCGGATAGTATTGGTGAGAAGAGTACAGCATTGCTGGGAGAGTAAAATCGTCGGACTTAACTGTACCCCACCAGAGAACATTCTTATTACAGAATTAACCACAAGTAGATCTAAGTGCAGGTCAGTTAATTGACAAACTGGAGGATTTTATTCTTCACAAATTTGCAGCAATACCAGAGGCAATAGACTAATATCTTCATAATTAGGTCCTGCCTACACATAAGGGGCCGGGTTAGCTCAGTCGGTAGAGCGTTCAGCTAGAAACCACAAGGTTCCTAGTTCGATACCGGTTCTCACCAAATCAGCGTATGAGTAGCAAAGGGATCTGTGCGGTAAAGTAAGGAGCTGATGGTAGGTGTGGCGCTCCACCTCAGATGCTAAAAAACAATCTCCTTGGTCTAGCGCTATTGAAAAGGGGATAGACTCCCTCGCTGACTGGCTGATACCGACTTTAGGCCGCCCTGTCGACTTTACTTTTTACTTACTACACATGCAGCACACCACTCTTTGTCTCTTTGAATGATGAACTATAGTTAGCTCATCAAACACAGCAGTCTGTGAGTTCTGCCTTTCAATTTCACTACAGATTAGTTCCTTTGGGGATACATGAAGGCTCAAATCTTCAAAGATAGGCCTGATTTCCAGAAGAATTAACCACAAGTTGCAGGTCAGTCAACTGACAAACTGGAGGATTTTGTTTGGTTTGTTTTGTTTTACGGCATATCAACCTCAGTGGGTCATTTAATGCCGATAAAGTTTTCATATAATTCTTAATGGATAATACAATTTTTTTTATAAATACATTTTTCTATTTAAACCAAAAATGGGACCCTAACAGGTACTACCACTCCGGGTCAGAGTGGACCAGGGAGCAATGGTGATGAATGGGGTGCTCCACATTCTCCAAACCTCCAGAACTGGAACCTCACCATCAGATAGAGTTTAACGTCATTCCCAGGACATGTAGACTCGCAGCCACCGCCTTCTAGCACCCACATAATAAAAAGGGGTTGGGGCTTGCCATAAGGGCAATAGGGTTGGGAAAATCATATAGGTGTGATATATATATATATATATATTTATTAACTCTTAACATCCTATACCACCTCATTCCACCCGGCCAGAAGTCATATTCATTTTTCTAATCTACCCCCAAATGATAGCCTTCTATAAGATATTGTTACGTCTTTAAGGGCCATTCTTTGACCTTAAAGCAGAAGCGCTTATCCAGTGGAATTGGATCCTTGTTAAAGAGTCCCTCGATAATGAATCTTTTGGTTACTATGGTAATCGTATAAGTCCGTCCTCAAGGGGTGCAGTTAGAATTATGTCCAATGTGGGGGTTTTAAGTATTCTATCAGCCACGCATGAAGATATGGAGTGACGTCATCGTCATCTGTGACGGACTTCAAAGAGAAAAGAAGAAATAGGACACACCACACCTTAGATGATGCAGTCAGTATATTCTGAACTCCATTAACAGGACTAGATTTGGAAACAAAGAAGACATTAACTCTTAATGTCCTATACCACCTCATTCCACCCGGACAGAAGTCACATTTGTTTTCCTTATCCACCCCAAATGATAGCATTTGTTTAAATGTAATATTAAATATTTAGAAGTCTTTATTTTAAGGGAAATAACAGGTAAATTTAAATGACAAAGCCATGTTTAGCTATTTTTTGATGAATCCTTATAGGAATGGGCCCCTGGACTTGGAAAATTCTTAACAGGATGTTAAGAGTTAAAGGTCTTATCTGTTATGAAATTGCAGATATACCAGTGCAATAGAAGATAGTGTAATGATTAATATGGTAACCTGTTGGAATATTTTGACTATATAAGGTGTGCTATAATACACCACTTAAATTTATAGACTAGGCGAGGTCATGTGGTTTAAACCTCAGCCAATCAATAGCCCTAATGCATGGCTGGTGTTGACTACTTAATCACTGATACTGAGTGTTACGTCTTTAAGAGCCATTCTTTGGCCTTAAAGCAGAAGCGCTTATCCAGTGGAATTGGATCCTTGATAAAGAGTCCCTCGATAATGAATCCTTTGGTTACTAAAGTGTTCTCAGTTACTGGTATATATATATACCAACTCCTCCGCACGAGCAGGATACGACGCAAGGTCAATTTCTTAAGCGGAGTTCAACAGGTTTGAATTCAGAGTTTTCCTTCTCCTAGACTGGTTACCTAGCCATGGTTAAAGAACCCAGTCTGCCCTGCTATTTACCCATAGCTGGAGGGAGAGTAGGATTCATACCTTTTCTAAGGGTATTAGTGCTAAGTGAAATGCAATTACCACATCCAGGATTTGAACTCGGGGCGACAAGTCCATTTCCCTTGACTTTAACCATTACATCACGCGCTTCCAACTCAATTACTGGTATAGAGTCCTTCAATAATGAATCTTTTGTTCATGGGGAAGGGATTGGGTTGATACATACCAGAGGAAATAACTTGCCAAGTGACGCAGAATTTTAAGGTGAGGTATCAAGTATGTATAGATCAAAAGGAAAATATTTGTATGATTTAATCTTTAAAACAAACAGAAAACAATAACAAAATGGCAAGTATTGTTCTTTCTCATAGTAAAATTGAGTTTTGAATAGGTTGATTGTATGCATTTTATGGCATGTCAACCTTTGTTGGGTTATCTTATGCCCAAGACTTATTTGTTTTATTCATTCTTGTTGCATGTTCAATTTTTTTTTTTTTTTAAACACAATCTTTTTAAACTCATTTTTTAAATCTAACCCATAACTGGGACTAGCATTCTGGGTCAATGGTGGACTCTCCTATCATGAACGATAAATGAGGGTCAGCAGTTTCCTTCCATGTTGTGCATGCTATCAAGAAGTCATTTTGTGTTTGCTTGAGTGTGATAGCAGCCCAGCCTTGCTGCGAGTTATGAAGCCACAGTGACAGATGGAATTTCCTAAAGCCGGAGTCAGATGTTTTTGTTTTTAAAGTTAGACGGAGCTGATCCTGGTGATTCAGTCTATTTTCTGAACCAAGGTTCAAATCCTGGACAAGGCTCATTATATTTCACATTGTATTAATACCCTTGAATTTTGAATAGGTTGATTGGTTGGATGCATTTTATGGCATGTCAACCTTTGTTGGGTTTTTTTATGCCCAAGACTTATTTGTTTTATTCATTCTTGTTGGGTATTCAATTTTTTTTTCAAACACAATCTTTTTAAATACATTTTTAATACTCATTTTGTAAATCTACTTAACCCATAACAGGTACTACCGCTCCGGGTCAGGGTGAACCTGGGAGTAATGGTGATGAAGGGGTACTCCACACTCCCCAGAGTTCCATAATTGGAACTTCACTATTAGATGCAATTTAACGTCATATTCAGGTTAATAAGACCCTCACCCACCACCTTCTAGCACATATATGATAATAAGGATTGGAGGTTTGCCATAAGGGCAATAGGGTTAGGACAATCATATCAGTGTCACATACGTTTTACCCCTCTGCAGAGGTGCAGTCGGTGTATTCTACACCACAGCTGGCTTTCTTTTTTTTTTTTTTTAAATTGAGCACCCATCAAGAAAGAATAGAACAAAACGTCTTTGGCATAAAATGACCCAACAAGGGTTTACATGCCATAAAATCCAACCAACTAACAATCTTATAGTAAAATTAAATTTTTTGTTTTGTTTTGTTTTACGGCATATCAACCTCAGTGGGTTATTTAATGCCGATAAAGTTTTGAAATAAATCAATTCTTAATGGATAATACATTTTTTTATAAATACATTTTTCTATTTAACCCATAGATGGGACCCTAACAGGTACTACCACTCCGGGCCAGAGTGGACCAGGGAACAATGGTGATGAAGGGGTGCTCCACATTCCCCAAACCTCCAAAACTGGAACCTCACCATCAGATAGAGTTTAACGTCATTCCCAGGACATGTAGACCCGCAGCCACCGCCTTCTAGCACCCATATGATAAAAAGGGGTTGCCATAAGGGCAATAGGATTGGGAAAAATCATATAGGTGCTAGGGCTTGACGTGATCAGCCGATTGATCGGAGGGTGCTTTTCCGACCGCCCGTCTAGCCCAAGATATGGCCAAAGTGGAGTATTGCATGTCATGAACTGCTCATCCACCTGGGTTCTATATCCTTAAGCATCACGGGTCGCCACCCACAGCCAACAGGTGGCCCCATTGGGGGAGTCTTACCCCTCTGCAGAGGCGCAGTCGGTGCATTCTAATGCCCCAGCCGACAGGGCGGAAAAAAAAAATTTTGAATAGAATCTGTTACAAGATGTAATATAGGTAATGATTTTTGATTGACTGGGTTATTTTTTTATTTCTTTAAAATAAAAAAATTAATGACCCAATCAATCAAAAATCTAAAATGCAGGTCAGCAAATAAATAAATGGACCCCACACACAGATGGGGTAAAGGATTAAAATTCCAGACAGTGTGGCGGCCATCCTCAAAGGAGTTCCCTTTGAAGTTCATGAAAATGGTTGAGTTGAATCAAATCTAAGATTAAATTTAAGGTCAAAAGTTTAAAATAAGAAACAGATTTTGAATGTTGTAAAAACAATCAGAATTAAGATTAATGACTTTTTAATTGCTTATATATATATATATATATATATATATATATATAAGTTTCAAAACAAATGAAGAATGTGGAATTGGCAAGCTAGTGTAACGGTTAGAGACTTCGCCTGTCAGATTGACAGTTGAGTTTTCAAGTCACACACGGAGCAGTCTCCCATGTCTATAACCTTGCTGATGAGACCTAATAGGTCGAAATGTACATTCAGGGATTGACATTTTCTCGATTATTTTAGCCTTACATTTGAACATATATGCCCGCCTAAAATTCATTAATTATTAACTAATTAATTTCCAAATTAGGTACGACTTCATTTAAGCACATATCCTCCAAAAATTGTCGGCTTAAAGCCATATAAAAATAAACACATTTGTTTGTTTACCGAACCTCATATATATATAAAGATAAATCTAATGAGTCAGATAAACCTACTAAAAGTTTCGCTTAATGCTCTTCAGGGCTAAGATTCGACTCTTAAGAGTTTGCTCTACTTAGGTATTGAGCACTTTTTACTTATTAGTTTTAGTTTCCTGGCGGTTTTGTATGAATATATATATCTTATATATATATACATATAATGATGACAAATTCATAGAGTCGGGATCCGGTTACAATCATTACAGATTCCTGAAATTTTCCATCTTCTATTGTATAATATATTTTTTAAAACTTTCTTTTGTAACCAGAACATTTTCCTAAACTTTTTGATATTTATATACATCTTTACTGCAAACTCTTTTGAGCTTTTTTTTAATGATAAAAATGCTTATAATTTTTAAAAACAAAATTTATTTTATTTTTAAAATAAAATACGCATTTTTTTAAAAATTATTTGAAAATTCCAGTACTGATCGAGAGCGTTCTGTGCCTCATGATTAATGATATATTTATTTTGTTTTTCCGTTTACAATGTTGCTTTGATAAAGACCGCATATGGTCGAAACAGATTTCTGTCGGCAAAACTTTAAACATCTTGTTGTTTTTTCTACAAAACTTTCTACACATTGTAGTGTATTCAGTGTGATATGATTTGCTGACTGTTCAATTGTGTTGAGATCAAAGTTCTGTTATGCGCTTGTTGCTTACCATGTTAACAAGCCTAAGTAACTTAGATATAAATGGCTTGTTACCATGGTAACCCGGGAAACCTGAGCTGTTCTCCTTCTAGATTGTTTGTTTTTTTTGTTTTTTGTTTTTTTGTTTTTTTTTTAGGTTGGTTTTTGGTTTGTTTTGTTTTACGGCATATCAACCTCAGTGGGTTATTTAATGCCGATAAAGTTTTGAAATAAATCAATTCTTAATGGATAATACCATTTTTTTATAAATACATTTTTCTATTTAACCCATAGATGGGACCCTAACAGGTACTACCACTCCCGGTCAGAGTGGACCAGGGCGCAAAGGTGATGAAGGGGTGCTCCACATTCCCCAAACCTCCAAAGCTGGAACCTCACTATCAGATAGAGTTTAACGTAATTCCCAGGACATGTAGACCCGCAGCCACCGCCTTCTAGCACCCATATGATAAGAGGTTGGGGCTTGCCATAAGGGCAATAGGGTTGGGAAAATCATATAGGTGCTAGGGCTTGACGTGACCAGCCGATTGATCGGAGGGGGCCTCTCCGACCGCCCGTCTAGCCCAAGATCCTTCTAGATTGATTGATAAAGAACCTTATCCAATTTCGCTATTCTACCCATAGTTGTGAGAGAAGTAAGTGGTTGTTTCTTTCCTTGCATTGAACTCAAACAGCGTTACCCGGAATTAATAACACTGGAATAACTGTATCCACAATAAACTCTTCCTAATCAAACCCACTTTGGCTGGAGACCAATTTTAAGGAAGTCTAGAAAGGAACAAGTCATTATGTCCCGATTATGCATTGGTCATACAAAACTAACACACTCTTATATACTCAAACAAGAACAACAACCACAATGGGGAACATGTATACAGGGTGACCCAGAAAAAACAGAACCCACAAATTTTGTAATAAAACAGTTAATTTTAACAAGGGGGGGGGTTAGGGTTAGGGTTGGGGTTGGGTTTTCGGGAAAAACGCCCTAAGTTGCTTGTTTTTTGGAGTTTTTTCAAGTGACACCGCTTCGGCTACAGACTTCAATCGTAGCTGGTGTTTTTATTTCAGCAGCCACCAGCTAGCGGTTTTTGAGGCAGGAGTCCGGACGGAACTCCGCGAAGAGTACCAAATGAAGTACACAATCCTAGTTGACAAGCTTTAGTTTAGAGTGAATAATGAAATTGTTATTAATTACATTTCACTTAAAAATTGCAAGTTGATATAATCACAACTTTAGCCTTACAGGAAATGTACTCATAGGAAACAAACCAGGTGACTTGCACTATCCAACCACGTTTGAGAAATTATTTAATATTCACTATCACCAGATCTTGCTTTTTGAGCAAAAATAATGAAGATTTGATATATATTCATAAAGATAATCAAAAAATTATTTAACATTCACTATCACCAGCAAAAATAATGAACATTTGATTTATATTCATGAAAATAATAAAAAAATTATCTTATATTCACTATCACCAGATCTAGCTTTTTAAGCAAAAAAAAATGAAGATTTTATTTATATTCATGAAGATAATCAAAAAATTATATAAAAAAAACACCACTAAAGATCTCTTTGTACACTTCAAGTCAGCACTTCCACTCAGTTCCAAGAGAAGTTACATTACAAATGAAATTAATAGAATACACAATAGATGTAGTGAAGAGACAGACAGAATCACACACACAACACAATTTATGAACACCCTAAAAAACAATGGCTACCCAACTTCATTCATACACCATTTAAATAATAAAAAAACACGGGCACTACACACACACTCTAACACCTGTTTGCTGAAACTACCACATTTCAGCGAAACAAACACAAATGAAATACGCAAGGCTATTCGTAAAGAGGGACTAGATATCCAACTAGCACACTCTGGACCCTCACTACGCCAGCATCTAACAAAAAAACATAAGAATGATATTACAACATGCACACTAGCCAACAGCCCAATAAAAGACCCTAACATGTCACAAAACCTATACAGTTTACCATTTAACTTGCTCCAAATGTCTTAATTTCTATATAGGAAGTACAATTAGACCCCTCCACATTAGAATCAAAGAACATATCCACACACGTGCATCCTCATTCCACAAACATTTAATCAAATGCAAAAATAAAGACAATAGTTTTTCCGTTAAGATAGAGACAGTAATACGAAACATTGGTAATCTCAGAATAAGAGAGAGTTTATTAATAGCCAAATTAGGTCCTAGTATAAACAATAGATTAGAGCTAAACACTGAATACATAATTAATTAAAATACACGTTCCTCACAGTATATGATACATAGTATGTACATTTCATTATACATATATCAGATGAATATTACATAAATATATAAATAGATGAAAATAATAACATTGAAATTGAATTAACGACTAAAAATTGTTCATCACGCAAAGTGAGCGTGACATTTAAAAAAACGAACACCACGAGACGCGTGCTTATAACATAAAAAAAAAAAAATAACGACCAAAACAAAAAACGCGTCCATTTCCGAAAATCGTCTCTGAAGATAAAGTTTTACTTTGAAATCGATAGGACACAAAAAATAACATCTTTTTGTTTTTATTTTTTACTTGCATTGTAATTGCTTTCAAATTAATACATTAAAAAATTATTTAATATTCACTATCACCAGATCTTGCTTTTTGGGCAAAAAATAATGAACATTTGATTTATATTCATGAAGATAAATCAAAAAATTATTTAACATTCACTATCACCAGATCTTGCTTTTTGGCAAAAAAAATGAACATTTGATTTATATTCATGAAAATAATTAAAAAATAAAAATTCATATAATAACAGCATGGATTTTTTTTTTGTATTTAATATTTTAAATAGGAGACATTAATTTTTATTTTCAGTGTGTCTGTGCACTTTGTTTTCTGATGCCCCACCAGGACAGATCAACGCAAGGTATTTTTATATTGGGATTTTAATGGGGCTTCCTGTGAGGATCCAACTCGCGATTCAGTAATAATTTTTGCCCCTTCCCTCTACCCAGGCGATGCTGAGTAGCTGCTTCAAGTATTAATATTTAAATAGGTTTTATTCGTAGGTGCATCTGTTTCACTCATTGGTCATAAAATATAGGAATTTATCCTAA
This sequence comes from Doryteuthis pealeii, assembly GCA_023376005.1. Taxonomy (NCBI): domain Eukaryota; kingdom Metazoa; phylum Mollusca; class Cephalopoda; order Myopsida; family Loliginidae; genus Doryteuthis; species Doryteuthis pealeii. Next base: position 51,435,808 of record CM042169.1, read on the forward strand.
TACCCTTGGGAAAGGTATGCAAAGTGCTGTAGAGCCGGAACACAAAACCTCTGACTCCACTCCTCAGTTTTTAGCACCTCGGACTCTGATTCTTCTTTATGTTATTAAGTGATTATGGCCAGCGAATAAATTAAACAACCATGATCTTCGATAAACTATTTATAAAGAGTGTGCACTGTATAACTTTACAGACTAAACTAGGGCCATATAAATTGTAAATTCAACTGGAGTCAGAGTTGGTATAGTTTTACCAACTCTGACTCTCAATTACTTAATTAAAACAATGCATAATAATGAAATACTTAATTGCTTCCAACTTCAAGACTGACTCAACAACATCCAACTATTCTCCCTGTAGCTATAGGTAAATAATAGGGCAGACTTTAACCTTGGTTAGGCAATCAGGCTTCCTAGGAGAAAGAAAAGTTATTTAGACCTATAAGTCTAACAAGGGGAACCACTCTTGACTGATAAATTATTTATCTATTTTCCCATTAAACTAACCCTAAACCCTAACCCCGTCTTCTTTTTTCCTAGTATATCAATAAATAAATAAATAATTTATCAGTCAAGAGTCATGTTAGACTTATAGGAAATAACCAAAAGAAAACTCGGACCATATGACCTTTAGGCACCCCTTTTTGATCTCGATTAAGAAAGGACATGTTTTTCATTTACCCCGTCAATATCCAGACGATTTTTATATATTTTTTTAAATTATAAAACTAACCCTTAATCCTAACCCCTAACAACCAACCGGATATTGATGGTGTAAATGAAAAACATGTCCTTTCTTAATCGAGATCAAAAAGGAGTGCCTAAAGGTAATATGGTTCGAAAACTCTGAATTCAAACCCATAAAACTCAGCTGAAAAATTGACCTTGTGTCACATCCTACTCATGCAGATGAGTTGGTAAATAAGTAGGCAATTGTTTCATAATTATTATCAAATGGCTTGATTCTTTAGAAAATTGGACAATTGAGTGTGAATATGATAATTCGGGCCGACACCTAATTAACTTCCTTTTACTCTTTAATTACTTAAATATGCTGTATACACAAAATCTGATAACATTAAACATAAAACAGTTTACATATTGTTATGATTCATGTGTCCATTTTAAGGCTGTAGTTAAAAGCAATTTTACAATGCATAAAATGTGGCATAAAATTTGATCTTTTAAAATGTGGCATAAAATTTGATCTTTAAAATGTGGCATAAAATTTGATCTTTAAAAATGTGGCATAAAATTTGATCTTTTGTTTAAAATGTGGCAAATTTGATCTTTTAAAATGTGGCATAAAATTGATCTTTTTAAAATTTGCATAAAATTTTGATCTTTTAAAATCTCTGTAAAATGTTGGCATAGCAATTTGTCTATTCATGATAAAATGTGGCATAAAATTTGATCTTAAAATGTGGCATAAAATTTGATCTTTAAAATGTGGCATAAAATTTGATCTTTTAAAATGTGGCATAAAATTTGATCTTTTTAAAAAAATGTGGCATAAAATTTGATCTTTTTAAAATGTGGCATAAAATTTGATCTTTTAAAATGTGGCATAAAATTTGATCTTTAAAAATGGCATAAAATTTGATCTTTTTAAAATGTGGCATACAAATTTGATCTTTTAAAATGTGGCATAAAATTTGATCTTTTTAAAATGTGGCATAAAAATTTGATCTTTTAAAAAGTGGCATAAAATTTGATTCTTTAAAAAATGTGGCATAAAAAATTTGATCTTTTAAAATGTGGCATAAAATTTGATCTTTTTAAATGTGGCATAAAATTTGATCTTTAAAAATGTGGCATTAAAATTTGATCTTTAAAATGTGGCATAAAATTTTGATCTTTTAAAAATGTGGCATAAAATTTGATCTTTAAAAATGTGGCATAAAATTTGGATCTTTAAAAATGTGGCATAAATTTGATCTTTAAAAATGGTGGCATAAAATTTGATCTTTTTAAAATGTGGCATAAAATTTGATCTTTTAAAATGTGGCATTAAATTTGATCTTTTAAAAATGTGGCATAAAATTTGATCTTTTAAATGTGGCATAAAATTTGATCTTTAAAATGTGGCATAAAATTGATCTTTTTAAAATGTGGCATAAAATTTGATCTTTTAAAATGTGGCATAAACTTTGATCTTTTAAAATGTGGCATAAAATTTGATCTTTAAAAATGTGGCATAAAATTTGATCTTTTAAATGTGGCATAAAATTTGATCTTAAAATGTGGCATAAAATTTGATTTTTTTAAAATGTGGCATAAACTTGATCTTTAAAATGTGGCATAAAATTTGATCTTTCAAAATGTGGCATAAACTTTGATCTTTTAAAATGTGGCATAAAATTTGATCTTTAAAATGTGGCATAAAATTTGATCTTTTTAAAATGTGGCATAAAATTTGATCTTTAAAAATGTGGCATAAAAATTGTGTTTTAAAAATGTGATTCTAAAAATTTTTTTTTTTTTTAATTATAAAACTAACCCTAATCCTAACCCCTAACAACAACCGGATATTGAGGTGTAAATGAAAAACATGTCCTTTCTTAATCGAGATCAATAAGGAGTGTCTAAAGATAATATTGTCCGAAAACTCTGAATTCAAACCCATAAACTCAGCTGAAAAATTGACCTTGTGTCACACCTTACTCATGCAGAGGAGTTGGTAAATAAGTAGGCAATTGTTTCATAATTATTATCAATGGCTTGATTCTTTAGAAAATTGGACAATTGAGTGTGAATATGATAATTCGGGCCGACACCTAATTAGCTTCCTTTTACTCTTTAATTACTTAAATATGCTGTATACACAAAATCTGATAACATTAAACATAAAACAGTTTACATATTGTTATGATTCATGTGTCCATTTTAAGGCTGTAGTTAAAAGCAATTTTACAATGCATAAAATGTGGCATAAAATTTGATCTTTTAAAATGTGGCATAAAATTTGATCTTTAAAATGTGGCATAAAATTTGATCTTTAAAAATGTGGCATAAAATTTGATCTTTTTAAAATGTGGCATAAAATTTGATCTTTCAAAATGTGGCATAAAATTTGACCTTTACTTGAATAAAATGTGGCATAAAATTTGATCTTTTTAAATGTGGCATAAAATTTGATCTTTTTAAAATGTGGCATAAAATTTGATCTTTTAAAATGTGGCATAAAATTTGATCTTTTTAAAATGTGGCATAAAATTTGATCTTTTAAAATGTGGCATAAAATTTGATCTTTAAAATGTGGCATAAAATTTGATCTTTTTAAATGTGGCATAAAATTTGATCTTTTTAAAATGTGGCATAAATTTGATCTTTTAAAATGTGGCATAAAATTTGATCTTTAAAAATGTGGCATAAAATTTGATCTTTTTAAAATGTGGCATAAAATTTGATCTTTTTAAAAATGTGGCATAAAAATTTGATCTTTTAAATGTGGCATAAAATTTGATCTTTAAAAATGTGGCATAAAATTTGATCTTTAAAATGTGGCATAAAATTGATCTTTAAAAATGTGGCATAAAATTTGATCTTTTAAATGTGGCATAAAATTTGATCTTTAAAATGTGGCATAAAATTTGATCTTTAAAAATGTGGCATAAAATTTGATCTTTTTAAAATGTGGCATAATTTGATCTTTAAAAATGTGGCATAAAATTTGATCTTAAAAATGTGGCATAAAATTGATCTTAAGATGTCATAAATTTGATCTTTTAAAATGTGGCATAAAATTTGATCTTTTAAAATGTGGCATTAAATTTGATCTTTTTAAATGTGGCATAAAATTTGATCTTTTTAAAATGTGGCATAAAATTTGATCTTTTAAAATGTGGCATAAAATTTGATCTTTTTAAAAAATGTGGCATAAAATTTGATCTTTTAAAATGTGGCAATAAATTTGATCTTTTTAAAATGTGGCATAAAATTTGATCTTTTAAAAATGTGGCATAAATTTGATCTTTTAAAATGTGGCATTAAATTTTTGATCTTTTAAAAATGTGGCATAAAATTTGATTTTTTTAAATGTGGCATAAATTGATCTTTCAAAATGTGGCATAAAATTTGATCTTTCAAAATGTGGCATAAAATTTGATCTTTTAAAATGTGCATAAATTTGATCTTTAAAATGTGGCATAAATTTGATCTTTTTAAAAATGTGGCATAAAATTTGATCTTTAAAAATGTGGCATAAAATTTGATCTTTAAAATGTGATTTCTAATTTTTTTTTTTTAATTATAAAACTAACCCCTAATCCTAACCCCTAACAACACCGCGATATTGACGGTGTAAATGAAAAACATGTCCTTTCTTAATCGAGATCATAAAGGAGTGTCTAAAGATAATATTGTCCGAAAACTCTGAATTCAAACCCATAAAACTCAGCTGAAAAATTGACCTTGTGTCACACCTTACTCATGCAGAGGAGTTGGTAAATAAGTAGGCAATTGTTCATAATTATTATCAAATGGCTTGATCTTTTAGAAAATTGGACAATTGAGTGTGAATATGATAATTCGGGCCGACACCTAATTAGCTTCCTTTTACTCTTTAATTACTTAAATATGCTGTATACACAAAATCTGATAACATTAAACATAAAAACAGTTTACATATTGTTATGATTCATGTGTCCATTTTAAGGCTGTAGTTAAAAGCATTTTACAATGCATAAAATGTGGCATATAAATTTGATCTTTTAAAATGTGGCAAAATTTGATCTTTAAAAATGTGGCATAAAATTTGATCTTTAAAATGTGGCAATAAAATTTGATCTTTTTAAAATGTGGCATAAATTTGATCTTTCAAAATGTGGCATAAAATTTGACCTTTACTTGAATAAAATGTGGCATAAAATTTGATCTTTTTAAAATGTGGCATAAATTTGATCTTTTTAAAAATGTGGCATAAAATTTGATCTTTTTAAAATGTGGCATAAAATTTGATCTTTTAAATGTGGCATAAAATTGGATTTTCAAAATGTGGCATAAAATTTGATCTTTTAAAATGTGGCATAAAATTTGATCTTTTAAAATGTGGGATAAATTTGATCTTTTAAATGTGGCATAAAATTTGATCTTTTAAAAATGTGGCATAAAATTTGATCTTTAAAATGTGGCATAAAAATTTGATCTTTTTAAAATGTGGCATAAAATTTGATCTTTTTAAAATGTGGCATAAAATTTGATCTTTTAAAATGTGGCATAAAAATTTGATTCTTTAAAAATGTGGCATAAAATTTGATCTTTAAAATGTGGCATAAATTTGATCTTTAAAAATGTGGCATAAAATTTGATCTTTTTAAAATGTGGCATAAAATTTGATCTTAAAATGTGGCATAAAATTTGATCTTTAAAATGTGCATAAAATTTGATCTTTTTAAAAATGTGGCATAAAATTTGATCTTTTAAAAATGTGGCATAAAATTTGATCTTTAAAAATGTGGCATAAATTTGATTCTTTAAAAATGTGGCATAAAATTTGATCTTTTAAAATGTGGCATAAAATTTGATCTTTTAAAATGTGGCATAAATTTGATCTTTTAAAATGTGCATAAAATTTGATCTTTTAAAATGTGGCATAAAATTTGATCTTTTAAATGTGGCATAAATTTGATCTTTTAAAATGTGGCATAAAATTTGATCTTTTAAAATGTGGCATAAATTTGATCTTTAAATGAGTGGCATAAATTTGATCTTTAAAAAGTTGGCATAAAATTGATCTTTTAAAATGTGGCATAATTTGATCTTTTAAAATGTGGCATAAAATTTGATCTTTTTAAAAATGTGGCATAAAATTTGATCTTTTCAAATGTGGCATAAAATTTGATCTTTCAAAATGTGGCATAAAATTGATCTTTAAAATGTGGCATAAAATTTGATCTTTAAAATGTGGCATAAAATTTGATCTTTTTAAATGTGGCATAAAATTTGATCTTTAAAATGTGGCATAAAAATTTGATCTTTAAAAATGTGATTTCTAGAATTTTTTTTTTTAATTATAAAACTAACCCCTAATCCTAACCCCTAACAAATAACCGGATATTGACGGTGTAAATGAAAAACATGTCCTTTCTTAATCGAGATCATAAAGGAGTGTCTAAAGATAATATTGTCCGAAAACTCTGAATTCAAACCCATAAAACTCAGCTGAAAATTGACCTTGTGTCACACCTTACTCATGCAGATGGAGTTGGTAAATAAGTAGGCAATTGTTTCATAATTATTATCAAATGGCTTGATTCTTTAGAAAATTGGACAATTGAGTGTGAAATGATAATTTGGGCCGACACCTAATTAGCTTCCTTTTCATTATTTTCCTCTTTAATTACTTAAATACTGTATACACAAAATCTGATAACATTAAACATAAAACAGTTTTACATATTATGATCATGATCTTTAAAAATGTGGCATAAAAATTTGATCTTTTAAAAAAATGTGGCATAAAATTTGATCTTTTTAAAATGTGGCATAAAATTTGATCTTTACTTGAAATAGAAAGATGAAGTGTCAGTTTTAATCCTTGTCCGTTGATCTGTCCTTAAAGTAGAATTGTCTCAGTTTATCCGGTCTTGAAGTAGAGAGTTGTATAATCCTTCTCCGTTGATCGTCTGTCCTCAAGAAAGTAATTTTAGGAGAAATGTATTAACGCCTTTAGATAGTAATTAAATACATGTTTGGGTGTTTTGTGATTGGCCAATTCAAACACCGCTGTTTTGGATAAATATAAGTTGTGGTCATTAGCACACCTTACGTTACAATTAGTTTTGGCTGATGTGCCCTCGGCCTTCTTCAGGTATTTCTTGTCAAACTTGATGGATTCAAATTTCTCTGAATGTTTGAGATGATTTCTCTGAATGTTTGATGATTCGTATTATCTGCGTTAATTGGACTATTGTCCTTATCTTCATTGTTATCTATACAACGTTTCAGCCGATGTGCCCTCTGGCCTTCTTCAGGTATTTCTTGTCGAACTCGTAACCTTTTTGGACTTGAGAACCTTCTTTTTAAATTCGGAACCTTCTTGTCGTAATATGGAGTCATCACAGAACTTTGAGCCTAACCCTTTATTCAGTCTACGGGAGTATCCTGTTCTCATTCCGGGATAGAGGTATTAAGCTGTGTTAATTATTATTCTATGTTACTGCCCCCTTGACCAAGATAAGTGTCATTAGAACTGTCTTAACCTAACTCCTTTATCCACTAAGCTATGTGTCCAAGTCTGAAATATACTTTATATGTCATTGTGTTTTAAAGCCATGAAAAAAAAGAAGAAATTTTTGAGATAATTGTTACATAATTAAGGGCTTGATAATTAAGGGTTGCAAAAGAATCTGTTTTAGTAAAAGTAAATTATGGTGAAAAGGAAAGAAGAAATATTTTGGGAAAATATTTTGAATGGAAGAATCTAGTTTGTGAATTGTTTGTTTGTTTGAATACCAAATCAGCGAAAATGCCAAAATATTTTCGGGAATTAAAAACATTCTTGAGAGGAAAAATCTGTCCAAAGAAAGTCAAATTGTTTGGTTAAAATTCCAATGGACTTATATAAAACAATGTATCAATATTTATTTAAGTAATTTAGATTATCATTGTCTGGTACAAGGTCAGGAGTTTATTGAAGTCAGTAGTCTACTGTTGGTTTGAATAACAGCAGCTAACTAAGTACAACTTAAGCAGTGTCCAAGACAGTTGATATATATAGAAATCAAGAATGACCCATTCATGAATTTGGGTGATTTGGGTCATTCCATTCCTTAAGTTCTGATGCGACTGCTTGATTTTGAATGACATTGTGGAGTCTTATATATATTTAAGGGCCGGTTAGCTCAGTCGTAGAGCATCGGCTAGAAACCAGAGTGTTTCTAGTTCGATACCGGTCCTCGCCAACTCAGCGTATGAGTAGCACAGGGATCTGTGCGGTAAAGTAAGGAGCTGATGGTAGGTGTGGCGCTCCACCTCAGAGCGCAAAACAATCTCCTTGGTCTAGCCTATTGAAAAGGGGTAGATCCCTCGCTGACTGGCTGATACCGATTTAGGGCGCCCCGATGACTTTACTTACTTTATATATATTCTGTAATTCTGCAGTAGACTTTGTGACATTCGGTTTGTATTTAAGTTACACCGTTTGTTGCCTTGTCTTCCCAGTTCGACGTAATTGGAACACAATGAAAATCAAGCCCATACATACAGAGAGAGAGAGAGAGAGGGAGATTGGTAATGATCTACTACGGTAGGTGCTTAATGTTAGCTATTATCTCTTAAGTCTGGCATGAGGCCAAAGTAATAAGGCAACCAATGAGAATTGAGCTCACTACGTTGTGAATTGGTATGTAAATAGGACGTAGGTTATTTACTAAGCTCAGATTAGTTTGGTATAAGGCCCCATTTATGAGACACACGGTGAGGATTGAAACCACTTCGGTTTATAAGTCAAAGATCGAACCATCACATTGGTTGCCTAAACTTAGCTTAGTCTATAGTAGGTATAACCCAAGCCGTTCGGGTAGAATGTGACAAAAGGTCGCAGAGTATGGGCATCCAGAGAGAACCGGCGGCGGGCTGCGAGGCTCTTTGCGCATCTCTCTGGCATTCTCTGCATTTTTTTTTTGCAGCGAGGGATCTATCCCCTTTCACTAGCGCTAGACACGAAGAGAATTGTTTTAGGCATCTGAGGTGGAGCGCCACAACACTACCATCGGTTCCTTACTTACCGCACAGATCCCTGTGCTACTCATACACTGAGTTGGGGACCGGTATCAAACTCACGGAACCTTGTGGTTTCTAGCTGAAAGCTCTACCGACTGAGGCTAACCCGCGCCCACCTGTACCGTTGCAAACACATACTCAAACACCTCACAGGGGCCCCGCCACCAAAGGGGTGCACAAACAAACAAGTATGCACAAAGAGAAAGAGAGAATAACAACAAAAGGCAACATCAGTCCAGGTGAACAATTAGAATGGTCAGGAAGGTATATATAGTTTCGCATTCTATCCATTACAGTTCACTCACATCAAGTTCTAATTCATATCCTATGTCTGTCGAGAGGGGGTCACCCACCACACCCCGTTCCTTTTTGGACTCTGCTAAGGCTAGCTTCTAGTGGCAACTCCTGTCCTCTCCGGTGTCCAAAACTAACTGACTAAACTTTTAAAAAATTCCCAGAATCCCTCAGATCTCATCTACCTCTCATTTCCCGGGATTCCGCACGAGATTTCCAAAATCCTTTGTGTTGAATATGGGTCACCTTTTTATGATCAGTCTAAACTATAGTTGACCCTCAAAGTGGTCAAAACCCAGTCTGTCTGTCTCCTAAGAAGAGATTATCAACTTTTATATCTATATCTATCATATTTATGGTTTCTCTGACCGACCATTTCACATGCCTTTACTTACACATACAATATATGTGCATATATGTATCTATCTATCTATACATATATAACCCCATTATCCACACTAGAACACACAATCACATATTTATACATACTAGCAAATTTATGCAACCCCCGGGTGCAAGTTTTAAAGTTTTAATATAATAAAAATATCATGTTAAATGAGAAGGGCTAATGAATAACTAAAGAATGCAGATAAACGATTTGGAAAGAGGGGGTATATCAAAAAATAGAACAGCTTTGAAACTAACTCTTCCATCATTTTCCATTATCCCCGTCTTCTCATTGGTAAATTTTCCTNGGGTGGGAGAGAACAAAATTGCGTCAATCCGTCGGCATTCCCCCTCAAGGGGGCGCCTCAGGCGCTGGGCATAAACCCAGCCCCTGTCCCCAAAGGGGAACAGTATTGCTGGGGGGATGCCCCCTGGGAATGACGCTATTCAACTCGTAAAGGGTCCAGGCCGAAGCCCTGCCACGGCGTGGCCGGAAGACATACAAATAACATGCAATTGTATTTATATATACAACAAATAGCGGTTTACCAGTGTGAATGGGAAGTATAATTTGCATATTGGATATTAAAAATGTGATTTTATTACATTGTGCTTAGTATTATTGATTTCTAATTGTTTGGTTTTTATTTTAATGAATATAAGCAAATCTCTCATGATTAAATGAAATCCCATTAACAAGAAAATAATTGTCATATTTATTCTTTATTTCCAAATTTAACTAATAGTTAAATAATAAAATTCAAGCAATTGAAACGATCGGGAGTGATGGAAGAGTAGTTTATTTTATTTTTCTATTAACCCACTCTGTTACATATTTTTTATCTGCTCTTATAGACTTTCTAATTAATATGATATTTCATTACATTAAATTAAATACTTGCACACGAGGTGCATTATATTTGCCTAGTATTATAAATTAGTTATCCAAACTGGTTTCTGGTTTGGCATGCATCAGAAGAAATATTTATTTTTGACTGGTTTATATTGGAAGCTCTGAACGTGTTGAGATGCCAAGAGGATTGACTTCACGCTGAATAAAACGGACTGAAAGACATTTTTTTTTTTTTTATAAATATACTGTTAGGTCCCACCTACTGCATAAAATCTATTAATAGTTGAGATTCTGTTCTATTTGTATGTAACCGAAACTATGTTTTCTTCCACCATTTGACAGCCGCCCCTGTCAGCTGGGCGTTAGAATACACTGATGCACACTTGCAGAGTGGTAAAGCTCCCCAATGGGCCACCTGTTGGCTGTGGGTGGCGACCGTGATGCTTAAGGATAGAGCCAGGTGGATGAGCAGTTCATATGACATGCAATACTCCACTTTGGCCCTATCTTGGGCTAGACGGGCGGTCGGAGAGGCCCCCTCGACAATCGGCTGATCACGTCAAGCCCTAGCACCTATATGATTTTCCCAACCCTATTGCCTTATGGCAAGCCCCAACCCCTTTTTATCATATGGGTGCTAGAAGGCGGTGGTGGGGTCTTCATGTCCTGGGAATGATGTTAAACTCTATCTGATGGTGAGGTTCCAGTTTGGAGGTTTGGAATGTGGAGCACCCCTTCATACCATTGCTCCTGGTCCACTCTGACCCGGAGTGGTAGTACCTGTTAGTGTCCATCTATGGGTTAAATAGAAAAATGTATTTATAAAAAAATTTATTATCCTTAAGAATTGTTTATTTCAAAACTTTATCGGCATTAAATGAACCCACTGAGGTTGATATGCCGTAAAACAAAACAAACAACAAACCAAAATCATCGTTGACAGCAAAATCTGACTACGGTTGTGTCCCCCCCCCCCCCGATCTGGGAGGGCAGACCTTAATATCACAGTAATTGTGTACATCCTGGCTACTCGCTCTGCATTGCCTGTGCAGAACTTCGACATTCACAAGCACTTCAAATATGAGTCAATCCTCATGCCTAGACTGTTTACATCTAAGTTACTCTGCACTGCCCATGTTTCAACAATATTTCAATGACGAGTAGGTGGTAAGTTTCAATTTCCGTGGTCACTTGCCACACTCCTCCCCTTGCACAGGCCAAACATATCCGGACGCTCTTGGTTCAATAGGTTTGGGAACTCTGCTCGTCTACAACCTGGCAACTGTTGGTAGGAAAAAAACTCTGAACTTGGCAGATTCATCTTCTAAAGTAGACTTTGCTCCCACACAAAATTCTTTGATGAATTTAGGCAGACAATAGTAGATGTTAAGAAAAAAATATTATAAAATTGAGAGGAATATTTTCGATAGACTGACGCGTAAAGCTACATAGGTGAAAAGTTGTTGATTTTGGAGTCATTCATTTGGGTGGGCAAAATAAAATTTTCTATCAGGTCTAGGTTAAAATAGTTTGATATTTGGATTCTACAGTCCTTATTTGCTTACATACCAAATTTCAGAAATATTGAATGTATGAAAGTATTTTTTTATAAATTAAAAAAAAAAAAACTGAGATTTGCGACACCACACGGCCTTAATTTTGAGTCAAAATAGGAAAATTATATCCCCCCTCTAAATCGGAACGGTAAGGTTTAAGACAAAATAATTTGGCACACTTTCCTAACTCATGAAGGGGAACATTTGTGCAAATTTCAACTAATTCGGTTGTCAGTGGGTGCAGATTTCATCTTTTTGCTGGTGTTTTGACGTGGAATGTCCCAGTACTAAACATCTTATTATTTTTATTTTATACGCATTGTAATTGTTTTCCTATCATTAATATATATAACATACTTAACAATGCTTCAAGCAATTACCAAATACTATTTTATATATACTAGCAAATATATGCACCCTCCGGGTGCAAGTATTTAAGTTTTAATGTAATAAAAATTGTATTAAATTAGAAAGGCTAATGAACTAAATAAGAATACAGATAAAAAGATTTGAAACAGAGGGAGTATAATAAAGAGTTGAAACAAGAGGGAGGTATAAAAAAAATGGAAAAAACTGAAACTTACTCTTCCATCACTCCGTCTTCATTGTTATTTTTTCTAATTTTAAGTATTTAGTTATAAGAGGAAGTAAAGAATAAAATGACAGTTATTTTATCTTGTTAATGGATTTCATTTAAGATTCATTGAAGAGATTTTTGCTCATATTCATTAATAAAACCAAACAGTTAGAAATCAATAATACTAGCACATATTTATTAAATTCGATTTTTTTAATATTAATATGCAAATTAAATCCGTTCACACTGTAAACCGCTTTTTTGTTGTATATATAATATATAATTGCATGTTGTCAGTATGGAGACATAGTTAACAGTATTAATAATGTAGACAATTTTTATTAATAATGAGGTTTAGATAAAAATAAAATCAAGGAGAATGTGATGTCAATAACTAAGAGAAATTGTGACTTGAGTAGGAATATAGTTTCGGTTACAGACAGAAAAACACACAATCTCCATTATAATAAGATATATATATATGTATATATATATTATTATCATCATCATCATCATTATTATTATTATACTAAAGCTGAGCAACTCAACTTTTGGTTCTGTAAGCTTTTTTACCATTTAGTTTAATGACAAGAAAATTATACTAAATTATTCCTTACTTTTAGGATTGAATTATATTTGAAAAAAAATTCCATTTTAATTGGTTCCAATTAGTCGTAATTTGCAATTAATCAAAAACTGACCAATCTCTTACTTTACTTTCTGCCTATCACTTTTTTTCCCCTTCTATGTAAATCTTAATTATTCCTCATATATCTTACTTTCTCTGGGAGAGGAGAGAAGAGAGATACAGGAGAATTTGAAATGTACTTCTTTGTTAAATTTCACAAGCAGCAACCAGTAGCCTTAAATTAGTCAACATTCCCTTTCTTTGAAAGCTTAACATAAAAAAAAGATTTAATGTTTTGTCCGGCCTTATTTAATTATTTAATTTTATTTGTTTGCAAAACTCACTTTTCCCTAATATCAATTATACCCAGAGCTGAATGGGTACCCAACGGGTCACATTTTGTCTAGTATATATATAATATATATATATATAATATATATATATATAAGCCAACGATTTGACATTAGATACCTACAAAGTTTGATATGCCACTAACCGCCACCAACTAACCATAGACTTTTCATTGTTATTAACTGTAAGTAAAAGAGTTTCCTTCTCTAGACTGGTTGCTTAACCAAGGTTTTAAGAGCCCATTCCTCTCTACCAGTTTATTGTTAATTACACATCAGAAGTTAGTGAACATTATTTCTACCAATATATTAATACACATGAAGTTAATTAAAATTATTTCTACCAAAGATATTAATACACATGAAGTTAATTAAATATTATTTCTACCAATGATATTTATAACACAATGAAGTTATTAAAATTATTTCTCCAAGATATTAATACACATGAAGTTAATTAAAATTATTCTACCAAGATATTAATACACATGAAGTTAATTAAAATTATTTCTACCAGATATTAATCACATGAAGTTAATAAAATTATTTCTACAAGATATTAATAACACAATGAAGTTAATTAAAATTATTTCTACCAAGATATTAATACACATGAAGTTAATTAAAATTATTCTACCAATATATTATTACACATGAAGTTAATAAAATTATTTCTACCCAATATATTATTACACATGAAGTTAATTAAAATTATTTCTACCAAAGATATTAATACACATGAAGTTAATTAAAAATTATTGTCTACCAATATATTATTACACATGAAGTTAATTAAATTATTTCTACCAGATATTCAATTGAAGGCAAAGTTTTCAAGAAAAATATTTTGTGGGATAATTCTTTAAGTCAATTTGCAACTTTTGCCTTATAGGAGACCACATGGGAGTTCCAAAATCGATCTACCCTAGTGTAGAGTTGATATATAAAAGCAGTTTTTTATTCATTAACTGCAAGTAGTCACTTTAGAATAAACATATCATATTCACCTTCACAGGAGGGCTGTAAGTGTCCAGTTACCTGACAAAATAAAGGAGGGGACTGTAACGCGAATACGGCCGTGTTAACTATCAGAATATAGTCATGTATTATGTATATGTAGAATAATCATACTAGTTCCAATTACCGTCGAATTGGTAAGACAAGTCAGCAAGTAGTCGTAACTTAATACGAACCTAGTTTGCTGAAGTTAATTAAAAATTATTTCTACACAGATATTAATACACATTAAAGTTAATTAAAATTATTTCTACCAAAGATATTAATACACATGAAGTTAATTAAAATTATTTCTACAAGATATTAATACACATGAAGTTAAACAAATCATATATATAAAAAAAAAGATAGATTTGGCATTAATAGCCCATAAAGAATTGATATGACATTAACACCAGCCAACTAACCATATTTTTCAGTTATTAACTGTGTTGCATACCTCTTTACTTACTTTCTTTTATTCTTCTAGCGTCTCTTCTAACATCTGGACTTTGTCTTGGTGGTCGGTCGCACTTAACTCATTTCTTCTTCTAGATCAGTCTTGTTACACAAGACATTCACCAACCACAAAACCGTGTTATTTTCGTAAGCTTTTATTTACTTAACTAAACATAGCGCGCGTATGCAGGTGAGTCCCAGCTAAGCAGACATATCTTCTCTGCCTGATGTCCAAACTGAAACTGAAGACCCAACCAGGTCCCACGTGACTTCACGTATTTCGCGGCTTTCGGTACTATTCCATGGAAAGTCCCGCCCGTGATATGAAAAGGGGACATCCCTTTAGAAATACATAATCTTATGCAACCGCATAGTTTTGTTTGTTTGTTTGTTTTGTTTAACGGCATATCAACTTCAGTGGGTATTTAATGCCAAATAAGTTTTGAAATAAATCAATCTTAATGGATAATACAATTTTTTTATAAATACATTTTTCTATTACCCCATAGATGGACCCTAACAGGTACTACCACTCCGGGTCAGAGTGGACCAGGGACAATGGTGATGAAGGGGTGCTCCAACATTCCCAAAACCTCCAAAACTGGAACCTCACCATCAGATAGAGTTTAACGTCATTCCCAGGACATGTAGACCCGCAGCCACCTCCTTCTAGCACCCATATGATAAAAAGGGTTGGGCTTGCCATAAGGGCAATAGGGTTGGGAAAATCATATAGGTGCTAGGGCTTGACGTGACAGCCGATTGATCGGAGGGGGCCTCTCCAACCGCTCGTCTAGCCCAAGATGGGCCAAAGTGGAGTATTGCATGTCATGAACTGCTCATCCACCTGGTTCTATCCTTAAGCATACCGGTTGCCACCCACGGCCAACAGGTGGCCCCATTGGGGGAGTCTTACCCCTCTGCAGAGGTGCAGTCAGTGCATTCTAAGCCGCAGCCGACAGGGCGGGATTTAAAAAAGATAGATTTAAAAGATATAAGATTTTAAAAGAGATAACAATTGTAAGAAAAAGACTAACAGAGCAAGGAAAGAAAACAAAGTTTCTATTCACATTTTGTCTTCTTATCTCAGTCTGTGGCATTCTGTTTAATTAAATATATTTTTTATCATCCCAAAATAAAATTGGGATGGGTAATTCTTGAATGTGCACTGTGAAAATGGACGTAATGTAGAATTGCCAAACCTGAACGAGTTTGTTTACACTTTGTGTGATTTAGTTGAGATGTAGTGCTCGCATACTTAACGCTGTACGCTGCCTTCTCAACTTGGTTAAGTGTTGTTTTCTTTAGGCTTTGCTGCAATTAGAATTCTACTACTTCAGTTTAGAACCTGATACCCAATGATTTTTTTTGCAATCTCAAAAAGTCATTAAAATATTGGTAAACTTTGGAATTTCAAGTAGTATTAGGGTGAGTCAAAAGTTTTGCAATATGAACAACAGAATTGACTCATAAATGTTGAACATTTAAATATATATACTAGCAAATATATGCACCCTCCGGTGCAAGTATTTAAGTTTTGATATAATAAAAATACTATATTAAATTAGAAAGGCTAATGAAACTGACTAAGAATGCAGATAAAAAGATCTGCAACAGAGGGGTATAATCGAAAAATAGAACAACTTTGAAACTAACTATTACATCACTTCCATTACTCCTGTATTTCATTGGTAAATTTTCCTAATTTAAATATTTAGTTAAAATAGGAAGTAAAGGATAATATTACAGTTATTTCTTCTTGGAAATAAATTTCTTTTAAGATTTATCCACGAATTTTTGTTTATATTTCTAAGATAAAACCAACAAATTAGAAATCAATGATACCAAGCACATATTTATTAAAATAAAATTTTTAAATATCAAAATGCAAATTAGCCTTCTCGTTCAAACTGTAAACCGCTATTTTGTTGTATATATAAATACAATTGCATGTTATTAGTACGTAGAATATGGTCAACTGTATTGATAATGTAAATCAATTTTTTATTAATAACTGAAGGTTTAAAAGAATGAATCATGGAGAATTTGACGTAAATAATTAAGGGAATTGTGACTTGAGTAGTAATATAGTTTCGGTTCAGACAGAAAAAACACACAATCTCCATTATAATAAGATATATATATAAAGAAAATTTTGAAAAAACAAGTGTTCCGAAAATGGGATGAATTTAATTATCGATGTTTTTAACATTTCGGTTACACTGAACCTTCATCAGGATGTATCTTCGCATGTGTGGATCGCGACTTGCTTTCAAAAAATAAAACGCTGATCAAATACAGTTACATAACTAAAAAGATTTTCATCTCCTGTCACATATAAAAACATCCATCATTTTCTTCACCCCAAGATACATCCTGATGAAGGTTCAATGTAACCGAAATGTTTAAACATCGATAATTAAATTCATCCCATTTTTGGAACACTTGTTTTTTCAAAATTTTCTTTATATTTGTTGGATTTATTTTCCATATTTTTCTCCCATATATATATATATTTTTTTTGGAGGATATGTGCTTAATTGAGTAAAAAAGTAAAGTCGACGGGGCGGCCTAAAGTCGGTATCAGCCAGTCAGCGAGGGAGTCTATCCCCTTTTCAATAGCGCTAGACCAAGGAGATTGTTTTTTTAGCATCTTGGTGGAGCGCCACACCTACCATCAGCTCCTTACTTTACCGCACAGATCCCTGTGCTACTCATCGCTGAGTTGGCGGGGACCGGTATCGAACTAGGAACCTTGTGGTTTCTAGCCGAATACTAATTTTTGAAAATTAATTAGTTAAATATTAATGAATTTAGGCGGGCATATATGTTCAAATGTAAGGCTAAACAAATCGAGAAAATGTCAATCCCTGAATGTACATTTCGACCTATTAGGTCTCATCAGCAAGGTTATAGACATGAGAGACATGTTCAAATGTAGAGTAGCTAAACAAATCGATAAACAAACATAAGGTCATGGACTGCTCTTCCACCAAGACTCCGTCCTTAAGCATCACAGTCGCCACCCACAGCCAACAGGTGGCCCATTTGGGGGATCTTACTCCTCTGCATTCGGTGCATTCTAACACCCCAGCCAACAGGGCGGATAGAGATTGAATCTCCATTATTAATAGATTTGATGCATAGGTGGGACCTTCATAAAACATCAATAAAAATTTTTAAAAGCTATAAGTAATTATCTATAAAGACATGCAAACTTTAATGTCTTTTCAGTCAAGTTTCATTCAAGCGTGAAGACAATCCTTCGGCATTTATCAACATGTTTAGTGTTGCAATATAAACAGTCACGCAATAAATATTCTTTGATGATGGCCAAAGCAGAAAACCAGTTGGAATAACTAATTTATATAATATATAATATATATATATTATGAACAGCAGAATTGACTCATAAATGTTGAATTGTTCCAAAACAAGTTTATGGTTACTTTTTCATTTGAATAAAATGGTGAAATCTTTCAACAAATAATATGAACACAATTTTAATTCTGAGCTTTCTGTTATTATTAGAGTTTTTTAAGGGCTAAAAGTAAAATAAAATAAAATTGACAAATACTTATTCATAGATTGGTCAGAGCAGATTTTTGACTTTTTTTGTGAAGGGGGGGGGGTTAAAATTGTTTTGTAAAAACAAGGATTTTTCATCAAATTGGGTATACTTACAAGAACGTGTATTACATTAAGTAACAATATTTTGTTTATCTATTTTCCTTTCCTTACATGTGTCTAATTCGGTTGTAATTTAAATATATATTACATGTTTAAGTTTTTTCTGTTCTATTAGGTACATGTGATGTTACAAAATTTACAAAAAACAAAAACAAACAAATATACAAACGAATACTTTCAATTTGTTGTATAATAATATGTAATAATTTTAAACTATAAAACAGAAATACAAATCCTGAAATATACAAATTCTCAATGATTTTAGTTTCAAGAATTATTTTCCTCTTATCCCTCTCTAACTACTGTCTTCCACTTACTTTCTCACTCCCTGGTGTTCCAAATTTCATTTTAGTCCGGTCATGGACCGGGTCTTAAACTAGTATATAATATATATAAATTTTTTTTTTTGAAACGGTTTCAGCTATAATGATGCTATCAAAGACACTAAAGCGATGGTACGCTCACCTGATGTAGCATTACAAGCATTTAGCTGAAAAACGCTGACATTTTCAAATTTGCGACCTTTATCATTTCAATTTGCAATTTCTCAAGTATTTCTTAACCAATCTTAAAAATATTTATATGGTTGGAAAGAGAATAGAGTAATCTTTCTAAATATGTAACTTTTATTGGTTTTCATATCAATTGAATTATTTTTTACAGCGAGTTAAAAACGTATTTTCGGTCGAACAGCTGAAAACAAAAATATGACCGTTTTTTTTAAGGATAAATTTTACACGCTGTTTTGTTTTTCAAAATCAAAGTAGGTAATCTTTATCAATATTCTTGAAATTTTGCACTCAAATAGAAGACACCTGGAAGTACAAACGGGTTTGATTTTTTTTGTTTCTAGGATCTGTGGAAACGAAAATATGGGAGGGCAAATTTAAAGGTTATTTGTTTAAAAAATATGAAAGACGCAAGAAAGACGCACATGGTCTGTAATTTTAGAGACTTTCAAAATTATTTTCCTATAAAATTTGTGAAATTTAAAGACTTCCAAGTGCTTCGGGATTTGATCAAAAAGTTTTGATTTTGAAGAAAAACTCGAATTTACGTTACTTTCGAATGTAAAAACACCTGTCAACTGACGTCATAAATTGGACATTATTGATTTAAAATCATAATTTCTCGTATATTTATTGTTCAATCTTAAAAATATTCATATGGTTGAAAATAAAATAAAACAATCTCTCTAAATATATAATTTGTATGTGTTTTTATTAATTGAATATTTTTTTACAGCGAGTTAAAAACGTATTTTGCTTAAAAAAAACGAAAATGCATGATAGGAATTTTTTTCCGAGAATACATTTTACACTCTACATTTCTTTGGAAAATCTAAGTAGCTAATCTTTATCAATATTCTTGAAATTTTGCATTCAATTAGAAGACACCTGGAAGTACAAAAGGGAGCTTTATTTTTGTTTCTAGGACCCGTGGAAGTAAAATTACAATAGTGCAAACTCCAAGACTATTTGTTCAAAATGAGCATGATAAACGAAAAAGACGCACTCTGTCCATGATATAACAAAGTTTCAGAATTATTTTGATATAAAATTTGTAAAATTTGAAGAATGTTAAGTTCTTCGGCTTTTTATTTAAAAATTTGTATTTTGAAAAAAAATCTCAAATTTATTTGTCCGACAGGCTATAAGCGCGTAACGTTTACGTTAAACAGTGAGGCATTGTTTATGTTATGCACACTATAAAGTTTAAATTCGCTTACGGCTTATTCTATCGCCAATTTTTAAATATTTATAACTTTAAAAATAAAATAAGAATCTTTCTAAATATTTAACTTTTATGTGTTTTTAACAATTGAATTATTTTTTATGTTCGTTTCAATTTTGGAGAAAAAAAAAACTTGAAATTACGAGAAATTTTATATTTCTCGTAATTTCAAACAAAATTCGTAAACATACAATGTACAATCGTACATTTCAAAACAAACTATGACCCAGGAAAAACAGAACCCACTAATTTTGTAATAAAACTATTAATTTTAACTAGGGGGTGTTAGGGTTAGTTTAATGGGAAAATAAATAATTTGGGTTCTGTTTTTTTTTTTTTTTTCTGTATCACCCTGTAATATCATGGGATTTTGAGTATGATTTTACCCAATATTTATTTAACATTAATTTTTGGCATGAGAATTTTAAGATTCACATGTAAAAAAGTTTGATAATTATCGTATTTTATGGAAATTTCTGCAACAACGAAATTACTTTTTTTTTTTTTTTTTCTTTTTTTCTGAACTTTTTTTTAGCTATGTTTTAAAGTCAGTAATCCTTAACTTTTTCCTTGTAAATTCCTACCATAAAATAAACTGAACTCTCATTTTATGTCTGTGTTTTTGCAATAAATGTTTTATTTTTCTTCAAAGTGATGTTATTTATTTAACTTAATACTATTCATGTATATACATGCAGTATTATAATGAAAATGTTGAATAATTGGGTGTTAAACTTTAAAAAAACCCAAAATCGCTGCTATCTGTATCTCTTATTCTCTAAATAATGGGTTAAAGCATAGAGATACATACAATTTGAGTGCATAATCAGAAAGAACATACAATTTTACATAAGAATACCAAATTGTATCAAAATTGCTCCAAAAATAAAGAAACGGTGAAGAAATCACTGAATTTTTTTTTTTTTTTTTTTTTTTTTTTTAATGGTCCGTGATTTGACATATTTTTGAAACAAAATCATGTCCACATTTGTACCCCCAATTTCGGGGCTTTAAATTCTCATAACTTTTGAACCACTGGGGATATTTGCATAATTCAAACGGTTCTGAACTCCATTTACACAGCTCTATATAACTAATGTGATTAAACAACAATAACCTCAAATAAAAAAATCAACTGGGAATGCTACCTGATGGCAACACAGATTTCTTTGACATCGCCGAGTCCGTCAAGGAGACACATTGGCACCATATATATTTATAATATGCCTAGACTACGTACTCCGAACATCATTAGATACCATAAAAGAAAAAGGTTTCACACTGAAAAGGGCAAGAAGCAGGCGATATACCGCACAAACAATCACAGATGCGGACTATGCTGATGACCTTGCACTTCTTGCAGATACACCAGCACAGGCTGAATCACTGCTACATAGCTTAGAGGAGGCAGCAAAGAATATAGGCCTCTATGTGAACTCCGATAAAACAGAGTTCATAAGTTTAAAAAATAAAGGAAACATCTCCACACTCAACGGCAAGCCTCTTAAGCCAGTAGAACAATTCACGTACCTGGGTGGTAATATCTCCTCCACAGAGTGCGATGTTAATACACGGATAGCAAAGGCATGGTCGGCCACAAATAGATTATCAGTCATATGGAGGTCCGATCTCCCTGACAAGCTAAAGCGACAGTTCTTCCAGGCTGTGGTTGTGTCGGTGCTGCTATATGGTTGCACCACCTGGACCTTAACGAAGCGTCTTGAGAATAAGATAGATGGGAGCTGCACAAGAATGCTGCGCGCAGTCTTGAACAAGACATAGAAGCAGCACCCCACAAGGAAACAGCTGTACGGTCACCTGCCCCCCATCTCGCAAACTATCCGAGTGAGACGGACAAGACATGCAGGACATTGCTGGAGAAACAAAGATGAACTCATAAGCGACGTTCTCCTGTGGAAGCCAACACATGGACATGCAAGTGTGGGGTGCCCAGCAAGGACCTACATTGACCAGCTATGTGAGGATGCTGGTTGCTCCACAGAGGAGCTCCCAGGTGCAATGAATGATAGGGAAGGTTGGCGAAAGATTGTCATGGATACCTGTGCTGTAGGCACGACATGATGATGATGATGATGATGATGATATATAAATTGGTTATTCCCAACTGGTTTCTGCCTTTGGCCATCATCAAAGTTTTGTCTAGTATATATAGTTTGTTTTATTTTGATCTATATACAAAGTCATCTAATGTATAGAGTTTTATGAGAAAATTATTTACAAACAAGAAATTGTCATTTTTTCTGTATCTATCAACAGGTTAACTAAAAAGTTTACCAAAAAAAAAAAAAAAAAATACCTACAATTTTGTGTAAAATTCATGAGTAAGATATTCAAAATAATTATTTAATTAATAATTATTAGTTGCATGGAATATTTTATTTGAGGGGGTGAGACCTAAGTTTCCATTTCAAATTGTTTTATTTTTTTTACTCCTTTAATAAATTTGATGATTTTACTTACTTATGATATAAACCCTCTGACACTGAATTTTTAACTCCCACCGTGCTCAGGCAATATTTTTCCAAAATTAATTTCTACACCTCCTGAAGGGCGTTTTTTTTTTTTTTTTTTTTTTTTTGTATTGTATTCACTCAAAATTTGAGTATGCAAACTTTGACGGTCCTTATTATTTTTTAAAACAAGTTTTAGTAAATATATAATACCAGGCATATAAATAAATATATGCCTGGTATTATATAAGTGTATTTAGGCAGCATTTTTTCTTTTATACAGGTTTCGTTGAATTGAACAGACAATTCCTGTCTGACAAGTCTTTCGTTGATCCTTTCTAATCTTCGGGCCATCCTTCTGGTGTCAAGGTGAAACTGGTATACCAGTCCACCGAATGTTTCAACACTAGTGCTTTCGGCAATACACTTTGCCATCCTCAGGTGGGAAAACGATGGAATAGTTTTCATGTCTCGTTTTTAACGAGAACGAGTAGAAGCAAGGAATTAGTGGGAGGTAATATCAATTGGTAGTGGGAGGTTTTGGAATGGTAGTAGTTTGAACAAAGCAATGGTGATTTTTTTGGAGGGGGTGGGCACAGGTTGTGATAAGGGGGGGGATAATGGAAGTAATGGTATTATATATTTATATATAGTTTGTTTTATTTTGATCTATATACAAAGTCATTTAATGTATAGAGTTTTATGAGAAAATTATTTACAAACAAGAAATAGTCATTTTTTCTGTATCTATCAACAGGTTAACTAAAAAGTTTACAAAAAAAAAAAAAATACCTACGATTTTGTGTAAAATTTATGAATAAAATATTCAAAATAATTATTTAATTAATAATTAATAGGTACGTGGAATATTTTATTTGAGGGAGTGAGACCTAAGTTTCCATTTCAAATTGTTTTATTTTTTTTTTACTCTTTTAATAAATTTGATGATTTTACTTACTTATGATATAAACTCTCTGACACTGAATTTTTAACTTCCACCTCCTCAGGCAATACTTTTCCAAAATTAATTTTTACACCTCCTGAAAGGCGTTTTTTTTTTTTTTTTTTTTTTTTTTTGCTAGTAGAGATAATGTAGATATAATTATTCATTCTAGGAATTGCAAGGTTCCAGGTTTGATAGCGGTCCCCACCAACTCTGCACATGAGTAGCACAGCTTGTGTAATCTTATCTGTGCAGTAAATAATCTGGGAGTTGACAGTAGGTGTGGTGTTCCACCTCAGCAAAACAATCTCCTTAGTCTAGTGCTAGTGAAAAGGGCATAGACTCCCTCGTTGTTTGGCTGATACTGACAATTGGCCATTCAGTGGACTTTACTTACTACTAATTGTTGGAATATTTTTGTATATAAGGTGTGCTACAATAAATACACCACTTAAATTATTAATTTAAGTGGTGTATTGTGATAATAATAATACTAATCTATTAATAATGGAGATTCGCTTCTGGTTTTTGTCTGTAAAATAAAACTAGTTTCCGTAATAAGTACTAATGCCGAATAGAGCGCAACAGATAATATTATTAGATTAGGTATAAAAAGCATTACATTTCATTGCATTTCACGGAAATACCGAAACCTTTGAGACGTTAGGGTTAGGCTACTTCGGGAGTTTCCGTAATAAGTACTAATGCCGAATAGAGCGCAACAGATAATATCATTAGATTAGGTATAAAAAGCATTACATTTCATTGCATTTTACGGAAATACCGAAACCTTTGAGATGCTACGAATAGGATAAGGGTTAGGGTTGGTGTTAGGGTTAACGTTTAGCTACTTCGGGAGTTTCCGTAATCTAATGCTATTTATACGTAAAATGCGATTCTAATGATATTAACTCTTGCGTGCTATTCTGCATTTGTACTATTCGGCCAAAACGTTGTGCAGCTAACAATAAAGAGGAAGACAATGATCGGAATAATCTATTAATAATGGAGATTCACTTCCGGTTTTTGTCTGTAACAAAAACTACGTCACTGCTTACATCACATTACCCAAATTGGCATAACATAGAATAAATACACTCAAAATTTGAACATGCAACATTAGACAGTCCTCATTGTTTTTTTAAAACAAGTTTTAATAAATACATGACTGGTATTATATATCTATATATAGTTTGTTTTATTTTAATACATATTTAAAGTTTACATTTCAAATTGTTTTATTTTTTAATCCTTTAATGAATTTGATGATTTTACTTACTTAGGGTACAAACTCACTGACATTGAATTTTTAACTCCCACCCCTCAGGCAATATGTTTCAAAAATCTATATTTACATCGCCCGGAGGGTGTTTTTTATTTTGCTAGTACTAATAATAATAATTGCAAAGGAAATGACCTGGACAAGAGATACTAAGAAGGGTATAGAGAAGACGGTTAAATCTAACTTAACAGACCTAAATTCCACCATCATATGTCACCCCGCTGAAAGAAAAAAAAAATACCAAAAATCAGGGAATTATCTGAATTCAATTAAATTTTCAGTGTTGATATATTAATGAATAAAATATATAATGCAAAGGTATAAAAAATGATTTATTTTATTTAAAAACTTTTACATTTTTCAGCTCAGTGTTATATATTGTACAAAGGGAAATATGAATTCCCGGTTTTATTAAACAAAGAAGTTTAACACCTGCCCGTTATCAGATCAAGAGATAAAAATACGTGGGAGTAGCTATGAATATAAAAGAACCGAGGGCTCGAGACAGGCCAGTCGTCAGTTAGCCCCGGAGGCAGTCAGGCGAAGAGAGAGTGAGGTGATCGGGGCAGTAGTCGGCCGAGCGGGACCTCGTGTAGTTGGTGTCAGAAAAGCTAGCGTTAATATTTACCAACTGAAAAAGCTTGTCGCCCAGAAATTTAATTGAAGGACCGAAAGTGTAAAGACTGAATATATTGATTAAACTGACCCTCTCTCTCGAAGTTAGGAAGCTTGAATTTATTTCAATAAACTTCTGGAGGATAACTTTGGTGTTATTGTCATCCCTTACAACGAAGATAAAACTATTGCAATTTAGTACAGTGACGACGCGCTAGGCAACACACCGTTAACATTGAACCACGTATCTTTGAAGCGTAAGACAGATTCTCAAAGATACGTGGTTCAAAGTTTAATTGATATTTTAGATTTTGAGGTTTAAATTTGTCATTTTTTAGATTTAAAATTTGTTTTTTTAAAACTCCGATTTCAGGTGCTTGAGGAACTTCAGTCCGAAATGGCACTTTATGAGCAGAACACTGGGAAAATATCAGCCGAGAAGGAACAAAGGGAAACATTTTCTGGATACACAATGGCATTGTTGAGTTCTGTAATTAAACTCTCACGTTATTTAAGAGAGGTAAGTTTCCTCGATAATCCTTAACTTTTTTCCTCATAAATTCCTACCATAGAATAAACTGAACCCTCATGGTGTAGTGGTTAACATGCTGGACTGTGATATCATAGTTAGTGAGTTCAAACTCCAGTTGTGCTATTATATTCACTTTTGGACTAATCTTATTATAATGGAGATTGTGTGTTTTTCTGTCTGTAACCGAAACTATTACTACTTAAGTAACAATTCCCTTAGTTATTGACATCACATTCTCCATGATTGTATTTTTATTTAAATCTCAATTATTAATAAAATTGTTTTACATTATTAATACTGGTGACCATATCTACATGATATTTTCCACGTACCCCACTTGTACGGGTCAGGCACAAGGCCCTATTAACGTGGGACTACCCACAAACTGAAGCTCATGGGTGGCGGGTGAAAAATTGCGTTGATCCCGTCGGCATTCCCCCTCAAGGGGGCGCCTCAGGCACTGGGCAATAAACCCAGCCCTGCCCCTTTAAATCAAGGGGGCAGGTGTTGCCTGGGGGGATGGCCCCCTGGGATCGACGCCGTTAATTATAGCAATGGTCCAGAGGCCGAAGCCACTGTTGACCATATATACATACTAATAACATGCAATTGTATTTATATATACAACAAAATAGCAGTTTACAGTGTGAATGGGAAGGCTAATTTGCATATTGATATTAAAAATGTGATTTTAATAAATATGTGCTTAGTATTATTGATTTCTAATTGTTTGGTTTTATTTTAATGAATATAAGCAAAAATCTCTTCAATAAATCTTAAAATAAATCCATTAACAAGAAAAAATAACTCATTTTATTCTTTACTTCCTCTTTTAACTAAATAGTTAAATTAGAAAAAATAACAATGAAAGATGAGAGTGATGGAAGAGTAAGTTTCAGTTGTTCTATTTTTCGATTATACCCCCTTCTGTTTCAAATCTTTTTAACTGCATTCTTATTTAGTTTCATTAGCCTTTTTAATTAAAACAATATTTTATTACATTAAAACTTAAATACTTGCACTCGGAGGGTGCATATATTTGCTAGTACCTTTAAGAAAGCTAAAAAAAACCCTCTCATTCTCCAGTTATCGGTTAGATAGTACCACTACTGTTGTTCTTTTATTGGGGCCAGTTTAGCTCAGTTGGTAGAGCATCCGCCTCAAAAACACAAGGTTCAAGGTTAGGATGTGCCCTCTTTATCCACTATACTAGGTTTAGATTAGAGACAGTTTTAATCAGATCGGCCAAAGCCATGACGGTGGTAAGTCGTGTTATGCACGGTGCCGACTCAATCTGCGCAGGTAGTCTGGTGGGGATTTCAGAATAAAATATGATCTAAGTTAAATCGAAGTCTTGTGTTATATGACCTTTAGGCACCCCTTTTGTGATCTTGATTCGTGGGGATGTTTTTTCCATTTACGCCGTTAAAATCCAGTTAATTGTTAACAGACGATTTTTAGAGTTTTTTTTTTTTTTTAAATTATAAAACTAACCCCTAACAAAAAACCTGATTATGAATGTGTAAATGAGAAAAATGTCCTTGTGAGTGAAGATCGCGGAAGGGGTGCCTAAAAAACACAAGGTTCAAGGTTAGGATGTGCCCTCTGTCCTTCTTCAGGTATTTCTCGTCAGACTCAGGAGCCTACACAGAACTTAGGAACCTCCTTGTCGTAATCGGGAATCATCACGGAACTTTGAACCCAAACCTTTATTCAATCCACAGGGGTATCCTGTTCGCATTCCGCTAACCAATAGCTGGGGTACAGGTGTTAAGCTGTGTTAATTATAATTCTATGTTACTGTCACACTTGACCCGGATTGTACCTGCAGCCTAGAGATAACTGTCACTTAGAATCTTTCCTAATCCACCCCAAACGATAGCCGTTGTTTAAATCTAATATTAAACATTTAAAAGTCTTAAATTAAAGGGAAATAACAGGTAACTTGAAATGAAAAGGCCATTTTTAGCCATTTATTGATAAATCCTGATAGGAATGAGGCTCTGGACTTAGAAAATTCTCAACAGGATGTTAAGAGTTAAACCAACGCCTTTATCCACTATGCTATGTGTCCAGTTTTTGTTGTATTTGCTATTAAAATTTGTATAATTAGAATGTAGTATCTGTATCTATAAAAGTCTAGTTAAATGTATTACAAAAAAATGAATCATCTATATATTTATAAATCTGCTTTTTATTATATTGTGTTTATTTTGCAAAAGTATTAAATATTATATTCTTCCAAATAATCACAGTATTCGTCTGGGTAATCTTGAACTTTAAGAGACTAAATTCCTAATTCAGTTAGTAGAACATCTGTTACATAATTATTAGATTCCTAATATTTATGTACAGTAGTGTAGAAACCAAAATGGCTGTTATAAGTTCAGCTGGCGGGCTTGAAGGATTGAATGACAAGGCTTGACCTCAGTCCTGATCCTCCTTCCGGTGGATACCATGAGAATCGGTGGAGAAGACCCTCTTCCGGTTTAGATTAGAGACAGTTTTAGTCAGATCGGCCAAAGCCACGACGGTGGTAAGTCGTGTTATGCACGGTGCTGACTCAATCTACGCAGGTAGTCTGGTGGGGATTTCAGAATAAAATATGATCTAAGTTAAATCGAAGTTTTGTGTTATTATCTAAAAACTACCAATGACACAGGGCTTCTGATAAAGAGAAATCCCCAATGGAAGACCAGACACGAAGTCCCCAAGACGATGTCCAGACGCTAGAAGAGACGCAAGAAAGTAAGGAAAGAGAGTATACAACACATCCGCCTCAAAAACACAAGGTTCAAGGTTCGATACTGGCCCTTGCCAACTCGGCACATAGGTAGCACAGTTTAGATCTGTAAAGTGGGAAGCTGTTGGTAAGTTTAGTGCTTCACCTCGGATGCAAAATGTTATGTACTGAGGTTTTCACGGTACCAAATCGATATGATGTTGTATGCCCTTTCTTACTTCTTACTTCTAGTCATCTTTTCTTCTGGCCGGCTTTGGTTCTATCTTCTAACATCTTGGTCTTGGTATATCTTCTAACATCTTGTGTCTGGGTCTGGAATCTTCTAAGGTCTGGACTTTCTTGGGGACTTCGGGTCTGGTTTCTGTTAGGGATTTCTCCTTATCAGAAGCCCTGTGTCATTGTTAGTTTTTAGTAAACACAAGACTTCGATTTTCTTTTAATGTTACTTTATTCGGTAAATCCCCAACCCAGACATAACATAGCGCGCGTATGCAGAGTTACAGTTTAGACAGAGCATCATGGCCGACTGCTCTGTCTGACGTCCACTGCAAAACTAAACTAAAGCTCCTTACTATTCTTAAACCGGAACAGGTTCTTCTATGCCTTCCGGTTCCCACGATTTATCCCCGGAAGGCAAGGTGAGAGTGAGGTCAAACGCCGTCACTCACTTTCAGAAACCATCAACTGCACTGATCGCCACCATATCTCTATACTACCTTACATAAGTATGAAAAGGGTCATCCCCTCAGAATTACAGGGGATTGACAATAATCTTATGCCACCGCATAGATTATGTAACAAAAAACCAATCTCTCTGGTCTAGTGCTAGTGAAGAAGAGATAGACTCCCTTGCTGTCCAGCTGATAGTGAAAATAGGCCACTCTACCTATTTTACTTACGTACTGTTCTTTTACAATGATGGCTTTGGCATTAAATAACCCACAAAGATTGATATGCCATTGAAAAAAAAAAGAAACCTATTGTGCATTTGTACCTACAAAGAAACCAAACTAATCCAAACTTTCACTTTTTCTAAAACTTTTGTTTTCACTTTAAAAAAAGAAAAATCTTTTTCACTAACAGAAAAAAAAAAAAAAATCTTTTCACTAACAGAAAAAAAAAAAAATCTTTTTCACTAACAGAAAAAAAAAAAAATCTTTTTCACTAACAGAAAAAAAAAAAAAAATCTTTTTCACTAACAGAAAAAAAAAAAAAAATCTTTTTCACTAACAGAAAAAAAAAAAAAATATCACAGTTCCTTTTGTTTTCAATTTTATTGTAGACTGAAGAAAAATTACAAACTGAAAGGAAGACCCAAGAACTTCTAACGACGGAAGTGTCAGACCTAAAAATTATTGTGGATGCGCTAACATCGGTAAATATAACAGTTATTACTTTATTAAAATTGGTCTGGATCCGTCTATTTATTTGTTTGTCTGATATTATTTATTTGTACATACGGATCATAGAAGGGGTTCGAGCAAAGAATCTAGAGGCAACACTACTATTCGTAGATTTTTTCCAAGGCATTTGATTCCATACACAGAGGGGAAAGCGACATTCTCCTGTGGAAGCCAACACATGGACGTGCTAGTGTGGGCTGCTCACCAAGGACCTACATTGACCAACTATGCAAAGATGCTGGATGCTGTGCAGAGGACTTCCCTGGGACAATGGTCTGGATCTGTCTATTTATTTGTTTGTCTGATATTATTTATTTGTACATATGGATCATAGAAGGGGTTCGAGCAAAGAATCTAGAGGCAACACTACTATTCCTCTCCTTCTCTCTGAAAAAGAACCCACGAGCCTAAAAAGGAATAAACAGCCCCTTTGTGACTATACTGGACCATATGACCTTTAGGCACCCCTTTTGCAATCTTGATTCGTGGGGACGTTTTTTCCATTTACACCGTTAAAATCTGGTTAATTGTTAACAGACGATTTTTAGAGTTTTTTTTTTTAATCATAAAACTAACCCCTAACCCTAACTCCTAACAAAAAACCTGATTATGAATGTGTAAATAAGAAAAGTGTCTTTGTGAGTCAAGGAGTGCCTAAAGGTCATATGGTCCACTATACGATTTGGATACATTGTTTTTGAACTACCAACTATTACTACTACAACTCGACTTTAAGTCCCTATGCAACAACCATCAAATGCTAAATATGACTACCATCTTGATTTACCATTAAATGTTAAATATGCCACCATTCCTACTTTATATGCACTTTTTATCTAGCAATCTATAATACTGTGCAACTAATACCAATAATTTTCATAGAATTATATGCTTTTAAGTATTTCATGCACTTATATGATTTCAAGTGGCTAATAATAATAATTATAATAATCTATTATAAATACGTAGGATCATATTACCTTTAAGCACCCCATCTGCGATATCGATTCATAAGGACATTTTTTCTATTTACACCGTCAAAATTTGGTTGTTTGTTAGGGGTTAGGGTTAGGGGTTAGTTTTATAATTTGAAAAAAAAACTCTAAAAATCATCTATTAACAAACAACTGGATTTTGACTGTGTAAATGAAAAAAAATGTCCTTATAAATCGAGATTGCAGATGGGATGCTTAAAGGTAATATGATCCGATACTTATAGTTTCAAGTACCTTTTCTTAATTGAATTAATTTACGCACTAAGACTAATAATTTGCACACAATCATATTTGGAATGCACCATATATATCTACATATATATTATATATATATATTTATGTCTTTTTTATGTTAAAGTTGGCCGTTATTATGAAGCATTTAAAAATAAATGAAGGAACTCGATGTTATGGAGTACTGGATTCACTTATTTTTTATTATTTGTTATCATAAAATTTCGGGATTGTTAGATTCCCTTCTTCAAATGAATGTTCAACGGATCCTTTGTCTTTGTTGTTATTGAAAGCGTCCGCGTCTGTAAAATATTTGTAATAACGCAGTATTCCAATATCGGCGTTTAGTTCCCTCACGTGAGTTCGTAGTTTTAAAATCCATTTGGTTTCTGCTTGTTTTCGAGATTGCGTTGTTGGAAATGCGTGGTCTATTAAAATACATTTGAGGTGTGTAAGGTTGTGTGGTGGGGTGTTAAAGTGAAGTGCTATCGTGCTATGAGTTTTATTGTGGATTTGTGGTTATTTAATCTTAGTCTAAAAGATGTAGATGTTTCTCCCACAAAAGAGACGCATACGGAGACCCCTAAAATACAACATGAATACATACATATATATATATATATATATATTATATATATATATATATATATATATATATATATTAGTCGTCCACAGACACCATGTGTTGATGTATTACATCTCCTCAGTGTGGCTAGACTTCGCAGGATCGAAACTTGACTGATTTTTCATCAGTCATTCATATAAATATATATATATATGGTTGAAAATAGAGGAAAGTGTGGATATAACAACACAGACACATAAATTCAATTGTTATTTCACCTCATTATTGGATGAAGCTTCTTTCAAAGCTCTGAAGAAGCTTCATCCAAAATGAGCTGAAATATCAATTGAATTAATACTGTCTGTGTTGTTATATCCACACTTTCCTCTATTTTCAACCACATTTTGTCAGATTTATTCAAACCCTTCACTCCTAATGTTACATAATTATTAGATTCCTAATATTTATGTACAGAAGTGTAGAAATCAAAATGGCTGTTATAAGTTGCAGCCGGTGGCCTTGAAGGATGAGTGACAAGGCTTGACCTCATCCTGATCCTCCTTCCGGTGGATACCGTGAGAATCGGTGGAGGAGACCCTCTTCCGGTTTAGATTAGAAAGAGATTTGTTTAGTCAGATTGGCCAACACCACGATGGTGGTAAGTCGTGTTATGCACGCTCCGACTCAATCTGCGCAGGTAGTCTGGAGGGGATTTCAGAATAAAATATAATCTAAGTTAAATCGAAGTCTTGTGTTATTATCTAAAAACTACCAATGACACAGGGCTTCTGATAAAGAGAAATTCCCAATGGAAGACCAGACACAAAGTCCCCAAGACGAAGTCCAGACGGTAGAAGAGACGCTAGAAGAATAGAAGTAAGAAAGTAAAGAAAGAGAGTATACAACACTAATATATATATATTTATAAGTTAAGAGTAAGGAAATGAATCCGATGGTATAAGTATAGATAAAAGGATATGAAAACACACAATGCTGTTAAAATGAAAATATTTTATATCATATTTATAGCTAATATTGAACAATATTTCGATTTATAAAAATCATCTTCAGAGCTTGTTTTTAATCCGCTCTCTTGATGAGTCCGGTTTAAAAACAAGCTCTGCATGTGATTTTTATAAATCGAAATATTGTTCAATATTAGCTATAAATATGATATAAAATATTTTCATTTTAACAGCAGTGTGTGTTTTCATATCCTTTTATCTATACTTATATATATATATATATATATATATATATATATATATAACACTGCATGCTTTTTCATCAGTCCTATTTACATGTTTTGTGTCACCATTCACTTAACATTTAAATTTGAATTTATATCTAAATCATTGAGATTCAAATTTAAGTTTGAAGTTCCTTTTAAATATAAACATCCCTATTTACAGTGTAACTTGTTAATCTTGGTATGTTTTTTTATGCCCACATCTGTAAAACTAGCTCTAGAATGAGAAAAAAAAATAGAGGGGAAAAATAATAAATATTCGACTTGTTGACAATGTTGTCGTCACCGTCAAAAAATCTTTATCAACTCAAAAATCCGTAGTCGTAAAATCTTCAGCAACTCGAAATCGCGACTCGACTCCTGTCGTCACCCCACTTCTACTTATACTAATTTCTCCTCAACATCCGGGTGTCTGCGCCCCACACACGAGATTCTCGAGCTAAACCCAACCGCCGGAATCCTCATAGCTATCATCCAGGCACCTGGCGCTTACATCCAGGACTGTAGCTTCTCGACTTCGGGGACAATGTTTGCATTCTGAAAGGAGTGGGTTCGATTCTACAGTCCGACATGTCAGGCAAAGCCTAGCCCGCTTCCTTCGAGACTACGGCAGGCCTTGACGTTCGCCACTCATCTCGTGTTCTCTGTTACACTAGCCTCATTACATAATACCCCTCTGTCCTATCAAGAAATCTATAAACAAAAAATACAGTAAATTGTTTTTCAGATGTCATTTGATTGTGTGTATTGTGTTTTTAATTTCAGGACTTAATTCAAACTCAAGAAATGTACCGAAATTTGGAGAGTGAGCTACAAAATTATCAACAGCGGATGGATCAAGAAATCTCCCTCTTGAAGGTAAATATTTCTTTTTCACAATACGCTGTAGACTTCAGAGCTAACGTACAATGTGTACAGTGTGTCCATAAAGTCTGTTTGCACTTTGAAGAATTTATAACTTAAAATTGCACACTGACTTTATGGACAACCTATATAGTTAACTCTTAACATCCTGTTGAGAATTTTCCAAGTCCAGAGCCGTGTTCCTATAAGGATTTATCAATAAATGGCCTTTTCATTTAAAGTTACATGTTATTTTCCTTAAATCAGACTTCTAAATGTTTAATATTATATTTAAACAAAGGCTATCATTTGGGGTAGATTAGGAAAATGAATGTGACTTCTGGCTGGGCGGAAGGAGGTGGTATAGGACATTAAGAGTTAATTGATAGATGTAGACATAATCTATAATGAACCCAAGATACTTCATTAACCCTGCGTCATAAAAAAGTAAGAATAAAACTGGCTTAATGTGTCAATATTAGACATAATAGTAAATTATGAAATTGCCGCGAATGAGTACTGTCCTGGAAAATTTTTAAAATGTCCTGGAAATATTCCTAAAACGAGTGGGAACCTTGGGTGAGGTTCCAATTTTGGAGGTTTGGGGAATGTGGAGCACCCCTTCATCACCATTGCTCCCTGGTCCACTCTGACTTAGAGTGGTAGTACCTGTTAGGGTCCAATCTATGGGTTAAATAGAAGAATGAATACATTTGAAAACTTTATCAGCATTAAATGACCCACAGAGGTTGATATGCCGTAAACCAAAACAAACCAAACAGATATTACATAAATTGATATCCTGAAAATCGATGATTTCCTGGACTAAGAAGTTGGGTTTCTTTTTATTACTGGCATATCAACCTTCATGGGTTATTTAATGCCGACTTCACTTTTACAAAACAACAGTAGTGGTACTATTTAACCCATAGCTGGTGGTATAAGAGAGTTTCTTACATGACCCACTGAGGTTGATATGCCGTAAAACAAACCAAACCAGACAAATTGAAGGTAAATGTTTCTATTTTACAATACGCTGTAGACTTCAGAGCTAACATCAAACTTTTTTCTTGTGTCAGATCAAATATCATGAGAATACACAGCATGTAGCCAAAATAATTATATACACTATAACCTATATATATTTATTCATATAAAATGCTGCCCTGTCGGCTGGGGCATTCGAATGCACCGACTGCACCTCTGCAGAGGGATAAGACTCCCCCAATGGGGCCACCTGTTGGCCTTGGGTGGTGACCCGTGATGCTTAAGGATACAACCCAGGTGGCTAAGCAGTCCATGACTTGCAATATTCCACTTTGGCCCTATCTTGGACTAGACGGGCAGTCGGAGAGGCCCCCTCCGATCAATCGACTGGTCACGTCAAGCCCTAGCACCTATATGATTGCCCCAACCCTATTGCCCTTATGGCAAGCCCCAACCCTTTTTATCATATGGGTGCTAGAAGGCGGTGGCTGAGGGTCTACATGTCCTGGGAATGATGTTAAACTCTATGTGATGGTGAGGTTCCAGTTCTGGAGGTTTGGAGAATGTGGAGCACCCCTTCATCACCATTGCTCCCTGGTCCACTCTGACTCGGTGTGGTAGTACCTGTTAGGGTCCCATCTATGCTCCTTACTTCACTGCACATGTCCCTGTGCTACTCATATGCTGAGTTGGCGAGCGCCGGTATCGATCTAGGATCCTAGTGGTTTCTAGCCAAACGCTCTACCAACTGAGCTAACATGTGGGCACCCCGTCTTGGTGTATTGCTTAGCAAGGTAGTCTCGCAGCTCCATTTATACTGAACAGTGAGTTTGATCTTCGCTGGATGCCCCAGACTCGTGACTTTGTGTCACATCCTACCCATGGCAAACAGGTTGGGAAAATACATCAATACCTATTTATGTATTTTTTCAAAGGTAACAAAAAAGCCTAAGCATTAACGTCCACTGCAAATTGCATCCCTTCTTTAAAATTTAATAGAACTAGCAAAATTTAAAAAAAAAACGCCCTCCGGGCGACGTAAAATAAATATTGCCTGAGGGGATGGGAGTTGAAAATTTAATATCAGTGAGTTTGTATCATAAGTAAAGTATAAAATATCAAATATAAAAATATAAAATATCAAAATAATAATGATTTGTATGAAAATAATTTTTGAAAGGCATTTTTATTGAGACAATGAATCATTATTCTTGCATTTTCAGCAAAGCATGTGATGAATAAGTCTGTCCGTCATATTAATCATAAAATGTTATGACTCTACAAGTTTTATTTCTTGCCATTTTCAATGAAAGTTTTTGTATGGCATCCACGGCATCTTTTTCTTGTTTTGCAAAACTGATGCGATAAAGGGATATATGGCAACGTCAGTGAGTATAAAATGCCTTTTGAGCAAAGATAGGCAACGTGTTAATTGAGAATAGAGGAAAATGTGGATATAACAACACAGACAGCTAAATTCAATTGATATTTTATTGGCATCCCCAGCATCTTGTTTTTCAAAACTGATGCAATAAAGGGAAATGTGGCAACATCAGTGAGTAGAAAATGCAATTTGAGCAAAATATAGGCAACATGTTAGAATTGATACGGAGGTCATATTAGTACATGGATGAAGAAATGCTGAAAAATTTGTACACTGCATTGGTGAGACCTCATTTGGAGTTTGCTAATGTGGTTTGGAGCCCAAGACTCATCAAGGACACAAAACTCATTGAGGGAGTCCAGAGGAGAGCTACTAAATTAGTGAATAATTTAAAATCCCTTTCATATGAAGAAAGACTTAGGAACATTGATCTACCAAGTCTGGTTTTCCGACGTATAAGAGGGGGTATGATTGAAGCCTACAAATACACGCATGGTTTTTATTCAACAAACTCTGACCTACTAAACATTGCTCAAAATACCTATACAAGGGGACATAAATTAAAACTCCTTAAAAAATCTTGTAAAGCAAACGCAAGACAAAATTATTTTAGCTACAGAGTGGTGAATACATGGAATAAACTTCCTTCATCAGTAGTGAATGCCCCATCTCTAAACTCCTTCAAGGCAAAGTTGGATAATCTGTGGAATGACATTAAATATTCTGTGGATTTAAAATGAATATTTATAAGGAACAGCTGACAGGTGTCAGACCTAATATACTAGCTGAAAAGATAATATTATTATTAATTATTAATTGAGAATAGAGGTAAGTGTGTTTATAACAACACAGACAGCTAAATTCAATTGATATTTTATTGGTATCCATGGCATCTAGTTTTTCAAAACTGATGCAATAAAGGGAAATTTGGCAATGTCAGTAAGTAGAAAATGCAATTTGAGCAAACATAGGCAACATGTTAAGTATTTAATAGGCTCATTACTGCTTAACTTTGGTGATCTAGTGGGAACCAGTGCTTTCAGTGTGACTTGATCATAATCAAATTATTAGTATTAATAATACATATATTGCCATTTCAGTCTCTGAACTTGAGACATGAACAGTCCTCTATGGAGAGTCTGGTTATTACATAACCATATAATTTATAAGCAATGATAGGTATTATTACTTATGAATTATTTATTAGTTACTTTAGATAAAGGGTTGGCAACCTTTTCGAGAAAACTGGCCAAACAGCTATGCAGTATCTTGGTGGAGAGCTGTGTATATTTATGTTTGTATGTATGTGTATATGTGTTTTAAACCAATTTTGGCCTAATTCTAATAATACTTAACACAATTCATCACACTTAATTAAATAAACATTATTATTGAATGCAGACACCTGCTGTAGTGGTGGTAAAAACCACCAGACAACAAACTCAAATGGAAAACTATGAGGAGGAAGGATACAAAGTAACTTTTTTTTTTGAGGACTGCTTAACCTTGAAGTAATTAACCTACTGTAATTGGTATTAATTGAATAATTAGAGTCCAGGTATTAGATTAGCAGGCCAGATGAAAATCACTCACGGGTTGGATGTGGCCGGCAAGCTGGCGGTTGCAGACCCCTGCTTTCAAAAAAGAGACTGATTTTGGCATTAACAAGGGTTGACATGCTGGTTTGAATACAGAGTTCTCCTTATGTCCTAGACTGGTTGCTGAATCAAATCTAAAGAACCCAGTCCTGCCCTGTTGGCTGGGGTTGTAGAAGATACCAACTGCATCTCTTCACAAGGGTACCCCCACCTACCCAATGGGGCCATCTGTTGACCATTAGTGGTGACTCATAATACTTATAATAAGATCTATTCCACTATGGCCCTTTCTTAGGCTAGATGGGCGGTCTGAGAGGTCCCCTCTCATCAATTGGCTGGTCATGTCATGCCCTAGCACCTATATGATTTTCCCAACCCTATTGCCCTTATGGCAAGCCCCAACCCTTTTTATCATATGGGTGCTAGAAAGCAGTGGCTGAGGGTCTACATGTCTATCTGATGGTGTGGTTCCTGTTCTGGAGTTTTGGGGAATGTGGAGCACCCCTTCATCACCATTGCTCCCAGGTCCACTTTGACCCAGAGTGGGAGTACCTGTTAGGGTCCCATCTATGGGTTAAATAGAAAAATGTATTTATAAAAAAAAAATTGAGTATCCGTCAAGAATGACTTTATTTCAAGACTTCATCGGCATTAAATGACCCACTAAGGTTGATATGCCGTAAAACAAACCAAAATGTCTTTGGCATAAAATAACCCAACCAACCCAAAAATTCCATCAAGAAATAAAAAAAGAGATTATTTCTTTGAATTTTTTAGATGAAGCTTGATAATTTGGATTATTTGGTCTATTGTCCTCACCTTTAATGTTATTTACACAACATTTCAGCTGATGTGCTCCTCTGGCCTTCTTCAGGCATTTCTTGTCAGACTTGGGAACCTTCTTGATCTCAGGCAACAGTAACATAGAATAATACTTTTACCCAGTCATGGTTAATGGAATGAGAACAGTCTACCCCTGGTGAATTGAATAAAGGGCTCGGTTTGAAGGTTCCGTGAGGGCTCCTCGTTGTATACCTCTTTCTTTACTTACTTCTATTCTTCTTCTGGCGTCTTTGATATCTTAAGTTCTTTTAGCGTCTGGACTTCGTCTTGGTGGTCGGTCACACTTAACTCATTTCTTCTTCTAGATCAGTCTTGTTACCAAGACATTCACCAACCACAAAACCGTGTTATTTTTGTAAGCTTTTATTTACTTAACTAAACATTTCATGCGTATGCAGGTGAGTTCTAGTTAAGGCAGTACATCTTCACTGCCTGACGTCCAACCTGAAACTGAGGACCCAACCAGGTCCCACGTGACTTCATGTATTTCGCGGGCTTTCTGTAATATTCCATGGAAAGTCCCACCCGTGATATGAAAAGGGGCCATCCCTTTAGAAATACAGGGGATTGACAATAATCTTATGCAACCGCATAGATTATGTAACACTGATTATGAAGGTTCACAAGTCCGACATGAAATACCTGAAGAATGATGGAGAGCACATCGGCCGAAACGTTGTGTAGATAACAATCAGTATCAGCCAGACAGCGAGTGAGTCTATCCCTTTTTTTTTCACTAGTGCTAGACTAACGAGATTGTTTTGCGTTTGAGGTGGAGCACCACACCTACCATCAGTTCCTCACTTTATCGCACAGATCACTGTGCTACTCATATGCTGACTTGGCGAGGGTCAGAACCTAGTCGAATGCTCTACCAACTGAGGTAAACCGACCATGTAAACTTAGAAATTTATTATTTAAAAAGATGAGGTTCCACACCTACCATCAGCTCCTCACTTTATCACAAAGATCACTGTGCTACTCATTTCCTGACTTGGCGAGGGGAACTCAGAACCTAGTCGAACGCTCTACCGACAGAGCTAAACCGGCAATATAAACTTAGATATTTATTATTTAAAAAGATGAGGACAATAGGCCGAATAATCCAAATAATAAGACTTGAAATATGAAGGAAACACCCACCATTGAAGAACTGCAAACATTTTGGAGCCATACAAAATCATATGATAAAAAGACAAAAGTGGATTGAAAATATGAAAGACACTCATAAAAAAATTAACCACAAATGTACAAAAGATAATACAAAAGAAAAGATTCTAAATATTATGCTTTTAACTGAAACAATATGTATAATTTCTACAGGCACTTCTCATTATATAATGGTTAAAAGGTCAGCTGACAAACTATAACTAGTGAGTTTGAGCCTCACTGGGTGCCTCATACATTTGGCCTTGTGCCACAATTAAGCAAAGCTTAGTAAATAACTGGGTACCTCATGTGGTGCAATGGTTAGCAAGCTAGATTAGCCGTCCATTGTTAGTGAGTTCGGCTCTCACTGGGTGCCACAACTAAGCAAAGCTTAGTAAATAAATATTAAGGCACCTCGCCTGTTGTAATGGTTAACAAGTAGATTAGCATTTCATTGTTAGTGAGTTTGGTTCTCACTGTGTACCCCATACTTCTAGCCTTGTGCTGCACCTCTGCAGAGGGTAAGACTCCCCCAAATGGGACCACCTGTTGGCTATGGGTGGTGACCTGTGAAGCTTAAGCATAGA
>CM042169.1:51483972-51505730 GCA_023376005.1 Doryteuthis pealeii
ACCATCTCTCGAGCTTGCTGAATCTTCTCATCTGTGGTGGAGGTTGACAGGATTCCTACTCACTCCTCGTGTGGTCCGGTCCGGTCACTTTTAAACTTTTCTGTCCACTCATACATACTTTTAGGCGGAATGAGCTTGGCCAAGGTACACAGTGAAATATCCCAACTTTCTATATAAACCATTTACCAGAGTCCCTGAACAGATTCAAATTGCAACACAGCTGAATACTGATCATCTTATACGAATTCCTACATGGCGCTGCGAACAGGATTCTTATTGGCTGCTGGTTCTAGTGTAGATGCTTTGATCAATATTAGTATTGTAGTATTAGTACAGGTCCTGTATTCAGCTACAGTCTCCTTTTTTGTCTGGTAATTTGACGTTGTACATGGTAGCTTCGATTGTGAGCAGAAACCAAACTATCCTTTTGGTACAAATAATGTTCAATGGATATGAAATAATAATAGAAAGAAATTGTTGTCATAGATGCAGTGCCACATCGGGATATTGATCTTGCTAGGAAAATATTAAAAAAATCTTCAATAACTTAAATTAGGTTAACTTTCAAGACTTTTTCGATAGCCTTTTTAGATTTCTTGAGTAAAAAATGCTATTATGTACCAATTTTTAGGAGTAGGGAAGCTCTAGAACTCATTTTACAGACTAAAATAGATGACCATTTTTCCGACCCCACCAAATTTGTCGAGCTAAAAATCGACATAGCTCAAATTTTTGGGAATGTCTAACTTTAAGATAGTGCACACCTGTATAAAATTTCAGAAAAATTCAAGCGGGGTGGGGGACAATTTTACTTTTTTCTGGATGATTTGACATGGAATTACCCATATGTTAATGTATGCGTGTGTATTCATGCATGTTAGGTTATAAAGAACAGATCAGGATGTAATACAAGAAAACAAAAATATGCTCTGGTTAATGCACAAAAAAACGTACACACCTTAGATTAATCTAAGGGACTAGCCAAAAAGATCGGATACTATGAGTTTTAAAAGCGAATTAAGAATAAGTAAATCTATTATTTAAGGTTAAACTTTGTCTAAATCGATAAGTAGTAACATAATAACCATCATTAAAAAAAGAAAAATATAATTACATATGCAGTTTATTTTTAAAAGATTTAAAACTATTTGTTTTGGTCAATTTCGATGCGATCCGCCATTTTGGCTGTTTTTCAATGGTTTTAGGCACTTGTTTACAATTTTAACGTAACATTTGGGATGGAAAAAAATTTTACCATAAATCAGGTAATTATCCGATTTTAATGAAAATTTCAGTATTGATTTAACAATTAATGAATTTTATAATGCATCAGTTATTTTATTTCAAAACTTTAATTTAGTATTTTTGCTATGAAAAATTAATAAAATTCATTTAAAATAAAAATTTTTGGATTTTAAGTTTAAAATGTTATATTTTTAGATTCTAAAAATAAATATCTACTTAATGCAAACCTTATTTTTTCGAAAAAAGTATACGTTTTGAAGAAAAACTCGATTGAAAATGTACCCCCTCCCCTTTTTAAGCAGAAAAAACATTGATGTATAATTTTTTCTATTATAAAATAATAGCCAATTAAATAATTATCGAAATGAGTAAAAAAGAAATCTCCAAAAATAAATTATTTATTATTTTTTTAACATTTTATTTTTTGATTTTTGGTACTTATTTTCTCATAGAAGCGCAACCGTAAACATCTTTTTTTTGTTTCTATTCATAAGTTCGGTCTTTTATCTCATTATTTATACTGTAATTAGTACAATATATGCCCAACTTGAAAAACATTTTACGCCCCCAACATAAGGGGGGTCAAAATTAAGCGACCTGAAAAAAATGAGAAAATTTTGAAATAAAATAAATAATGTATTATAAAAATCATTCATTGATAAATAAACACTGAAAATTTCATTAAGATCCGATAATTTCCTGATTTTTTGGTAAATTATTCTCTGCTAAAGTCATTTTGTCAAAAACGAATTTTAGGTTCCGTCCATAATATTTGCTACATTTGTATATAAATTTCATACACTCTTTGTAACAACTATTATGGGACAGCAGTTATGAATTACTACTTCTGTCCCATAATATTTGCTACATTTGTATATAAATTTCATACACTCTTTGTAACAACTATTATGGGACAGCAGTTATGAATTACTACTTCTGTCCCATAATATTTGCTACATTTGTATATAAAT
Organism: Doryteuthis pealeii; assembly: GCA_023376005.1. Lineage (NCBI taxonomy): Eukaryota > Metazoa > Mollusca > Cephalopoda > Myopsida > Loliginidae > Doryteuthis > Doryteuthis pealeii. The sequence goes on from CM042169.1 coordinate 51,486,189, forward strand.
TTCATACACTCTTTGTGACAACTATTATGGGACAGCAGTTATGAATTACTACTTCTGTCCCATAATATTTGCTACATTTGTATATAAATTTCATACACTCTTTGTAACAACTATTATGGGACAGCAGTTATGAATTACTACTTCTGTCCCATAATATTTGCTACATTTGTATATAAATTTCATACACTCTTTGTAACAACTATTATGGGACAGCAGTTATGAATTACTACTTCTGTCCCATAATATTTGCTACATTTGTATATAAATTTCATACACTCTTTGTAACAACTATTATGGGACAGCAGTTATGAATTACTACTTCTGTCCATAATATTTGCTACATTTGTATATAAATTTCATACACTCTTTGTAACAACTATTATGGGACAGCAGTTATGAATTACTACTTCTGTCCCATAATATTTGCTACATTTGTATATAAATTCATACACTCTTTGTAACAACTATTATGGGACAGCAGTTATGAATTACTACTTCTGTCCATAATATTTGCTACATTTGTATATAAAATTCATACACTCTTTGTAACAACTATTATGGGACAGCAGTTATGAATTACTACTTCTGTCCCATAATATTTGCTACATTTGTATATAAATTTCATACACTCTTTGTAACAACTATTATGGGACAGCAGTTATGAATTACTACTTCTGTCCCATAATATTTGCTACATTTGTATATAAATTTCATACACTCTTTGTAACAACTATTATGGGACAGAGGCAAAAGTTCATGTAATTTTTTTTAACTATTGGGTTTCTTGGTTTTACATTTCAAAAATAATTTTCTCCAAGACGGCCGTATCATGTTTCCTTATTTTCCTGCAGCTTGAATCACCGCTTCAGGTGCAGTCTGAATAACGCAGATAATACTAATCATCAAGCCTCATCTCAAACATTCAGAGAAAGATAAATATTAATATTTGATGAAATGAGTAAGGTTGGTTGGTTGTTTTTATTTTACGGCATATCAACCCTTTTTGGATCATTTAATGCCAAATCAATTCATTTTGATATGCTGCCCTGTCATCTGGGGTGTCAGAATGCACCGACTGCACCTCTGCAGAGGGGTAAGACTCCCCCAATGGAGCCACCTGTTGGCAGTGGGTGGCGACCCGTCATGCTTAAGGATAGAACCCAGGTGGCTGAGCAGTCCATGACTTGCAATATTCCACTTTAGGCTTTTCTTTGGCTAGACATGCGGTCGGAGAGGTCCCCTCCGATCAATTGGCTGGCCATGTCAAGCCCTAGCACCTATATGATTCCCCCAACCCTATTGCCCTTATGGCAACCCACAATCCTTCTTATCATATTGGTGCTAGAAGGCGGTGGCTGAGGGTCTACATATCCTGGGAATGACGTTAAACTCTATCTGATGGTGAGGTTCATGTTTTGGAGGTTTGGGGAATGTGGAGCTACCCTTCATCACCATTGCTCCCTGGTCCACTCTGACCCGGAGTGGTAGTACCTGTTAGGGTCCCATCTATGGGTTGAATAGAAAAACATGAGTTTATAAACAAAATTGTAATATGCATTAAGAATAAATTTATTTCACAGCTTTGTCGGCATTAAATGACCCACTGAGGTTGATATGCCGTAAAAAAACCCAAACCAAACCATTTTGATATGTGGTTACTTACAGTACCTGCTGTTGCTTAAATGGTCACCCATCTAAATATTGAACAGGCTCATTGCCACTTAACTTTGGTGATCTAGTGGGAATTCATATGCTTTCAATGTGACTTGACCATAAGCAAAATGAGTAAAGGTTTCAAAGTGAAAAGGTAATTTATGAGGAAGTGTGTCCCAGTCTCCTGCCTCAGAAATTGCTACCCGCTGACTATTAAAATAACGTCCCCAGCTATGTCGTCTCGGTGGTGTTACTTGAAAGAAAACAACCAACTTAGGGCGTTAAATATATTTTAGAGGGCGGGGGGCTTCTCTTTTTTTTGTTGTAATTTTTATTATCGTAATTTGTTTAGAAATTTATTTATAGAAATTTGTCGTAATTCTTGTTTACTTATAGAAATTTGTCGTAATTCTTGTTTAGATATGAAGATGTTTATCTATCTATCTATCTACCTCAATTTGTTCATTTTTTACTTTGTTTATATATATCTATCCACCCATCTCCATTTGTTCATAAAGAGAAGCCCCCCCCCCTCTAAAATACATTTAACCCTTAAGTTGGTTGTTTTCTTTCAAGTAACACCACCGAGACGACATAGTTGGGGACGTTATTATAATAGTCACCCGGTAGCAATTTCTGAGGCAGGAGACCGGGATGCACTTCCTCATAAATTACCAGTGAAAATTAGGAAAGATCTCCACCAGTACCTAATTTTGAAATTAATCAATTAATAATGAATTAGGCGGGAATACCTATTAAATGTATGGCTAAAAAATCGAGAAAAATCAATGTATGTCATAGCTATAGATCAATTGTCAAGCTGAACTTCTTAGAGTATAACATAGTGACTTTTATTATATAATATTAGAATATAATGGAGAATAATTAAAGTCGTACCTAATGAAAATTAATCAATTATAAAATATATATATAAATAAAAATACATCTGTTGGCTAGGACGTTAGAATGCACCGACTGCACTTCTGCAGAGGGGTAAGACCCATGCCCCCATGGGCCAACTATTGGCCATAGATTGCGACTCGTGATGCTTAAGGATGGAATCCTGAGTAGTCCATGACATACAACACTCCACTTTAGCTAGATGGATGGTAAGAGAGGCCCCCTTTCGATCAATCGGAAGATCACGTCAAGCCCTAACACCTATATGATTGTCCCAACCCAATATCTGCTAGAAAACAATGGCCGAGGGTCTAATTGTCCTGGGTATGACGTTTAACTGCATCTAATGGTGAAGTTCTAATTCTGTAGCTCTGGGGAGTGTGGAGTACTCTTTCATTGCCATTACTCCCAGGTCCACTCTGATCAGTAGCCTGAAGGTGAGAAAATTAGTCAGGTAGGTTTGTAAGTCGGTCGTAGACTAAAGGTGAGAAAATTAGTCAGGTAGGTTTGTAAGTCGGTCGGTTACCTGAAGGTGATAAAATTAGTCAGGTAGGTTTGTAAGTCGGTCGGTTACCTGAAGGTGATAAAATTAGTCAGGTAGGTTTGTAAGTAGGTCGGTAGACTTGTACCGTTGTGGTATATTTTCACGGTACCAAAATGATATAAATAACGTTGTCCTTTTTTCTGGGCACTAACGATATCCGTCAGGTGGTGGTGGCGGCGTATATTGTATAGCGGGTCTCGTCCACGTGCCTCAAAATTCACAGTGCTAAAATGGTGTTGATAGAAATTATAACACGAGAAATATGTCGTCACAACTGCTAGCCTTTATTTCCAGGGTAGGTTCGTCTCGTGTGCTGTATCAGAGAGGAGGAAAGGCAGAGAGAGAGAGAGAAACTGTTAAACTACTGTGACCCCATACTAGGGTCCAGAGACCCGTCCGTTCCCCTAGGCGTCCGAAAGCAAAAAGAGACCGATACATTTCTTCGTTGTTCCACGTCACCACGTGACTTCCTTCCGGTTGCGGTCAACACCCGACTTCCGCTTGCCACTCAATTCTCCGTTCGGGGTCACGCCACGGTCAAATCTTCGTTCATCCTGTTTTGGCTCATCACTATTTTTTGAACCTTTATCATCTCTTATTTATTTATTTCTTCCTCCCCCTTCCATTAGTAGTCCTAGCTCACAAAAGTCAGGATAATATACCCATCTTGCAACAGACTGAAGGGGAGAAAATTAGTCAGGTAGGTTTGTAAGTAGGTTTGTAACTTGAAAGTGAGAAAAACAATTAGGTTTGTAAGTAGATCGGTAGACAGAAGGTGATAAAATTAGTCAGGTAGGTTTGTAAGTAGGTCTGTAGACTGAAGGTGATAAAATTAGTCAGGTAGTTTGTAAGTAGGTCGGTAGACTGAAGGTGATAAAATTAGTCAGGTAGGTTTGTAAGTAGGTCGGTAGACTGAAGGTGAGAAAAAGTCAGGTAGATTTGTAAGTAGGTCGGTAGACTGAAGGTGATAAAATTAGTCAGGTAGGTTTTGTAAGTAGGTCTGTAGACTGAAGGTGAGAAAATTAGTCAGGTAGATTTGTAAGTAGGTTTGTAACTTGAAAGTGAGAAAACAATTAGGTTTGTAAGTAGATCGGTAGACAGAAGGTGATAAATTAGTCAGGTAGGTTTGTAAGTAGGTCGGTAGACTGAAGGTGAGAAAAACAATTAAGTTTGTAAGTAGATCAATGGTGAGAAAAGCAGTTTGTTCGGTTTGTACTGGAGTTTCCAACAAATTAGGATTCACAGGAAACTCATTTTGCTTTTTTCTTTGTTTTCTAATCATTATTTTTTTAATTTTTTTTTTTTTAGGGAAAACAAAATCTTTGGATCCGGAAAAGCAGAATTCTGCTTTAAATCTCAATAAGCAAAAGGATTTATTGTTCCCAGTTTTTCAAACTGCCTTCCAGTTGTCACCCCCAGTGCAGAAGACACGTGTGTTCACCCCAGATTCTTTGGTCAAGTTTTGGTTTTTCCAAACACTTTGGTTTTTCCAACTGCTGGTTCACGTTACTAAGTTCCAAGTTCATTCTTTGGACTGCTGGTTCAACTTACAAACTCAATTTAAAGGGTTTGCTGGTTCACATTTATTAAGTTTTGGTTCAACTTTTCTTTTTTTCCAAACTTTTTTCCAACTGCTTGTTCATATTTACCAACTTTTTTTTTCCAACTGCTGGTTCACATTTCAGAGTTTTGGTTCAACTTTTGCTGGTTTTTACTTTTTGCTGGAAGTTTTGGTTCAACTTTTCTTTTTTTCCAACTGCTGGTTTTTACTAAGTTTTGGTTCCAACTGCTGGTTCACATTTACTAAGTTTTGGTTCAACTTTCTTTTTTTCCAACTGCTGGTTCACATTTACTAAGTTTTGGTTCAACTTTTCTTTTTTCCAACTGCTGGTTCACATTTACTAAGTTTTGGTGGTTCCAACTGCTGGTTCACATTTACTAAGTTTTGGTTCAACTGGTTCACATTTACTGGTTCAACTTTTCTTTTTTTTCCAACTGCTGGTTCACATTTACTAAGTTTTGGTTCAACTTTCCAACTGCTGGTTCACATTTACTAAGTTTTGGTTCAACTTTTTCTTTTTTTTCCAACTGCTGGTTCACATTTACTAAGTTTTGTTCAACTTTCTTTTTTTCCAACTGCTCACATTTACTAAGTTTTGGTTCAACTTTTTCTTTTTTTTCCAACTGCTGGTTCACATTTACTTTTTGGTTCAACTTTTCTTTTTTTTCCAACTGCTGGTTCACATTTACTAAGTTTTGGTTCAACTTTTCTTTTTTTCCAACTGCTGGTTCACATTTACTAAGTTTTGGTTCAACTTTTCTTTTTTTTTCCAACTGCTGGTTCACATTTACTAAGTTTTGGTTCAACTTTTCTTTTTTTTTCCAAGTTCATTTACTAAGTTTTGGTTCTTTTTTTTCCAACTGCTGGTTACTAAGTTTTGGTTCAACTTTTCTTTTTTTTCCAACTGCTGGTTCACATTTACTAAGTTTTGGTTCAACTTTTCTTTTTTTCCAACTGCTGGTTCATATTTACTAACTTTTGGTTCTAGTTCTAAAACTCTGTGGAGTGTGGAGTACTTCTTCATTGGCATTACTCCCATGTCCACTCTTTGTTGGAATGGTAGTATATGTAACGAACAATTGGCTAAGTAAAAAATATACCCTCTGAGCCAAGTTTCAATTGTATTTATATTGAAATCATAGAAAATAAATATTTAAAAAACTGACAAATTACCTGCGTAGAGGAAAACATAAAAATAAGAAATTGTAAAATTGTTTTTTTTGTTTTGTTTTGTTTTTTGATGGGACCCATCTCTATCAGATGTTCCCTTATTTCTTTATAACAAAAAATTTTTTAAAGTTCATTTTCTAATCTTAAACATTTTAATCTCTTCCAGAGCGGCAGATTTCATTGGTTGGTATCGAAGACCTTGTTCTGGGCACACCTTCCCACGTCTGCCAGTCTGCAGATCCTCAGAAACCCCCTACCATTCAAGCATCAACACTTCAAGCAATTCCCAAGCAGCATGTAACTAATATCGTCATTCCAAAGCCTGTACCCCTTGGTCAGTCCCAGAACTTTTCAGCACCTGTAATGAATCCCAATAGCCAAGGCCCCAGCAACTCTCAACCCGATGATGATACCGAAAATGTTCAACTTCAACCCGAAGAATTCGGTAATGGCGCCAATCCTGATTCTACCAATTTAGAAATGAGTCGCTCCTTTATGCTTTCCCAAATTGAAGAACTAAATAAACAACAACAAGAAGCTGAACGCTTTTTGCGCACGCTCTTGCAGACGGATCAGCAATTGGATGCTGTATCTGAGTCTGGTTAGCATCATCACCAGAACATAATTCTGAGCCTTCCCAGGGGGTCCACATCAAACAACCCGATCTCGAAAAACAGGATACCCAACCTTCTATTTCAGTTACCAATTCTGGTGTCGTTTCTCCTATTCCTAATTTTCCGCCCGATCAAGTGACAAACCAACAATCGCAGGAATTTTCTGTTGCCTTATAAAGAAATTTTAGGGCAAGTCAAATGTTTTGCAATATTTTGGTAATGTGGGCTACAATTGGCGTCTCTGGATGTTTTAGTGAAGTTGATGAATCCACACTAGAATGCACAATAGATTTGGTTGGTTTTTCCGATTTAAAAAAAAAAAAATCAAATTTGCTTAAACAGTGAAAGTTGTATGTTGCTATAATAAATACTGATACCAAAAACTAGATCTCTTACTTGAACCGCCCTTATGGCAAGCCCCAACCCTTTTTATCATATGTGTGCTAGAAGGCGGTGACTGAGGATCTACATATCCTGGGAATGACGTTAAACTCTATCTGATGGTGAGGTTCCAGTTTTGGAGGTTTGGGGAATGTGGAGCCCCCCCTTCATAACCATTGCTCCCTGGTCCACTCTGACCCGGAGTGGTAGTACCTGTTAGGGTTCCATCTATGGGTTAAATAGAAAAATGTATTTATTTAAAAAAAATGTATTATCCATTAAGAATTGATTTATTTCAAAACTTTATTGGCATTAAATGACCCACTGAGGTTTGATATGCCGTAAACCAAACACTAGAATGCACAATAGATTTGGTTGATTTTTCCGATTTTAAAAAAAAATATAAAATTTGCTTAAACAGTGAAAGTTGTATGTTGCTATAATAAATACTGATACCAAAACTAGATCTCTTACTTGAACCATTGTTTGAGGAAATAGCATCAAAGATCATCGGTTAAAAAAACCCACTAAAAGTCTGTTGTATCCCGAGATGTAGGATATACAGAAATGATAATAAAACAGAGAATATGTTAACAATAACATTTGTTTTATTTATTTTTTCACTGACAGGGAATACAGTGGATGGGTTTGGATTAGAGTTCTGGCTTGATGTTAGGATACACGTGTGTCCCTACTTGGTTCTGATCTACTCTGCCGTCTTTTCGCCCTCCTCTTCAGAGAGTCAGGTTTGAATCATTAGGGGGAGATAACTCTCCCTAACAAAATCATTGTTTTTGCAACATTTGGCTCAGAAATTGGTTAGAAAACAGAAATTTATTTTACTAAATGAAACGGTTAAGATATTATAACTAGAATTAAAATTGAAAATATCCCCCCATCATCGCCAACACTTCCGATATGCTGCTTTTTACCTCATTAATTAAGCTGTAACAGGGATAACATTTTAAAAGACTAAAATCTATTTCCTCAAATGAAGGCAAAGTTTCGAAGAAAAATATTTTGTATGGTAATTCTTTGTTAATTTGCAACTTTTGCCACATGGGAGACTTTACAGTTCCAAAATCGACCTACTCTACTGTGGAATGTGAAACTCACCTGATACTCTCCAAGTGTTACTCGCCAGATTTGCTTTTATAGCATAGACTATGGTTTTAGGCTTATCTGAACTTGCCTGGTTGTTGAAATTCTTGCAACCCAAGCAAAATTACTTCAGCCCTGTCTGTATTGTGATCAACTGCACCTTTCGCACAACAAATATTTTTCGTCATTTTGGTGGCATTGATTCACTTCAAACTTATAAAGCAAATTTCCCAAATTAAAATAAAATAAAAATAAAAAATAGACAGCAGTGTAAACCTGAAATTATTTAATGTATTGCAAGTTAGTCCACTTTGCAGGAAAGTTGTGAAACTTTCAAGTTAACATAAAAAAAAATAATAATAATTACATAAATCTTTTCTATATTAGAGGGATAATTGTTGCATAGCCTTCTTTACCGGCACTAAATATCTATATGTTATATACTTCTCTTACTTCTTACTCTGTCGTCTATTCTTCTGGCCGGCTTGGTTCTTCTATCATCTATCTTGGTCTGGCTTGTCGTGGTTTCTTGGGGACTTCGGGTCTGGTTTCTGTTGCTAGGGATTTCTTGTTATCAGAAGCCCGTGTCATTGTTAGCTTTTAGTAATAACCACAAGACTTCGATTTACGATGATGTTACTTTATTCGTAGACCCCCAGACCAGACACCTGCGCAGTGAGACTCACATCTTGCTAGCTTCGCTTCTAAGTTCTAACTCTAACTGACTGAGTTGCTTACACCTTAAACCGGAAGGGCCTTCTATCGCCTTCCAGTTCTCACGATCATCCCCAGACTGCAAGGTCAGAGTGAGGTCAAACGCTGTCACTCACTCTCAAGGCCATCAGCTGTACTGATTGCCATAATGATTTCTACACTATTGTCATAATCATTAGGTTTCTAATGATTATGTAACATAATTTTCCTAAAATACAAATGCATAAAATATATACTTCAAAATTGTTTTCTACTTACAATAGTAGATTCAATTTTAGAAAAAATAAAAATACCAATCTGTTTTTCTTATTTTTCTTTAGGCTGCAAACAAGCAGACGAAAAAACAATATTTTCTGATGAATCCTGTATGGGTTCCCAGATCCTTTTTCTATCTTCTTTCTTTCTGCGGCAAAAGAGCGGATGACAAATCAAAATCTTCTGATGAATCCTGTGAGGGTCTCTGCAGTTATTCGCTGTCAAATTTCTTAGAAAATAGTTCAATAAAAGTGCTTTTTTTTTCATATAGATGAAATGGACAATGTTGTCCCTTTCAACATTCTTTTACTTCCAAGTAAAATTCAATAATAGTCGGTATTCATATACCAACTATAAAATTATTTCTTTTCTTCTAGAAAAGTAAATAATAAATTACTCTAATATTTGGTAATACCAAATATTATGTAGAATTCTGTTAAGAATAAGTATAATTTTTTACTTAAGACAAATTTTCGTCTTTTTTCTTAAAAATAATTTTTCCGTTGTGAAAGTATTAAACCACACTGGTCTATGAGATGCCAAGCTCACCTGATACTTTCCAGATTTTCTTTCATGGTATAAACATTGGTTTTAGGCCTACTTGACCTTGCTTAATCATTGAGGTTCTTGCAATCCAAGCAAAATTGAAATATATTAAGTTAGAAAGACTAAAGAAATTAAATAAGAACGCATATAAAAAGATTACAATTATTTTAATTATATCTTAATTGGTTTCTATATAAAAATCATTCATAGGATAGATTTTAATACGTTGGAGAATAAAACAATAACACTAAGTAATTATTTATCAAACCCGGTTTTGTTAAACCCCATATGCAAATTAATTACAGCATATATTACAGGACTTTAAATGCACTAATAACTTGGGCTGTTTTGAGGCAGACCTAACTCAGATTTTCTTTCATGGCATAAACATTGGTTTTAGGCCGAACTGACCTTGCTTAATGTTGACGTTTTTGCAATCCAAGCAAAATTGAAATATACTAAGACTAAAGAAATTAAATAAGAATGCATATAAAAAGATTACAATTATTTTAATTATATGCTTTGAAACCAATGGTAACAATTGCACCTTAAATGTATTGTGCACTATAAGGAATAGATAGATACTGCTCTTACACCCGTAATTGAGCACTTTATTTTCAATTCTCTAATACTAGAAAAAACTACATATCTCTCTCTCTCACTCTCTTTCTCTCTCTCTCTCTCTCTCTCTCTCTCTATATATATATATATATATATATATATATATATATATGTGAAAATAAAATGGAAATTAATCCGACAGTGTGAATATGATATAATGAAAAAACAAAGGATATTTACAACTGCCTGGGCTCATCAGGAGAGAATGTGCAAACCGTTTCGGGGCCTTCCTCTTGACGGTTTAAAAAGCAACACCGGCCCTTCCTCACTGATCTGAGGACCCTCACAATATCATGCATCGACCGCATCGTATATTTGTTATTCTAAGGATTTGTGCATGCTTCGCGTATTGTGTTATAAAAAATAAATTAAAATTAATTTTAATTATATCTCAATTGGTTTCTATATAATTTTATTTATATTTTAATTATATTTCAATTGGTTTCTATATAAAATCATTCTTAGGATTGATTTTAATTCAAACAATAACACTATTTATCAAACCTGGTTTTATTAAAACCCATATGCAAATTAATCACAGCAAACCTTTATTTTCTTAGTGATATATAACCCATTGAGATTTTTGCAATCCAAGCATCTGGTTACTGTAATGTGATCAACTCTGCCTTCACCATTTGCACAAAATGTTTTTCGTTGCTTCGCTGGTGCAATGACCCATTTCAAACTCCTACTAAAGCCTACTTTCATAAATTAGAGATTGTGAAGTTGACAAACCACACTGGACTGTAAGATGCCAAGCTCGCCTGATACTCTCTGAGTACTACTTGCCCGATTTGCCTCTATGGCTTGGAGCACAGCCTCGGAATCCACGGTTTTTAGGCCTATTGTTGTATAGCTCTTTTCTTCTCTTCTCACCATCTTTTAAGCTGGTTGATTGCAGTCTGTCTGTGTCACTCTCTCTCTCACTCATTCACTCTCTCTCTCTCATCTCTCTCTCTCTCTCTCTCTCATTCATTCTCTCTCTCTCTCACTCATTCATTCTCTCTCTCTCTCACTCTTTCTCTCTCTCTTTCACTCTCTCTCTCTCACTCATTCACTCTCTCTCTCTCTCATCTCATTCTCTCTCTCTCACTCTTTCTCTCTCTCTCTCTCTCTCACTCACTCACTCTCTCCTCTCACTCTCACTCATTCACTCTCTCTCTCTCTTCTATATATATATATATATATATATTATATATATATTTTTTTTTTTTAAAGTTGGGAGTTATTACTAAGCATTAAAAATGTATAAATGAATGAACTCGATATTATGGAGTATTGGATTCACTTATTTTTTATTATTTTTTCACATACATTTTCAGGTTTGTTAGATATCCTTTATCATATAAATATATATATCATACTAATTATTTATCATATATATATATATATATATATATATTATGGATTTAATATCCCGTAACTAAAGTTTCATGCTTATTGCAATCATCAGACGGTCAAAATGTTAAGATTTAAAAAAAACGTGGCTTGATTTTTAAAATCTTGACATTTTTGACCGTCTGATGATCACAGTAAAGAAAACTTTAGTTATTGGATATTAAATCCATAATATTTGATTTGAAAACTGCTCTGCCATTTTAGCATTGAGCACCTTTGTATGCCAATACTTTTCACATTCATTCATTCCATTATATATATTTCATAGCTTCAGTCATGTTATATATGTGTCGCAAACTAGCATGTACCAAAATATTGCTTTAAAAAAATGTTTGAATATCCAACAAGAATGAATAAAACAAAACTTCTTTGGCATAAAATAACCCAACAAGGGTTGACATGCCGTAAAATCCCCCAAAAATTGAATACCCATCAAGAATGAATAAAACAAAATGTCTTCGGCATAAAATAACCCAACAAGGGTTGACATGCCGTAAAATACAATCAACCAAAAATTGAATGCCCAACAAGAATGAATAAAACAAATGTCTTCGGCATCAAATAACCCAACAAGGGTTGACATGCCGTAAAATACAATCAACCAAAAATTGAATGCCCAACAAGAATGAATAAAACAAATGTCTTTGGCATTAAATAACCCGACAAGGGTTGACATGCCGTAAAATCCAACCAACCAAAAATTAAATACCCAACAAGAATGAGTAAAACAAATGTCTTTGGCATCAAATAACCCAATAAGGGTTGACATGCCGTAAAATCCAACCAACCGGACAAAATATTGCAAATCATTTGGCTTCTCCTAATAAGTCTTGATACAACTAGTAAGTTTTTTATTACATAAAAGCGTGTGATATTTTTTTTGCTTTTTCACAAGAAAACTATTTTTTCTTTGTTTTTTTTTTTTTCTTTTTAAAAGAAATGAAATTAAAGGATTTTAACTAAATTCAAAATCTCTTCCTGTTTTTATTAACAAGAATCCAGAAGCTTCTGGTTCGCTTAGGCAGATGATCTACAAACTTAGGTAAATGTAGCAAGATGGGGAATATCCTAAGTTTTGCGAGAACTACTATTAGAAAAGAGAGGAAGAAGAAATAAGAGATAGTAAAGGGGTTAAAAAAAAAAAAAGTGATGAGCACAAAACGGTTGTCGTGAGTTTGACCTGGGAGTGACCCCCCGAATGGAGAATTGAATGTCAACTGGAAGTTTCGGGTGTTGATCGGAACCAGATGTCACGTGGTGACGTGGAACAATGAAGAAAAATACTGGCCTCATTTTTGCTTTGAGAGTCGTAGGGTACGGACCGGACCTTGGGTCCCTTGTGTGGGATCACAGTAATTTAACAGTGTCCTCTCTCTGCTTTTCCTCCTCTTCCGACACAGCCCACAAGACTAGCCCTGGAAATACAAGTGTCTGCATTTACTTTCGTGTTTGTTCGTTCTTTGTCCGAAAATTTGCCTACAACTACGGAGAAATAAGAGCTCCTTCGAAAACCGTAAATACTCTAAGCCTTTGTAAGGAGGAAGTAATGATGATCTGGAAAAAAATGTTAGTATTTGAAACTTTTATTAGAGAAAACTAGTTTCTATGTAGTTGTCATAGCAACATCTTATTATAATGGAGATTGTGGGTTTGTATGTCTGTAACCGAAACTATATTACTATTCAAGTCACAATTCCCTTTGTTATTTACATCACATTCTCCATGATTTCATTTTTATTTAAACCTCAATTATTAATAAAATTGTTTTACATCATTAATACCATTGACCATATTTACATACTAATAACATGCAATTGTATTTATATATACAACAAAATAGCGGTTTACAGTGTGAATTGGAAAGCGAATTTGCATATTGATATTAAAAATTTGATTTTAATAAATATATGCTTAGTATTATTGATTTCTAATTGTTTGGTTTTATCTTATTGAATATGAGCAAAAATCTCAGGGATAAATCTTAAAAGAAATCCATTAACAAGAAGAAATAACTGTAATATTATTCTTTACTTCCCATTTTAACTAAATAGTTAAATTAGGAAAATTTACCAATGAAAGACGGGAGTAAGGGAAAATAATGGAAGAGTTAGTTCCAAAGTTGTTCTATTTTTCAATCATACCCCCTCTGTTCCAAATCTTCTAATCTGCATTCTTATTCAGTTTCATTAGCCTTTCAAATTTAACATGATATTTTATTATATTAAAACTTAAATACTTGCACCCGGAGGGTGCATATATTTGCTAGTATTTATAAATGTTAATTAATATGGAATTTTAGAATTAGGGAATGAAAATATTTGAAATTTTGATTTAATCTTTTTAAGCTATGAAATTAGATTTGAAGATATTTGTTTTGCGTGTCACACAATATATTGTTAAGAATATAAGTAATATTGCATGCGACTTGGAACATCAGCTCGTTTTTCCAACTGAAATAACGTTAACGGCCCAGTGTCCTGATATTGTCATTTGGTCTGCTAATCAAAAGAAAGTTTTTATCGTTGAGTTGACAGTTCCATTTGAAGAAAATCTGGATTGGGCCCATCAGCGGAAGTTGGAAAAATATGAAGACCTACGTGAACAATGCGTCAGAAACGGATGGATAACGGATGTATTTCCCATTGAGGTCGGATGTTGGGGGTTTATTGCCAACTCAACCTCGGCATTTTTGTCTAAACTTGGACTTTCTCTACCAGACAAGAGGAAATACTTAAATAAGATCCAGGAGAAAACTCTAACCGCATCAGCGTAGATATGGCAGTCCTATAGTGTGACATCAAACCGACAAAGTCTGGTGGTATCGTGAGATACTGTTGGGGCGCTCTGGGTTAGTGGTAATGATGCTTCGGCCCCGAAACCATGCCTGAACCCAGAGTCATCATCTGATGAAGGCTTTGTTGGTTGCAATGCTACTGTGTAAATAGCAGTCATTGTATGAAGATTATTATGCTTCTATATGAGACGTGATGCTTAAGGACGGAATCCTGTGTAAATAGCAGTCATTGTATGAAGATTATTAAATAGTAAATTATAATTAGGTTGAGTTTATTGTCATAGCAATATATGTTATTATAATGGAGATTGTGTGCTTTTCTGTCTGTAACCAAAACTATATTACTACTCATATCACTATTCCCTTAGTTATTGACATCACATTTTCCATCATTGTATTTTTATTTAAACCTCAATTATTAATAAAATTGTTTTACATTATTAATACTGTTAACCATGTCTACATACTGACAACATGCAATTATATTTATATATACAACAAAATAGTGGTTTACAGTGTGAATGGGAAAGCTAATTTGCATATTGATATTAAAAATGTGATTTTATTAAATATATGCTTAGTATTATTGATTTCTAACTGTTTGGTTTTATTTTAATGAATATAATAAAAAATCTCTTCAATGAATCTTAAATGAAATCCATTAACAAGAAAAGATAACTGTCATTTTATTCTTTACTTCATCTTTTAACTAAATACTTAAATTAGAAAAAATAACAATGAAAGACGAGAGTGATGGAAGAGTAAGTTTCAGTTGTTCTATTTTTTATTATACTCCTTCTGTTTCAAATCTTTTTATCGGTATTCTTATTTAGTTTCATTAGCCTTTCTAATTTGATATAATATTTTATTACATTAAACTTAAATACTTGCACCTGGAGGGTGCATATATTTGCTAGTATTTATAAATGTTAATTAATATGGAATTTTAGAATTAGGGAATGAAAATATTTGAAATTTTGATTTAATCTTTTTTTAAGCTATGAAATTAGATTTGAAGATATTTGTTTTGCGTGTCACACAATATATTGTTAAGAATATAAGTAAATAGTAAATTAAAATTCGGTTAAATTTACATTAACTTTAACTATGTCTAAACAAGTGAGATTTTGTTGTTCATTTTTCTAGGAAATGTGAGGTTAAAAATTATGGCTTTGTTTACATTATTGTGACTAGCAAGAATATTCACCCTCCAGATGTAAGTAATTAAGTTTTAATGTAATGAAATATATGGACCATATGACCTTTAGGCACCCCTTTTGCTTTGCTGATTCATGAATAATTTTTTTTTCATTTACACTGTCAACATCTGGTTGTTTGTTAGGGGTTAGGGTTAAGTTTTATAATTAAAAAAAAAAACCCTCTAAAAATCATCTGTTAACAAACAACCGGATGTTGACGGTGTAAATGAAAAAAATGTACTTATGAATCAGCAAAGCAAAAGGGGTGCCTATAGGTTATATGGTCCAAATATATTAAGTTAGAAAGACTAACAAAATTAAATAAGAATGCATATAAAAATATTACACTTATTTTAATTATATCTTAATTGGTTTCTATATAAAATCATTCATAGGATTGATTTTGATACGTTGGAGAATAAAACAATGATATTAGAGATCATTAACACTAAGTAATTATTTATCAAACCCGGTTTTGTTAAACCCCATATGCAAATTAATTACAGCATATATTACAGGACTTTAAACGCACTAATAACTTGGGCTGTTTTGAGGCAGATCTAACTCAGATTTTCTTTCATGGCATAAACATTGGTTTTAGGCCGAACTGATCTTGCTTAATCATTGACATTTTTGCAATCCAAGCAAAATTGAAATATATTAAGACTAAAGAAATTAAATAAGAATGCATATAAAAAGATTACAATTATTTTAATTATATGCTTTGAAACCAATGGTAACAATTGCACCTTAAATGTATTGTGCACTATAAGGAATATATAGATACTGCTCTTACACCCGTAATTGAGCACTTTATTTTCAATTCTCTAATACTAGAAAAAACTACATATCTCTCTCTCTCTCTCTCTCTATATATATATATATATATATATATATTTATTTGTTATTCTAAGGATTTCGTGCATGCTTCATGTATTTGTGTTATAAAAAATAAATGAAAAGAACTGTTTTTTTTTTTTAAAGAATGGTGGATGTCTGAGTTAAAATAGACTAATGTTAAAGAAATAATTCAAAAAAGTAAAGTCGGTATCAGCCAAACAGCGAGGGGGTCTATCCCCTTTTCACTAGCACTAGACCAAGAAGATTGTTTTTGCATCTGAGGTGGAGTGCCACATCTAACATCAGCTCCTTACTTTACCGCACAGATCCCTTTGCTACTCATACGCTGAGTGGTTTAGACTTACCAGTTGTGTCTGAATTCAAAGTGTAAGCGATAATGTGTTGTGGATAAATCTCAACTGGCAAACGTCGTCAGTGCAAACCCAAATTGAGGTTTAAGGAGTGCCTCAAGGACACTCTGAAGAACACTGCTATTGCCATGGAGGACTGGGAGAAGCTAGCTTGTAATAGACCTGGCTGGAGAGACACCATCTACCTGTCTGTGGAAGAATTTGAGTCCAACCGAATTAAACACCAAAAATTGAAGTGGGCTAATTGGAAAGAGTAATTTTCAGCCCAGCAACATTCAAAGTGGAGAAGTTCCAACATGCAGTTTATGTGGAAGAGTATGTCTCTACAGGGCTGGCCTGGTGAGTCATCTGAGAAAACACAAGGATACAGTGTCAAATGCAGACCATATGACCCTTTGTGATTTCGATTCATGGGGACATTTTTTTCCATTTACACCGTCAAAATCCGGTTAATTGTTTACAGACGATTTTTAGAGTTTTTTTTTTTTTAATTATAAAACTAACCCCTAAACCTAAACCTAACCCCTAACAAACAACTGGATTTTTACGGTGTAAATGAGAAATGTGTCCGCATGAGTTGAAATTGTGGAAGGGGTGCCTTAAGGTCATATGGTCCTCAAATACTACTGGCACCCAACTATGAAAAAAAACCCCAAAAAACAGGAAATGGTTTTAGTCGAACACTAGTTGACAGCCAACATCACTACATTATCACCTACGCTTTAAATTCGGGCACAATTGGTAAATCTACAGTATTTTTTAAAACACCTAGTACTTTTAATAACTCTGATGATGGAATTTTATTCTGAAAATATTTAGAATTAAAAAAAAAGTTAATTAAATATAATTTTCAACACATATTGCATTGTCTGTTGCCTTCAAAAATCTTTATATTACACATACGCACAATGCTTCAAACATACTATAAAAAACGACCCTATATACATATATATATATATATATGTATAAATAAATTTCTGGTACAAGCAAATTTAAATAATACTCTAAGGGTAATCATGATGATCACATAGGTGGATACGAAGGAAAAGAGTGATAAAAAAAAAAAAAAATGTTTTATTTAATAAAACAAGGGCCCTTTCGTCCGGTTGCTCATCAAGGTTTTTACAGCCGGAGACGACTAAAAGTCAAATTGTAAATACATATGGGTATATATATATATATGAGGGGTTTTTTTTTAGGGAGAAGAAGAAAAGACAAAAAAAAAAAAAAAAAAAAAAAAAAATTTTACTTTCTTCTTTCAAGTCCCCATTAATATGTATTAAATTTTTACTTGGAGGCACTTACAATGCATGTATCGTATAAAATTCGATACTTTTTCTTATAGAAAATGAACTTGACAAGTGTAATCCCGGCAAAGGATCGCCCGGTGTGTAGAATATCGTACAGACTGTTTCGACTTTATTAAGTCTCATCAGCGATATATACTAACGATTTCCCTCTGACAGAAATCGAAACCGGGACCTCAGCAGGCATAGTGAAACACTATATTGCCTTGGCCACAGTACACAGCTGACAATCCCAGCGAAATTAGCCTTGTCAAGTGATACTAAACGCCTCTACCATAATAGGTAAGGGGGGGGATTTGAGAGAATAACAACAACAAACAGACCGTATGCCCTTCGGCGAAGTGAATAAGATTTTTGGATGTTTTTGTTTTTATTTTAGAAGCATTGCTGAATAAAGTATGTATTAAATTTTTACTTGGAGGCACTTACAATGCATGTATCGTATAAAATTCGATACTTTTTCTTATAGAAAATGAACGTGACAAGTGTAATCCCGGCAATGGATCGCCCGGTGTGTAGAATATCGTACAGACTGTTTCGACTTTATATATATATATATATATATATATATATATATATGTATACATGTGTGTTGTGTGTGTTTATGCGTGTTATAAAAAAATGAAGTAAAAATACTGGGGTTCTTTTGAAGCATGAAAAAATAGTGAATGTTCGAGGTAAAATAAACTAATGTAAAGTTGATTTTTAAGTATTTTTTAAACATTAGTTTATTTTACCTCGAACATTCACTATCTTTTCATGCTTTAAAAGAACCCTTATGTAACAACCATCAAATGCTAACAGACGATTTTTAGATTTTTTTAAATTATAAAACTAACCCCTAACCCTAACCTCTAACAAAAAACCTGGTTATGAATGTGTAAATAAGAAAAGTGTCCTTGTGAGTCAAGGAGTGCCTAAAGGTCATATGGGCCACTATACGACTTGGATACATTGTTTCTGAACTAACAACTATTACATGATTACATGATTTATGATAGAATAATTTGACCATACCCTCTCTTCCTCTCCTTCTCTCTGAAAAAGAACCCACGAGCCTAAAAAGGAATAAATAGCCCCTTTGTGACTATACGGGACCATATGACCTTTAGGCACCCCTTTCGCAATCTTGATTCGTGGGGACATTTTTTGCATTTACACTGTTAAAATCCGGTTAATTGTTAACAGACGATTTTTAGAGTTTTTTTTTTTAATTATAAAACTAACCCCTAACCCTAACCCCTAACAAAAAACCTGATTATGAATGTGTAAATGAGAAAAGTGGCTAATAATAATAATTATAATCTATTATAAATACTTAGGACCATATGACCTTTAAGCACCCCTTTTGTGATCTTGATTCGTGGGGATGTTTTTTCCATTTACACCGTTAAAATCTGGTTAATTGTTAACAGACGATTTTTAGAGTTTTTTTTTTTAATTATAAAACTAAACCCTAACCCCTAACAAAAAACCTGATTATGAATGTGTAAATAAGAAAAGTGTCTTTGTGAGTCAAGGAGTGCCTAAAGTCATATGGTCCACTATACGCATTTGGAATCTTCTCTCTTTT
>CM042169.1:51505830-51570830 GCA_023376005.1 Doryteuthis pealeii
CCCAAGAAAAAAAGGAGAAAACATTTTTTTAAACTCCAAGTCCACAATTTCCCCCTTAATTAATTTACGTCAAATTCTTCATGATTTCATTCTTTTAAACCTTCAGTTATTAATAAAATTGTATTACATTATTAATACTGTTGACCATATCGACGTACTAATAACATGCAATTGTATTTATATATACAACAAAATAGCGGTTTACAGTTTGAACGAGAAGGTTAATTTGCATATTGATATTTAAAATTTTATTTCAATAAATATGTGCTTGGTATCATTGATTTCTAATTGTTTGGTTTTATCTTAAGAAATATATACAAAAATCTCGTGGATAAATCTTAAAAGAAATTTAATTACAAGAAGAAATAACTGTAATATTATCCTTTACTTCCTATTTTAACTAAATAGTTAAATTAGGAAAATTTACCAATGAAAGAGGGGAGTAATGGAAAATGATGGAATAGTTAGTTTCATTTTTCGATTGTACCCCCTCTGTTGCAGATCTTTTTATCTGCATTCTTAGCCAGTTTCATTAGCCTTTCTAATTTAATATGATATTTTATTATGTCAAAACTTAAATACTTGCACCCGGAGGGTGCATATATTTGCTAGAATATATATATATATATATATATATATATATATATATATATATATATACAAGTTTTGCAGAACTATAGACAGGACAGTGCTTTGTGCGCGATTCGAACCCTACCTGTCAGGCTGACAGGCGGGCATTCTAACCACTACACTAGCTGGATTCTCCAGAATTTCTCGTTTATTTTAAACTGATGTGTATACCGCACTTTTTGGGTGACTTATGGCACGACAGTATGAAGTAGTCAAACAGTGTGTTTGAAAATGGCACAAAGCACTGCCCCGTCTATAGCTCTGCTGATGAGGCCTAATGGGCTGAAATGTACATACAGAGATCGACTTTTTCTCGATTTGTTTACGCTTTACATTTAAACCGATATGCACGCCTAATTCATTTAGTTATAATTAATTAATTTAAAGAATTAGGTATGACTTTAATTAAGCACATAATCTCCCACAAATTGTCGGCCTTCTGACTACTTCATATATATATATATATATATATATATATAGGCACGTAGCATAATGGTTTCACATACCGCTAATACCCTTGGGAAAGGTATGAATCCATATATTCTCCTTCCAGCTAAGGGTAAAATAGTGGGGCAGACTGGGCGCTTTAACCTTGGGTAGGTAACCAGTCTAGGAGAGGGAAAACTCTGAATTCAAAATTCCTGAGGCCAGTCGTTGATTGGGTTTGTGGCATTCCTTGATGCACCAATTCTTTTCCTATCGACTGTACCAAAAAGTGCGGAATGGTCCGACACAAGCCTTCACCACTATAAAAAAATCACTGTGTGGGTTGTTCACCGAATGAACACCCATGCGTTGAAAATCGACGAGATATATATATACATATTTGCCAGCTTACTCACGCACATATGTACAAATATAATATGAAATTATATATATGTATATATATATATATATATATATATATATATATATGAAATTTCATATTATATATGTATATATGTGCGTGGGTAAAATTAACCTGATTATTTCGCCGTGAAACCTGCGTACTTAACTTCTGTCATTAATTCGGTTTCCAAAACCGACTCTACAAGTATATATATATATATATATTATATATATATATATATATATTGAGCTCCTTTTTCTATATTTAGCATCCAGACTCATCAGTTTTTAACTGTCTGAAATATTATTTTCTCTTTTTTTTTAAATTTCTTTTTTTGTTCCGTTGTGTTTTCCCTAAACTTCTAATTATATATATATATATATATATATATATATATATATATATGTGTGTGTGTGTGTGTGTGTGTGTGTGTGTAATGTTGAAACATTGAGAAAAGTTTTTTCATTAACGATTTATTAAGCCAACGCTGCAGTGTTTCGGTCTGTTTCGATAGACCTTCATCATGGCTTTCGTTGGTTAAAGGAAAATATAAATTATTGATGTAAACAAAAGTCTGCGAACCTCTGTTTTTGTTGTGTGGCTGTTTATATATATATATATATATATATATATATATATATATATATATATATATAAATCGTATTGTTTCAAGTATTTATTTAATACTAATAATTTTAAGAGCCAATAGCAAAGGTGAGAGACGTCTGTCCCACCCGAGGTCTCGCTGTCAACTAAGGATCTAACTAATTCTCACGTGATTTGCGGTTTTCCCGCCTCTGGGGTCAAAGTTTCCCAACGGTCTGTAATTTTCCATTTGGGCTCTTTGTATTCTCGCTACACGGCGTTGTCAATAATATATGCTACCACATAGATTATGCAACAATTAACAGTGACTAACCACAAAAGCCAGGGGCAGATAACATGACCCCCATACACAAAATTGGGATTCAGGGCAGATAGGTCTGACCCAACAATTACCACTCTCTATGAGTTCTATCGAGTGCTGACTAGAGTGAATTTCAACATTTAGCACGTCAGCCACAGGATTGCTGTAGTACCTCGGATTGTTTGAGTATTTGATTCAAATAAATTCCAGCGTATTTAAAATAAGACATACCTTGTTAACTCTGGTAAGCGCAGGTACTCATTTTAATATATTCCAGGCATGATACCTTAAACAATCAACAAGGCAAAACATGAGGACGACGTTTTAAGATATGCGTGGTACTCGTTTTATTAACAGTGACTAACCACAAAAGCTAGGGGCAGACAACATGACCCCTATATACAAAATTGGGATTCAGGGCAGATAGGTCTGACCCAACAATTACCACTCTCTATGAGTTCTATCGAGTGCTGACTAGAGTGAATTTCAACATTTAGCACGTCAGCCACAGGATTGCTGTAGTACCTCGGATTGTTTGAGTATTTGATTCAAATAAATTCCAGCGTATTTAAAATAAGACATACCTTGTTATCTCCGGTAAGCGCAGGTACTCATTTTAATATATTCCAGGCATGATACCTTAAACAATCAACAAGGCAAAACATGAGGACGACGTTTTAAGATATGCGTGGTACTCGTTTTATTAACAGTGACTAACCACAAAAGCTAGGGGCAGATAACATGACCCCCATACACAAAATTGGGATTCAGGGCAGATAGGTCTGACCCAACAATTACCACTCTCTATGAGTTCTATCAAGTGCTGACTAGAGTGAATTTCAACATTTAGCACGTCAGCCACTATGCCACGGAGACTCCCCGCCTGATGATTGCTGTAGCGCCTCGAATTGTTTGAGTGTTTGATCTAAATAAATCCCAGCGCATTTTTTTATATTTTGGTGTTGTATAATTTTCTTCTTCTGTTGTTTAAAAGAAATAGTTTATTTGTTTAATGACATATCAACCTAAACGGGTTATTTAATGCCACCCCTGTAGAAGAACAGTAAGTAAAGTAAAGTCGTCGGGGCGGCCTAATGTCGTTATCAGCCATGCAGCGAGGGAGTCTATCCCCTTTTCACTAGCGCTAGACCAAGGAGATTATTTTAGTGTCTGAGGTTGAGCGCCACACCTACCATCAGCTCCTTACTTTACCGCACAGATCCCTGTGCTACGTTAGTAGTGGTACTATTTTAGTACCACTGAGTTAGTAGTGGTACTATTTTAACCTATCATCATCATCATCATCATCATCATCATCATCATGTCAGGCTGGCAGCACGGATATCCATGAAAATCTCTCACCATCCTTCTCTGTCATTCATTGCCTCCGGAAGGTCCTCTGCGCAGCATCCAGTATCCGCGCAGAGTTGATATATGTACGTCCTTGCTGCGCGACCCACTCTGGTGGGCCCATGTGTTGGCTTCCACAGAAGGGGGTCATACCTTTCCCAAGAGTATTAGTTTGAAATTGATATCGCAGTCCAGCACATTAGCCCACTATACCCCGATAGAAATTGAATAAACCTCACCATCAGAGTTTAACGTCATTCCCTGGACATATAGACCCTCAGCCACCGCCTTCTAGCACCCATATGATAAAAAGGGTTGGGGCAATCATATAGATGCTAGGGCTTGATGTGACCAGCCGATTGATCGGAGGGGGCCTCTCCGACCGACCGTCTAGCCCAAGAAAGGGCTAAAGTGGAGTATTGCAAGTCATGGACTGCTCATCCACCTGGGTTCTATCCTTAAGCATCACGGGTCGCCACCGACTTTAAAACTTAATTATAAACTATAAGTTTATTTCTCTCTTTACTGACAACCCTGTTGGCTGAGTGGTAAGACCACCATGGGGCCGCCTGTTGGCCGTGGGTGATGACCTGTGATGTGAAACCCTTGTGATTGTCCATGACCTGCAACACTCTACTTTGGCACTTACATGGGTTAGACGGTCGGTCGGAAAGGTCCCCTCCGATCAATCGGCTGGTTACGTCAAACACTAATACCTTTATTATTGCCCCAACCCTATTGCCCTTGTAGCAAGCACTAACTCTTTTTATCATATATGTGCTAGAAGGCCCTGGCTGAGGGTCTTATTGTCCTGGGAATGGTGTTAAACTCTGATAGTGAAGTTCCAATTCGGGAGCTCTGTGTTATGTGGAGTACCCGTTCATGACGTTAAACTCTATTTGATGGTGAAGTTCCAGTTCTGGAGCTCAGGGGGGTGTAGAGTACCCCTTTTATCACCATTATTCCCAGGTCCACTCAGACCCGGAGTAATAATATGTGGATGTAATGAAAATAACATACCTCGAAACTCAAAGCGTGCGCGGACGAGTCTGGCTTGTAGGGTCATCGCGGGAAAGAAATATGGCTGCTGTAAGCTCTATATTTAACGAAGGGCGATCTCGAACCAGCGAGAATGAGATTGCACGTATGCAAATTCTCTCGAGATCGGGCGTGCATATAAGCACATGGCGACGGCCAGCGGGAGGGTCAAACGATTACGTACGACGACTACGAAAAAAGCGGGCAGTAGCATTTTGGCTCTTGCGACGGGTGGACGAGGCATTTCGAGATAGATTTTGATTGTTGGTGAGCAGAGTGCAGCACAGTTGGGAGAACATTATTACTAGATAATATTTGTTACGGTCCCATCTATGGGTTGAATAGAACAAAATCTGTTTTAAAATATGTGTTTAAAAATTGAGTTAAAAAAATGAGTATCCTTTAAGAATGACTAACCCGGTTGGTTGACATGCCAACCAACCAACCAACCAACCATCTCTTTACCGAATTTGATACGCACCTCCATTTCCATCTTCCTAAAAACCTGTATAACTTCTCAGAATCTACTGTTAAACAATGCAACCAATCTTATAAAACACGTTTTACGCCAGACAGAAAAGTGAAAAGATTAAAATATTGTTACTTAGTCATCATAATAATTTCATATGTTACGATGTTTGGACTATATGACCTTTAGGCACCCCTTTTGCGATCTCGATTCGTGGGGACATTTTTTTCTATTTACACCGTCAAAATCCGGTTAATTGTTAACAGACGACTTTTAGAGTTTAAAAAAAGATTATAAAACTAACCCCTAACCCTAACCCCTAACAAACAACCGGATTTTGACAGTGTAAATGAGAAACGTGTCCTTGTGAGTCGAGATCGCGGAAGGGGTGCCTAAAGGTTATATGGTCCCAATGTTTTTTTTGTTTTTTTTAGATTAAAGTGAAACGTAAACAGCCATGTTGGTAATTTTCACCTTTAGTTGACTAAATTCCTAGCATAAAATTGTGCGTGCGCATTATCTGAAATGAAGTTAATTGTACTCATCTTATTATAATGGAGATTGTGGGTTTGTCTGTGTGTAACCGAAACTATATTACTAATCAAGTCACAATTCCTTATGTTATTTACATCACATTCTCCATGGTTTTATTTTTAATTTAAATTTCAATTATTAGTAAAATTATTTTACATCATTAAGACTGTTGACCATATCTACAAACTATTAACATGCAATTGTATTTATATATACAACAAAATAGTGGTTTACAGTGTGAATGGGAAGGCTAATTTGCATATTGAACTTAAAAATTTGATTTTGATAAATATATGCTTAGTATTATTGATTTTTAATTGTTTGGTTTTATCTTATTGAATATGAGCAAAAATCTTGGGATAAATCTTAAAAGAAATCCATTAACAAGAAGAAATAACTGTAATTGTATTCCTTACTTCCTATTTTAACTAAAGAGTTAAATTAGGAAAATTTACCAATGATAGACGGGAGTAATGGTAAATGATGGAAGAGTTAGTTTCGAAGTTGTTCTATTTTTCAATCATATCCCCTCTGTTCCAAATCTTTTTATCTGCATACTTATTCAGTTTCATTAGCCTTTCTAATTTAATATGATATTTAATTATATTAAAACTTAAATACTTGCACCCGGAGGGTGCATATATTTGCTAGTAATACTAATAAACTTTGAAAACTTTTTTTTTGCTTTTATAATTGGTATGTACTATATTCTATTAAATTGTCAAAAAAAAAATTTTTTTATAAGAAATTAATTTTTAAGAGATTTTCAATCTTTTGTGCGATTAAATATTTTTATTTTCTGCGTGAAATAAATTAAATTTTTTTTTTTCCTGCGTCAAAAAATCGAATTTTTCACGGATATTTAAAAATATGAATTTTATAATTCAGGTGCACTAAACATTGGTCCGATCTGAGCTCGATTAATATTTTTAAAAGAATTTGTAATTTTTATTGTGGAATAGTAATGTGTGATCCTTAGAATGTACGGAAGAGCATTGCTGACATATTTGACATATCTTGAAAGTTGTAACATCAAAAGAAATGTTCCATATATGCGTACTTGAGTCATATCCTACAGGAATCGAACGAGTTGGGTAAATAAAACGCGTCCCATCATGGTTTAATGGTAGCCAAGCTAGTCTCACAGATCCATTACTACTGAATAACGAGTTCAATACTCGCTCGGTGTCCCATACATGTGACCGTGTGTCACATCTTACCAGTGGCAAACGGGTTAAGTAAATAAAATTCGGCCCATCGTGATTTAATGGTTACCAAGCTAGTCTCGCAGATCCATTACTACTGAATAACGAGTTCAATACTCGCTCGGTGTCCCATACATATGACCGTATGTCACATCTTACCGGTGGCAAATGGGTTAAGTAAATTAAATTCGGTCCATCGTGGTTTAATGGTTACCAAGCTAGTCTCACAGATCCATTACTACTGAATAACGAGTTCAATACTCGCTCGGTGTCCCATACATATGACCGTATGTCACATCTTACCGGTGGCAAACGGGTTAAGTAAATAAAATTCGGTCCATCGTGGTTTAATGGTTACCAAGCTAGTCTCACAGATCCATTACTACTGAATAACGAGTTCAATACTCGCTCGGTGTCTCATACATATGACCGTGTATCACATCTTACCGGTGGCAAACGGGTTAAGTAAATAAAATTCGGTCTATCGTGATTTAATGGTTACCAAGCTAGTCTCACAGATCCATTACTACTGAATAACGAGTTCAATACTCGCTCGGTGTCTCATACATATGACCGTGTATCACATCTTACCGGTGGCAAACGGGTTAAGTAAATAAAATTCGGTCCATCGTGGTTTAATGGTTACCAAGCTAGTCTCACTGATCCATTACTACTGAATAACGAGTTCAATACTCGCTCGGTGTCTCATACATATGACCGTGTATCACATCTTACCGGTGGCAAACGGGTTAAGTAAATAAAATTCGGTCTATCGTGGTTTAATGGTTACCAAGCTGGTCTCACAGATCCATTACTACTGAATAGCGAGTTCAATACTCGCTCGGTGTCCCATACATATGACCGTGTGTCACATCTTACCGGTGGCAAACGGGTTAAGTAAATAAAATTCGGTCCATCGTGATTTAATGGTTACCAAGCTAGTCTCACAGATCCATTACTACTGAATAACGAGTTCAATACTCGCTCGGTGTCCATACATATGACCGTGTATCACATCTTACCGGTGGCAAACGGGTTAAGTAAATAAAATTCGGTCCATCGTGGTTTAATGGTTACCAAGCTAGTCTCACAGATCCATTACTACTGAATAACGAGTTCAATACTCGCTCGGTGTCTCATACATATGACCGTATGTCACATCTTACCGGTGGCAAACGGGTTAAGTAAATAAAATTCGGTCCATCGTGGTTTAATGGTTACCAAGCTAGTCTCACAGATCCATTACTACTGAATAACGAGTTCAATACTCGCTCGGTGTCTCATACATATGACCGTGTGTCACATCTTACCGGTGGCAAACGGGTTAAGTAAATAAAATTCGGTCCATCGTGGTTTAATGGTTACCAAGCTAGTCTCACAGATCCATTACTACTGAAAGAACGAGTTCAATACTCGCTCGTGTCTCATACATATGACCGTGTGTCACATCTTACCGGTGGCAAACGGGTTAAGTAAATAAAATTCGGCCCATCGTGGTTTAATGGTTACCAGCTAGTCTCACAGATCCATTACTACTGAAGAACGAGTTCAATACTCGCTCGGTGTCTCATACATATGACCGTGTGTCACATCTTACCGGTGGCAAACGGGTTAAGTAAATAAAATTCGGCCCATCGTGGTTTAATGGTTACCATGCTAGTCTCACAGATCCATTACTACTGAATAGCGAGTTCAATACTCGCTCGGTGTCTCATACATATGACCGTGTGTCACATCTTACCGGTGGCAAACGGGTTAAGTAAATAAAATGTGCCCCATCGTGATTTAATGGTTAGCAAGCTTGTCTCACAGATCCATTACTACTGAATAACGAGTTCAATACTCGCTCGGTGTCCCATACATATGACCGTGTATCACATCTTACCGGTGGCAAACGGGTTAAGTAAATAAAATTCGGTCCATCGTGGTTTAATGGTTACCAAGCTAGTCTCACAGATCCATTACTACTGAATAGCGAGTTCAATACTCGCTCGGTGTCTCATACATATGACCGTGTATCACATCTTACCGGTGGCAAACGGGTTAAGTAAATAAAATTCGGTCCATCGTGATTTAATGGTTACCAAGCTAGTCTCACAGATCCATTACTACTGAATAGCGAGTTCAATACTCGCTCGGTGTCTCATACAGATGACCGTGTATCACATCTTACCGGTGGCAAACGGGTTAAGTAAATAAAATGTGCCCCATCGTGATTTAATGGTTAGCAAGCTTGTCTCACAGATCTATTAGTACTGAATAACGAGTTCAATACTCGCTCGGTGTCTCATACAGATGACCGTGTATCACATCTTACCGGTGGCAAACGGGTTAAGTAAATAAAATGTGCCCCATCGTGATTTAATGGTTAGCAAGCTTGTCTCACAGATCTATTAGTACTGGATAGCGAGTTTGATACTCACTGGTGTCCCATACATGCAGCCTTGTGTCACATCGTAGCCGAGGCAAATGAGTTGGGTAAATACCTAAGCTTTTCTCAAACTTGAAAATGACCGAAAGAATGGAAGGATGAAGATACTTAGATGCCCCCTTTCCTCCATCCCGCATACATACTCGTTGATGTTGGGTTGACAGTATTCAGGTCAGGAGTTCTTTTTGTAACAGCTACATACAGAGTATAAACAATAAAGAAAGAACTTAACTCAGAGAGAGAGAGAGAGAGAGAGGGGGGGGAGATTGAGAGAGAGGGGTTGGTAGGGGAGATTGAGAGAGAGAGAGAGATGGGGTGGGTGGGCGTAGGGGGTAGTTAAAGGCGGGAGACAGAGATGCAGACGAAGAGGAGGAGGAGTGGGGAATAGGAAGAGGTCTGATTCATAAAGCCAGCATCCTGAGACTAGTGAACACTAGATCCCAGCCAACCAGAATATACACTCGCTGCTTCAGTACACCCGACTTAGAAAAGATAAAGAAAAGATTTATATATTTATATATATATAAAAATAAATATATACGAAATGAAGTCACTGATTTTATTGGCAGTTTTGGCTACCTTTTGTAAGTATTTATTTTATCGTATTTTCATTCAACGGAAAATTTAATGTAATTATTTTAATATCTTCGTTATAATGTCATCGTTTTTCTATATTGTTGCAAAGGAGTCAGCTTTTCGCTTTCTGCTAGTTTCTTCTGTCTGCTATTTGTTTAAGGTTTAGAGTAAAAAAATCAATAGACTTCATGATTCGTTTGTTAGATATCTCCTCCTTTTAATTATTATGTCTGTAAAAATCGCACTTGCTTAAGCAGCGTTTTTCTTTTTCTTTTTTTTTCTTCTTTTTTTTCCAAATCTCCCACTCGACCCCCAAATCATCGGATGTGTCTTAAAACTTTTTCCTCAAAATTTTGAAGACCTGTTGTTCTCACTTTACTGCTTTGTCACGCGCCCCTCTCTAATCCTTTGTCAATAAGTTATAACCACCCTCAAAATCCCTTTGTTTACCCAATTTGTCAAAAAAAAAAAAAAAAATCCGTGTTTTTTACGAAATAAATTTAACCCTCCCGATTGAAAAAGAAATTACCAAAAAATCAGGGAATTATCTGATTTTAATGTAATTTTCAGTGTTGATTTATCAATGAATGAATTTTATAATGCATCCGTTATTTTATTCATTAAAATAGTTATTAAAAATAGCAGATTTTTTATTTTTCTATTTTGACATCCGTAGAATAAACTCTTCCACTCGCTGAGATTTTTGACAAATCCTATAAATAAATCTTGTTTAGTATGGTTTTCTTTTTCATTGGACTATTTTTTTTTCTACGGATGCCTATAAGAGAGCCAATATGAAAATTATTAACATAAAAAAACACTTATTACGCTTGTGGTCACCCGTACTTTAAAATAAAAGCACGCATTACTTATCTAATATTACTGAACTCTCTCAATATTATTGGTGTGTATTCTTTGTACGCATGTACCGTCTTTGCACAAAATAACTACGAATGATAATCGCAGAATTCCGGTAGTATAATAACGGTATTCACTGTAGACTAAGAAACGGCAAATTTGTAACCCTATTTTTGTTAAATTTAAAGCTGTGCCCATTCAATGATGGTAGATGGTTGATTTTGGAACTTGGCCAATTACCCCACCCCACCCCTATTATAGAAACGACGAAGACCTGCACTTTACCCATAGCTCATTTAGATACAGTAGAATGCGTAGGTTTTATGATGCCCGGAACCAACACTAATTTTAATTTAATTTTATTCCCAACCCCTCACAAAAAAAAGAAGCATAAAAAAACAGAATAATACGCAACCGATGGAAATTTATGGTATAAGCTTTTATGGCTAAACTTGCAAATTAGTCTGAAAGTTTTTTGGTGGTCCCCCATGACAGGTTCGGGGATTAAGGTTGTTTTTAATTACGTATTGCTTAAAAAAAAACAACAAATTATTATACATTTAATTAACTATTGAAATTAATTATTGAATCCAACTGTAGACACATTAGTCTCATTTGTTTGTGTTAGTATTGCAATGTATAATTTAAATTAAACTTGGTTTAAAAAAAAAAAAAAAAAAAAAAAAATTTTTCAACATTAAATGTATAGTAATTTTTTTCTTTTTAAGCAATACGTAATTAAAAACAACCGTAACCCAATTCGCAAAAATTTCATTCAAAGACTGTAGTTAAACTGTCATGGGGACCACCAAAAAACTTTCCGTTTTAATTTTCCGACCAATTAGCAAGTTTAGCCGCTTCTATTCATATTTATAAAATAAACTTTTTAAAATTATATTTTAATTCAATATACGAATAAATTGCCTCATTGATTGCAAAGAAATTCATGAAATCTTCTATTAATAAAGGGGATTAGGTGCCTGTTTGTCTGTAACTGAAACTACGTCACTGATAACGTCACAATACCCTCAGGGATTGCATAAGTTTATCAAGGAGTACGTAATTTATAGTCAAAATCGTTAATACATAGAATAAAGAACAATTTTTAATAAGGAAATATTTTTTTACTCTCCCACCCTTTTTTTTTTTTTGCCCCATTAACAAGTTAACTAAAGTTTACAAATTTTACGATTTTGTATAAAATGTATGTGTAAAATATTAAAATTAATTGATGCACGCAACATTCTACTTGACGGGAGACCGAACTAAGTTTCCATTTCAAATTGTTTTATCTTTTTTACGCCTTTAATACGTTTGAAGATTTTACTTATGATACAAACCCTCTGGCATTGAATCTCCTTAGGCATTTTATCGTTTGAAAAATAATCTTTTACTCCACCCAGAGGATTTTCTTTTCTTCTAGTAAACGCAATAATTTTAATTTTTTGTACCATTATATTTGTCCATTTAACTTGGTGCCCCCCCCAAAAAAAAAAGTGGTTCCTGGGCAAGCACGCACTTCGCTCCCCCCTTTTTGTACGCCATTGTTTAGATAGAACCGCACCCTTATAAAAAATATCCTTTGACAAACAATACAATCACATTATTATATATATATATATATATATATATATATATTTCATTAAATTATGATAAAATATAAAAGACAATGTGTCCGCCCCTCGGGGTGGGGGTCCAGTGGCTTCGGCCCTGGACCTTACAAACTAATATCGTTGATACAAAGGGGCCATCCCCTCAGGCAACACCTACCCCCTCGTTTTAAAGGGACGGGTCTGAGTTTATTACCCAGTGCCTGAGACGCCCCCTTGAGGGTGAATGCCGAAGTTTGCACCCGCCACCCATGAGTCTCAGCTTGTGGGTGGTCCCATATTAATGGGGCCTTGTGCCTAACCCGTACACGTGCGGTGCCTGGTAAATATAGTGTATAACCACACGGGTAGTAAGTTTTGGGGTACTTACTACGGGTATAAATCCTCAAATGGGTTAAAAGGGGCTCCTTAGCCTTGGTCGACAACCCATCAGTCAAGGAAAAGTCCGACACAAAACCTCTGCTGCCTCCAAGGAAAGGCTTGGGGAGTAGACCCCGAAAACAAATCCGGAGCCGGAGTCCCTAAGGGTGGTGTGATGCTGAAATCCAGTGATACCCATCAACTCCAGCGACACTACCGTTGCCAAACTGCATTGGCACCTTACCTTTCCTTTGGACCACCGCCTCAGTGTAGAGAGGGGGGATTTGCTGCATGGGCAACAGCTTATTCTCCATATGAACCCACCCAGGCTATGTAGTTCAAAATAAAAAGAATTTAGGCACTACTCCATCGTCTCTCGTAGACTGAAGGCTGTCAACCACATGGGTATCGTGAGAAATCGAAAAACATTTCTTCGCAAACATTGTTTAGTTTGGTCTATAGAATACCAATCTTTATTCTGACAATTCATAAGTTTTACAAAATACTGACTTATTTATTCATTTATTTTAAAAAAAAAAATTCCCGTTCACTCGGACCCGTAGTGGTAGTACCTGTTAGGGTCCCATCTATGTTATTAAATAGGGGAAAAGTTGAGTATTTAATATATTTTTTCCATGTTCTTTATTTTCTTAACCCGAATCAATTTGAAACTTCAGTACGTAACGCATTGAATCTGATTTATTGTCATTGAATCATACAAAAATTTTTTTTCTATGCTATAAAAATCCCTAGCTTGAAGGCCAAAGGATGGCCCATAAAATTATAACAAGAGGGCGATATATTCAGGGGAGAATCTGTAATTGCAGGAAATGCTTTTATTGACACTTCATGTTAAAAACATAAAACTGAAAATGGACTAATTAAAAAACTTCATTTTGTTGCTGTTTCGTTGGTTGGTTGGTTGGATTTTATGGCATGGCAATCATTGTTTAATTATTTTTTGCCGGAAACGTTTTGTTTATCCATTCTTAATGTGTATTCAGTTTTTATAGACAAATAGGAACTCAGATTGATACTAACATACAAGTGGAAATGGAAATAATGGTAGAAATTACGAACATTAAAAGAAAAAGGAAAAAAAAAAACAATTTTGTACCATTAAAAATTTATTTATTCATAAAAAAAATTTTACAAGGGCATTCTGATTACAATATAGATACACTTTGACTTTCCGACACGCATGTATACAATTACTTTACCCATCATTTTATCTACAAATGTACATTTTTAAACGGAGAAACTTAGTATTTGAATATTTATCTCCCAGGTTCACACTGACCTGGAGTGGTATTACCTGTTTGTGTTCCATCTATGGGTTATATAGAAAAAAAAATCGAGTTTAGAAAAAATTGAGCACGCAAGAATGAATAAAACAAAAACGTCTTCGGCATAAAATAACCCAATGGGTTGACGGACCGTTGAAAAGAAATGAGTCAATTTTTTTTATCTTAATTTCTTTCCGCTTCTTATTTTATTTTTGGTAATTATGACCTTTTTTTTTAGTAAATTAGGGTGTCCCAGAAAAAAACAGAACCCACAAATATTGTAATAAAACTGTTAATTTTAACTAGGGGTGTTTAGGGGTTTAGGTTAGTTTAATGGGAAAATAAATAATTTGGGTTGTTTTTTCCAGAAAAATACAGAACCCTAACCTTAACCCCCCCCAGTTAAAATAAAGTTTTATTACACAATTTGTGGGTTCTGTTTTTTCTGGACACCCTAATTTACTAGACAAAAGTTCATAATTACCTTATTTTTTTTATTAAGAAAACCCGCGGAGAGTCAAAATATACATTCGCAGGGGTGGGGAGGATACAGTCTAAAATGGGATGGTCTAAAAGGGATGGTCCAAAACGTTTGGCGTCTACTGACTTAAATAAAATAATGAATTGAATAGTTGATTTAATTAAAATAACAAAAAAATAAAAAAAATATATTTGCGTTGTCGTAATTTGCGATAATTAGTAATGGAGCCACACCCACTTTTAATTTTAACACGCATGCGCGCATACACACGCAGAGGTGGGGGAGGGGGATCGGTTAAGAAAGATATAAGGCTAAACTTGCAAATCGTCGTCAAAATTAATTTTAATTTTGACGATGATTTGCAAGTTTAACTGCAATTCCTTGCTTATTAACATCGGTAAAAAGAGAAGAGAGCGAAAAGAGAAGAGAGGACAGAGGGAAAACTGAGTGTAAAGAATGAAAAACTCTTGAAGAAATTTTATCTGGCTAAACTTTTAAATCGTCGTTAAAATTAAAACGGAAAATTTAGACGACGATTTGCAACACCTCAAACTAAATTTTGAAATTAACATTAATTTTAAAAATCCGATTCAAAATACTTGACCTTTTTTTTTTTTTTTTGTTTAGTAATTATTTTATTTCATAAATTAAAAAAAAAAACTCTTATTTTTCATTTATTTTATTTTTTTTCCTACTTGACTTTTATTTTTGGTAAGTAATTGTTTTATTTCATTCATTTAACAAATTTTGTAATATTTTCTAAACTAAAATATTTATGTGCAGTTTAGAAAATATTTTAAGATTCGTTAAATAAACGAAATAAAACAATTACTAAAAAAGTAAAATCGAAAAATTTTTTTTTAAAAAGTAAATAGATGAATAAAAAAATTAAATTAATTTTTTTTTTATTTATGAAAAATAATTACTAACCTTATAAAGCCTGAGTAATAAAACCACTTTCTGCCTTTATCTCTTTCCTTGAATGCCTTCTTTTCAGCACGCGCACCAAAAATATCCTGCTACCTTTTAAACTATAAAAACTCAAACCTTACCTCGCCCCATAATATTCATTGATAAACTTATGCAATTCCTTAGGGTATTGGGACATAAGCAGTGTCGTAATTTTTTTATACACACAGATAGACATCGAATCTCCATTATGATAAAACTAGCAGTGGCTACCCGGCGTCGCCTGGGTAGAGGGGAATTTTTTTAAAGTTAGTCCCGCAGATCCATTATTACTGAATCGTAAGTTGAATCCTCGTGGGCTGCCCCATTTAAATCCCCCTGTAAAAACGATAGACTTTACATTGATCCAGCTACTCTGAAAATAAATCATAATGTCTACTATTTAAAATATTAAATTAAAAAAAAAAATCCATGCTGTTATCATTAAAATTTTATTTTTTTAATTATCTTCACGAATATAAATCAATTAAATCTCTTATTTTTGCTCAAAAACTAAGCCCTGGTGATATCTAATGTGTGTGTGTGTGTATATATATATATATATATATATATATATATATATATATACTTTGTCGTTAATTGTTTTATATTCGAAGTTTCCTCCGGACATAGATTCACACAAGTGGCCTTTACATATGCTTAAATAACAATTTGGAATAACAGGAGCAAAAAGAAAAAAAAGTACTTTGTGACCATCAGTAGCCGGAAAATCATTTGGAGTGGTTCATCCTAGTTTTCTACTCAGCCAACGGAAAACCCAAATAGGACAGGTCAAGATTCCACTCCTGGCAGTTTGGAAAATTGGACCATATGACCTTTAGGCACCACTTACGCGATCTCGACTCGTGGGGACACTTTTCTCATTTACACTGTAAAAATCCGGTTGTCTGTTAGGGGTTAAGGATAGTTTTATAATTTAAAAAAAAAACCCTCTAAAAATCGTCTGTTAACAATTAACCAGATTTTGACGGTGTAAATGGAAAAAATGTCTCCACGAATCGAAATCGCAAAAAGGGTGCTTTAGGGTCATATTATTTACCTCGTACCCCACTTGTACGGGTTAGGCACAAGGCCCTATTAACGTGGGACCACCCACAAGCCGAGACTCATGGGTGGCAGGTGGAAAAATTGCGTCGATCCCGTCGGTATTGCCACTCAAGGGGGCGCGCTGGGCAATAAACCCAGCTCTGTCCCTTTAAATCAAGGGGGCAGGTATTGACTGGGGGGGGGGCAGCCCCCTTTGATCGGCGCTATTAATTACAACACCTGATCCAGCGGCCGAAGCTCACTGGACCCCCGGCTGGGCCGAGTAATCAAGGTCATATGGCCCGGAAAATTTTGCAGAAACAACTGAAAATTATTCCCTACATTTCACACTGATAAACGTGCAACAAGAAAAAAAATGTTGAATTATAACGAACAGCTTTTAATTATTTTATCAATATTAATTGTTCTTTTCCTTTCTTCAAATTTTATTTTGTGAGACATTTAAGCATGCCCCCCTACCCTCATTCTCCATATTCTACTGTGGTAAATATAGCAAGTAGCTAGGATTCTTAAACATTCAAGCCATGTTCTTGGAAAGAAATAGATGTTGAACTTATACTAAGTCATAATTTAGGAAATTTTAAGGTGCCGATATCAACACAGTGCAACACTGATAATATTTTATCTACAAATTCTTCAACTATTAACTAAATTCTTCATTGAACTCAAATCATATATACTAGCAAATCAGCCTTGGTTAGCAACCCCTCTAGGACAAGGAACATTCTTATAAAACCACCGCTGCCTTGCGGCTCAACCAAGGAAAGACTAAGGGAGTAAACTTTACCAGATGTTATTTATAATTGCTAAATAACACAAACACACCTATACACTCACCCAACCAAACATACAGACACACACATATATATATATATGAGAAGTAAACAATGTGTTTTGATATGGTTTTTTTTAGCCGACAATTTTTGGGAGAGTATGTGCTTAATTGAAGTCGTACCTAATTTTGAAAATGAATTAGGCGGGCATATATTATTTTCCAATTGGACACATGGCCTAGTGGATGAGGTAGTTAGGTTAAAACAGTTTTAAGTGACAGTTATCTCTGGAACCCGAGTTCAATCGTGAGTGAAGGCAGTTAGAAAAATTAACACAACTCCTTCCCCAGCTATGGTTAGCGGAATGAGAACGGGATACTCCCGTGGACTAAATAAAGGGTTAGGTTCAAAGTTCCGTGATGGCTCCCGAGTTCGAAAAGAAATACCTGAAGAAGGCCGGAGGGCATATCGGCCGAAACGTTGTACAAATAACAATGAAGATGGGGACAATAGTCCGAATAACGCAGATAATACTGTTAAATTCATGTTTTATTCTTTGTAATTATTTTCCTTATTAGCCAGATAAAATTCCTTCAAGAGTTTTTCATTCTTTACACTCAGTTTTCTTTCTCTCTTCTCTCTCCCTTTCCCCCCTCTCTCCTCCCTCGCTCTCTCTTCCCCCTCGCTCTTTTTCTCTCTCTCTTCCCCCTCTCTCTCCCCCTCGCTCTTTTCTCTCTCTCTCTCTTCCCCCTCGCTCTTTTCTCTCTCTCTCTCTTCCCCCTCGCTCTCTCTCTCTCTTCTCGCTCTCTCTCTCTCTCTCTCTCCCTCGCTCTTTTCTCTCTCTCTCTCTCTTCCCCCTCGCTCCTCTCTCTCTCTTTCTCTCTCTCTCTCTCTCTCTTCCCCCTCGCTCTTTTCTCTCTCTCTCTCTCTCTCCCCCCTCGCTCTTTCTCTCTCTCTCTCTCCCCCCTCTCTCTCTCTCTCTCTCTCTCTCTCTCTCTCTCTCTCTCTTTTCTCTCTCTCTCTTCCCCCCCTCGCTCTCTCTCTCTCTCTCCCCCTCGCTCTTTCTCTCTCTCTCTCTCTTTCCCTCGCTCTTTTCTCTCTCTCTCTCTCTTCTCTCTCTCTCTCTCCCCCCTCGCTCTTTTATCTCTCTCTCTCTCCCCCCCTCGCTCTTTTCTCTCTCTCTCTCCTCTCACTTCCCCTCGCTCTTTTCTCTCTCTCTCTCTCTCTCTCTCTTCCCCCCTCGCACTTCTCTCTCTCTCTCTCTCTCTCTCTCTTCCCCCGCTCTCTTTCTCTCTCTCTCTCTCACTTCCCCCCTCGCTCTTTTCTCTCTCTCTCTCTCTCTCTTCCCTCTCGCTCTTTTCTCTCTCTCTCTCTTCCCCCCTCGCTCTTCTCTCTCTCTCTCTCTCTCCCCCCTCGCTCTTTTCTCTCTCTCTCTCTCTTTCCCCCCTCGCTCTTTTCTCTCTCTCTTCTCTCTCTCCCCCTCGCTCTTTTCTCTCTCTCTCTCTCTCTCTTTCCCCCTCGCTCTTTCTCTCTCTCTCTCTCTCTTTCCCCTCTCTCTCTCTCTCTCTCTCTCTCTCTCTCTTCCCTCGTCTTCTCTCTCTCTCTCTTCTCTCTCTCTCTCTCTCTCTCTCTCCCCCCTCGCTCTTTTCTCTCTCTCTCTCTCTCTTTCCCCCTCGCTCTTTCTCTCTCTTCTCTCTCTCTCTCTCTCTTCCCCCCTCGCTCTTTTCTCTCTCTCTCTTCCCCCTCGCTCTTTTCTCTCTCTCTCTCTCTCTCTCTCTTCCCCCCCTCGCTCTTTTCTCTCTCTCTCTCTCTCTCTTCCCCCTCGCTCTTTTCTCTCTCTCTTCCCCCCCTCGTCTCTCTCTCTCTCTCCCCCCCTCGCTCTTTTCTCTCTCTCTCTCTCCCCCTCGCTCTTTTCTCTCTCTCTCTCTCTTTTCTCTCTCTCTCTCTCTCTCTTCTCTCTCTCTCTCTCTCTTCTCTTCCCTCGCTCTTTTTCTCTCTCTCTCTCCCCCCTCGCTCTCTCTCTCTTCTCTCTCTCTCTCTCTCTCTCTCCCCCCTCGCTCTTCTCTCTCTCTCTCTCTCTCTCTCTCTTCCCCCTCGTCTTTCTCTCTCTCTCTCTCTCTCTTCCTCGCTCTTTTCTCTCTCTCTCTCTCTTCCCCCCTCGCTCTTTTCTCTCTCTCTCTCTCTTCCCCCCTCGCTCTTTTCTCTCTCTCTCTCTTCCCCCTCCTCTTTCTCTCTCTCTCTCTCTTCCCCTCGTCTCTCTCTCTCTCTTCCCCCCTCGCTCTCTCTCTCTCTCTCTCTTTCCCCCTCGCTCTTTTCTCTTTCTCTCTCTCTCTCTCCCCCCCTCGCTCTTTCTCTCTCTCTCTCTCTCTTCCCCCCTCGCTCTTTTTCTCTCTCTCTCTCTCTCTCCCCCCCCTCGCTCTTTTCTCTCTCTCTCTCTCTCTCCCCCCTCGCTCTTCTCTCTCTCTCTCTCCCCTCCTCGCTCTTTTCTCTCTCTCTCTTCCCCCCCCTCGCTCTTTTCTCTCTCTCTCTTCCCCTCCTCGCTCTTTTCTCTCTCTCAACGATACGATTTTTCAGTACCCACTGTTTGGCCGGTGTCGCTCATACAGCCCATCCCTCTTCGGCCGTCGGAGCAGTTCTTGCCAATGTGAGAAGGAAGGGGCATTAATATTAGATAGGTATGTGGTGTGATAATGATCTACTTTGAGAGGCGGGGATGTGAATCAGATTTCCACAGTACATCCGGCATTTCTTGCCCTAGAGCAGTGGTTTTCAAACTTTATACAATCTGGGAGCACGTACAGTACTACAGATACTTGATAGCGCACAGTATACAAAATAGGACTAATATCTTATTAAGTTAACTGTTAAATATATAAAAAAAATAACACATTTAACAAAAGCAAAGTTAACATACCTCTATGAAGTTTATTCATTCCTGTGTTAATGAGAAACATGAGCTTGATGAGACCTTGCGATTTCTTCAATGTTTGGTCTTATGTTTGAGAGACAAACTCTCATTTCCTCATCAATGCATTAAAGAGTTCCTCTCTTTTTACAATTAATTGTTGCGAGGGTTGAAAATCCCAGTTCACATAAATATGAGGTGGGAAATTGCAATAAAATGGCCAGCGCTTTTTAGATATCGACACGTTGTTTTTTTTAAATTTTTTATTTGAAACAGAGGGGGATATAATCGAAAAATAGAATAACTGAAACTTACTCTTCCATCACTCTCGTCTTTCATTGTTATTTTTTCTAATTTAAGTATTTAATTAAAAGACGAAGTAAATAATAAAATGACCATTATCTTTTCTTGTTAATGGATTTCATTTAAGATTCATTGAAGAGATTTTTGCTTATATTCATTAAAATAAAACCAAACAATTAGAAACCAATAATACTAAGCACATATTTATTAAAATTACATTTTTAATATCAATATGCAAATTAGCCTTCCCGTTCACACTGTAAATCGCTATTTTGTTGTATATATAAATATAATTGCATGTTATTAATATGTAGACATGGTCAACAGTGGCTTCGGCCTCTGGACCATTGATATAATTAATAGCGTCGATCCCAGGGGGCCATCCCCCCAGGCAACACCTGCCCCTCGATTTAAAGGGGCAGGGCTGGGTTTATTGCCCAGTGCCTGAGGCGCCCCCTTGAGGGGGAATGCCGACGGGATCGACGCAATTTTTCACCTGCCACTCCATGAGCTTCGGCTTGTGGGTGGTCCCACGTTAATAGGGACTTTGTGCCTGACCCGTACAAGTGGGGTACGCGGTAAATATCATGTAGATATGGTTAACAGTATAAATAATGTAAAACAATTTTATTAATAATTGAGGTTAAAATAAGGATAAATTCATGGTGAATGTGACGTCCATTACTAAGGGAATTGTGACTTGAGTATTGATTTAGTTTCGGTTACAGACAGAAAAACACACAATCTCCATTATAATAATAAGATAACAATATACAAAATCTTTATTTCTCTCGGTTCGGTTCTCATAACTTGGTCTAACCTTATGCCCTTCATTATATCAGTCAGGAACCCCTGTTGTCTCTCCCCCCCACCGGGCTCTGCGTAAATGTAACCCCCCCCCTCTGACCTGCAGACAATGTCAATTGTACCAATTAAGCAAAAACATGACACAAATGACAGTTATCCTCTATATAATTAAATAGCCATTTTCCCCTTAATTATAGTCCTGTGTTAGTAATATTTCTTTAGCTCCATGAAAGCCTATGCATTTACCCAACAAAGGTAATCCTTAACTTGTTCCTCGTAAATTCCTACCATAAAATAAATGAACCCTCATTTTATGTCCGTGTTTTTGAAATAAATGTTCTATTTTTCTTGCACCCGTTATTTTACAATATCAAATATATTTTCTTTATTTATTTTAACTAGCAAATATATGCACCCTCCGGGTGCAAGTATTTAAGTTTAAATGTAATAAAATATTAGATTAAATCAGAAAGGCTAATGAAACTAATTAAGAATTCAGATAAAAAGATTTGAAACGGAGGGGGTATAATCGGAAAATAGAACAACTGAAACTTACTCTTTCATCACTTCCGTTTTTCAATGCTAAATTTTCCTAATTTAACTATTTAGTTAAAATAGGAAGTAAAGAATAAAATTACTGTTATTTCTTCTTGTTAATGAATTTCTTTTAGGATTTATTGAAGAGATTTTTACTCATATTCATTAAGATAAAACCAAACAATTAGAAATCAATAATACCAAACACATTTTTATTAAAATCAGTTTTTTAAATATCAATATGCAAATTAGCTTTACGTTTACTCTGAAAACTGGTATTTTGTTGTATATATAAATACAATTGCATGTTATTAGTATTTAGGTAAGGCCAACAGTATTAATAATGTCAAACAGTTTTATTATTAATTGAGGTTTAAATAGAAATAGAATAATGGAGAATGTGACGTAAATAACTAAGGGAATTGTGACTTGAGTAGTAATATAGTTTCAGTTACAGACAGAAAAACACAAATCTCCATTATAATAAGATATTCAGTTCAATGTGTATATTCTAAAAGCTTTTATTTTGTGAGAATGTTGTCCTTAAAACACTTTTGAAAAATCATTTTATTGCCTCTTATAAACAACAGATTTGCATTTAGATTCTCACACGGCTAATTTGTCTCAGGATATATATGTATATGTTTACGTTGTGTGTTTCATGTATCGCTTCCTGTGAGCGTCCAAGGGTGGTCATGTCCATGGGATTAGCTTCACGCTATTAGGCATGGCTTCCCTTCAATAGTAGTTTAAACCAATAAAGTTTTTCTTTTACTTATATATTTTTTAAAAATAATTTGTACTACTATTGATTAATACATTTCTTATTCTTATTCTTTCTTATTCTTGTAAGGACTGATTTTCAAATGTTTTCGTTAAGAGTGGAATTTGAAAGCTGATATGTCCTGTTTTTGGTTATCAGTGTAGATGAGTAGGTAACTAACACGACCACTGCAAATGTTTTCCGGCCACTGAATTGTCCCTTTTATTCCAAAATCAATTGGCTAGTCACGTCAAGCCCTAGCACCTATATGATTTTCCCAACACCATTGCCCTTATGGCAAGCCCCGAACCCTTTATATCATATGGGTGCTAGAAGGCGGTGACTGAGGGTCTACATGTCCTGGGAATGACGTTAAACTCTATCTGATGGTGAGGTTCCAGTTTTGGAGGTTTGGGGAATGTGGAGCACCCCTTCATCACCATTGCTCCCTGGTCCACTCTGACCCGGAGTGGTAGTACCTGTTAGGGTCCCATCTATGGGTTAAATAGAAAAATGTATTTATAAAAAAATTGTATTATCCATTAAGAATTGATTTATTTCAAAACTTTATCGGCATTAAATGACCCACTGAGGTTGATATGCCGTAAAACAAAACAAACAACCAACCAGAACTAATGAATCATTATTTCTCTGAATGTTTGAGATGAGGCTTGATGATTAGTATTATTTGGATTATTCGGACTATTATCATCATCTTCATTGTTATCTGTACAACGATTCGGCTGATGTGCCCTCCGGCCTCCTTCAGGTATTTCTTTTCGTAATCGGGAACCTTCTTGTCGGACTCGGGAGCCCCCATGGAACTTTGAAGCTAACCTTTTATTCAGTCCATGAAGGTATCACGTTCTCATTCTGTTAAGCTGGGGTAGAGGCCTTAAGCTATGTTAATTATTATTCTGTTACTGCTGCCCCTGACCAGGATTGAACCTGCAGCCCAGAGATAACTAGGCGATGTGTCCAATTGGACAGAGAAGTTAGGTTAAGACAGTTCTAAGTGACGGTTATCTCTGGACTGCAGGTTCAATCCTTTATCGGCATTAAATGACCCACTGAGGTTGATATGCCGTAAAACAAACCAACCAACCCACTGACGGCTAGAACAAGATGGCGTCAATACATAGAATAAACAATTAATAAGAAAGGAAAATAATTACAAAGAATAAAACATGAATTTAACTTAGTATTATCTGCGTTATTCGGACTATTGTCCCCATCTTCATTGTTATTTGTACAACGTTTCGGCCGATATGCCCTCCGGCCTTCTTCAGGTATTTCTTTTCGGACTCGGGAACTTTCTTGTCGTAATCGGAAGCCATCACGGAACTTTGAACCTAACCCTTTATTTAGTCCACGGGGGTATCCTGTTCTCATTCCGCTAACCATAGCTGGGGTAGTAGTTGTGTTAATTATTTTTCTAACTGCCTTCACTCAGGATTGAACTCGGGTTCCAGAGATAACTGTCACTTAGAACTGTCTTAACCTAACTACCTCATCCACTAGGCCATGTGTCAATGTGTCACAATAACGCAGATAATACTAATCTTCAAGCCTCATCTCAAACATTCAGAGAAACATTCAGTCTTCTGGTCTATAGCTTTGCTGATGAGGCATAATAGGCCGAAATGTACATACAGATTGATTTTTTTTCCCCCGATTTGTGTAGCCTTAAATTTGAATAGGTATGCCCGCCTAATTCATTAATTATTAATTAATTTTCAAAATTAGGTACGACTTCAATTAAGCACATATTCTCCCAAAAATTGTCGGCTAAAAAAAGCCATATCAAAACACATTGTTTGTTTACTTCTTATATGTGTGTGTGTGTGTGTGTGTCTGTATGTTTGGTTGGTGAGTGTATAGGTGTGTTTGTGTTATTTAGCAATTATAAATAACATCTGGTAAAGTTTACTCCCTTAGTCTTTCCTTGGTTGAGTCGCAAGGCAGCGGTGGTTTTATAAGAATGTTCCTTGTCCTAGAGGGGTTGCTAACCAAGGCTGATTTGCTAGTATATATGATTTGAGTTCAATGAAGAATTTAGTTAATAGTTGAAGAATTTGTAGATAAAATATTATCAGTGTTGCACTGTGTTGATATCGGCACCTTAAAATTTCCTAAATTATGACTTAGTATAAGTTCAACATCTATTTCTTTCCAAGAACATGGCTTGAATGTTTAAGAATCCTAGCTACTTGCTATATTTACCACAGTAGAATATGGAGAATGAGGGTAGGGGGGGTATGCTTAAATGTCTCACAAAATAAAATTTGAAGAAATGAAAAGAACAATTAATATTGATAAAATAATTAAAAGCTGTTCGTTATAATTCAACATTTTTTTTTCTTGTTGCACGTTTATCAGTGTGAAATGTGGGGAATAATTTTCAAATGTTTTTGCAAAATTTTCCGGACCATATGACCTTGATTACTCGGCCCAGCCGGGGGTCCAGTGAGCTTCGGCTGCTGGATCAGGTGTTGTAATTAATAGCGTCGATCCCAGGGGGGCTGTCCCCCCAGGCAATACCTGCCCCCTTGATTTAAAGGGACAGGGCTGGGTTTATTGCCCAGTGCCTGGGGCGTCCCCTTGAGGGGCAATGCCGACGGGATCGACGCAATTTTTCCACCCGCCACCCATGAGTCTCGGCTTGTTGGTGGTCCCACGTTAATAGGGCCTTGTGCCTAACCCGTACAAGTGGGGTACGAGGTAAATAATATGACCTTAAGG
Organism: Doryteuthis pealeii; assembly: GCA_023376005.1. Lineage (NCBI taxonomy): Eukaryota > Metazoa > Mollusca > Cephalopoda > Myopsida > Loliginidae > Doryteuthis > Doryteuthis pealeii. The sequence goes on from CM042169.1 coordinate 51,531,241, forward strand.
CACCCTTTTTGCGATTTCGATTCGTGGGGACATTTTTTCCATTTACACCGTCAAAATCTGGTTAATTGTTAACAGACTACTTCTAGAGTGTTTTTTTTTTTTTTTTTTTTTTTTTTTTTTTTTTTAAATTATAAAACTATCCTTAACCCCTAACAGACAACCGGATTTTTACAGTGTAAATGAGAAAAGTGTCCCCACGAGTCGAGATCGCGTAAGTGGTGCCTAAAGGTCATGTGGTCCAATTTTCCAAACTGCCAGGAGTGGAATCTGAATCTTGACCTGTCCTATTTGGGTTTTCCGTTGGCTGAGTAGAAAACTAGGATGAACCACTCCAAATGATTTTCCGGCTACTGATGGTCCCAAAGTACTTTTTTTTTCTTTTGCTCCTGTTATTCCAAATTGTTATCTATGCATATGTAAAGTGAATATGTGAATCTATGTCCGGAGGAAACTTCGAATATAAAACAATTAACGACAAAGTGTATATATATATATATATATATATATATATATATATATATATATACACACACATTAGATCACCAGGGCTTGGTTTTTGAGCAAAAATAATAGATTTAATTGATTTATGTTCGAAGATAATTAAAAAAAAAAAAAATTTAATGATAACAGCATGGATTTTAAAAAAATTTTAATATTTTAGATAGTTGACATTTAGATTATTGCTTTATTCTCCAACGTATTAGAATAAATGTTATAAATAATTTTATATAGAAACCAATTAGAATATAACTAAAATAAGTAATCATTATATATGCGTTCTTATTTAATTTCGTTAGTTTTTCTAATTTAATATGCGCTTTAAATGGGTGCATATTCTTGCTAGTATACATAATAGGTGGATTGTTTGTACAGAAACACTGGATTAGCCGACCACTTTTAGTGAGTTCAATCCTCACTGGGTACCCCATATATCCGGCGTTGTGTTACAAATAATCAAGGCACTTTGCGTCGTTATCAAGTTAGCAAAGTAGATTAGTAAACCATTACTAGTGAGTTCGAATCTCACTGGATGGCCCATACATCTGGTCACATGTGAATAATAATTACAATAGAACCTTTTTTAGTCTTTCGCCCTTTTGCCAATATGGTGACTTACGGCCGATTTATCATTTTTAGGTACTGATTAAACTGTTAAGTTGATAAAATATACGGTGGTACCTTGACTTATGAGTTTAATTCGTTCCACGTGTAACTCAATTTCCTCGTATATCAAATCAATTTTCCCTACTGAAATAAACTGAAATGCCATTGATTCGTTCCAGACCCCACAAGTGCTACCTTGACTTTTCCTCGTATATCAAATCAATTTTCCCTACTGAAATAAACTGAAATGCCATTAATTCGTTCCAGACCCCACAAGTGCTACCTTGACTTTTCCTCGTATATCAAATCAATTTTCCCTATTGAAATAAACTGAAATGCCATTAATCCGTTCCAGACCCCCAGTGCTATCTTGATTTACAATAATTCATTCCATTCGTAACTCAATTTCCTCGTATATCAAATCAACTTTCCCTATTGAAATAAACTGAAATGCCATTAATCCGTTCCAGACCCCCAAGTGCTACCATGACTTTTCCTTGTATATCAAATTAATTTTCCCTATTGAAATAAACTGAAATGCCATTAATCCGTTCCAGACCCCAAGTGCTACCATGACTTTTCCTTGTATATCAAATTAATTTCCCTATTGAAATAAACTGAAATGCCATTAATCTGTTCTAGCCAAAACAAAAACACCTTGTGGAATGCGAGTTAAATACCACACTAATGCTATGGATGAAATCGATCAGCTAGATCTTTTATAGAGACGTTAATAAATGAAACACTTATTAAGATTAAATAATGATCATTTAATAACCATTGAGAATATAACTAAGGGAAATGTGACGTTGGTGGTGAGTTATGTTTTTACACACACACACACACACACACACACACACACACAATTATCTCCATTATAATAAGACTAGCAAAAATATGCGCCCTCTGGGCGTATTTTAAGTTTTAATGTAATGAAATATATTAAGTTAGAAAGACTAAGGAAATTAAATAAGAACGCATATAAAAAAAGATTACACTTATTTTGATTGGTTTATATATAAAAATCATTCATAGGATTGATTTTAAAATATTCTAGAATAAAACAATAATATTAGAGATCAATAATACCAAGTACTTATTTATTAAACCCGGTTTTGTTAAAACCAGTATGTAAATTAGCCACACCATAAATTATGTAAACCTTTATTTATCAGTGATACATAAGACATATCGCAGGATTTTAAACGCACTAATCGTATTTTAGGCAAATCTAATTCTGATTTTCATAGAAACATCGTTGATAAGATTTGTTTTATGAATTAATAATTTGGACTATGAATAAATTACTCATTGATAAACTTACGCAATTCCTTTTGTGACGTAGGCATTGACGTAGTTTCTCTTACAGATAGACATACACGGAATGTCCATTTATGATAATATATGCATACTGGGAGTTGTATGTCCCCTCGCCTGTCTCGAATCCATGAAGGTCACGTGAGTCAGCAAGGGCCAAAAGTCGTCAGTTCCAATCAAAACCAATGTATGTTCCCAATCCCGGTGCATGTTACGACACAGTAGTAGTCTTGGTAGATCTCATAGCGTATTGATTGGTTGATGAAATCTACAGAAGAGTCGAGTAGTTTGAGTGTTGATTTACAGGGGGAGGAGGGAGGAGGAGGGGATGAATTAGACGGGTGCGGAATGAGTACTCCTGTCTGGAGGCACGCCAAAGGCAGCCAGGGTAGAAGCGAAAAAATCGACCGCGTTTATCTGCCGTTTCCCTTGGAAACGTTCGGCCGTGACCGGCGAAAATCACCGGAATACAAATCTGAACTATTGCTACTTCAACTACTATAACATGAAATTGGCACTTGATATTCAGCACCACAAACTGAAATAGGCGTGCCTTGTCTTTATACAAGACAAGGCTAATAGGTTGGTTGATTGGTTGTATTTTACGGCATGTCAGCGCTTGGGTTATTTTATGCCGAAGACATTTTTGTTTTATTCATTTTTGTTGGATATTCAATTAAAAAAAAAACAAAACAAAAAAAAAACTTTTTCTTTAAACTATTTTTTTAACTAATTTAAAAAGAATATAAATTTTTTTTTTTTTTTTTTTTTTTTTTTTGTTAAACTAATTAAAAAACCTTTTGTAAACTAATTTTTTTTTTTTGTAAACTAATTTTTATTTATTTATTTTTTTAAAACTTATTTTTATTTTTTTTAAATTAATTTTATTCTTTATTTTCTAAACTATTCTCTTTTTTAAACTAAAAAAAGTAGTTAAAAAATAGTTTTAGTTAAAAAAAAAAAAAAAAAAAAAAAAAAAAAAAAATTGCATCATATTAATTTTTTTTTTAATCATTAAATTTAAACTAATTTTTTGAATAATTTAAAAAAATATTAGTTAAAAAGAATTTTTTTTTAAAACTAAGGATGGGGAATGTGGAGCTTCCAAGTTAACACTGACCCAGAGTGGTAGTACCTGTTAGTCCCATCTATAGGTTACATAGAAAAAAGTGTTTATAACAAATTGAGTAACCATCATTGTCTTCGGTATAAAATGTCCCAGTGGAGTTGACATGCCGTAAAACACAACCAACCACCAACAAAATATAGTCTTAGATGTATGTTGATGGTCGATGCAGTCTAACCTCATAGAGCAGAACTCTTTGGTCTGTGTAATTGATTAGAGGCAGCTGAACCAAGTTTGTTTCCGCCCTGTTAAATGGGGCGTTAGAATGCACCGACTGCACCTCTGCAGACAGGTAAGACTACCACAATGGGGCCACCTGTTTGCCATAGGTGGTGACCCATGATGCTTAAGGATGGAGTCTTGGTGGATTAGCAGTTCATGACATGCAATATTCCACTTTGGCCCTATCTTGGGCTAGACGGGCGGACGGAGAGGCCCCCTCTGATCAATCAACTGGTCACATCAAGCCCTAGCACCTATATGATTTTTCCAACCTTATTGCCCTTATGGCGAGCCCCAACCCCTTTTTATCATATGGGTGCTAGAAGGCCGTGACTGAGTGTCTACATGTCCTGGGAATGACGTTAAACTCTATCTGATGGTGAGGTTCCAGTTTTGGAGGTTTGGGGAATGTGGAGCACCCCTTCATTACCATTGCTCCTGGTCCACTCTGACCCGGAGTGTTAGTACCTGTTAGGGTCCCATCTCTGGGTTCAATAGAAAAACATGAGTTTATAAACAAAATTGTATTATGCATTAAGAATGAATTATTTCAAAACTTTATCCGCATTAAATAACCCACCGAGGTTGATATGCCACAAAACCAACCAAACCAAGTTTGTTTGGAACCTTCTCCTTACCAATCCCCGTCTGCATTTCAATGTCTGGGTTGTCGTCTTATGCAATCTTTTCGAATTTGAAGTGTGTGTGAGTGTCTGTGACATTTTTTTATGTATATGGGGGGAAATATGACTCGGGACCGTCCTCGGTGGCGGCAGGCTCTCCGTAGCGGACTGTTCATGTCTCTGGCCACCCTGGCGCAACACCATGAGCCCAAAAGGTCAAGTAGGAAGCGGCGGTAACAAACCACCGGAACATCAACATCTTCAGGGACAGACAACAAAACATTCTTCAGGGACAGCCTTCACATGTGACATCTGTGACCGAGAATGTTTTTCAAACATTGGACTTCAGTCACAGGAGGTAGTGTAACTTCAGGGACACAAGAACTATATAGTCTTCCGAGACTGCAATGTCAATGAATTATGATGAAGACTGTTACATAATTATTAGATACCTAATATTTATGACAATAGTGTAGAAATCATAATGGTGATTAGTGCAGCTGATGGCCTTGAGAGTGAGTGACGGCGCTTGACTTCACTCTCACCTTGCCTTCCGGGGATAAATCGTGAGAACCGGAAGGCATGGAAGACCCTGTCTTCCGGTTTAAGGAGTAAGTAAGTTTCAGTCAGTTAGCGAGTAAGAGCCGAGCTCGTAGTATGTGCGCAGATGTCTGGTTTGGGGATTACAAATAAAGTAACATCAAAGTAAATCGAAGTCTTGTGTTTATTACCTAAAAACTAACAATGACACAGGGCTTCTGATAAGGAGAAATCCCTAACAGAAACCAGACCCGAAGTCCCCAAGAAAATCCAGACCTTAGAAGATTCCAGACGCAAGATGTTAGAAGATATACCATGTCAAGATGATAGAAGAACCAAAGCCGGCCAGAAGAAAAGACGACTAGAAGTTAAAAGTAAGAAAGGGTATACAACAAGATGACGTGTGTGTGCATTTTTTTGTATTTCGTATAGGCTGGGACTGCTAGATATTTTGTCATTGTTTCTGTCCCTTTCTTTATCATACTCAGGTCATATACTATTATTATATATCAATATAATATACTATTATTATCGTATCTGTTACTGGTAATTTTAAGGGGCTACCTTTTTTTTTTCAATTTCCAAGTATTTGTATCTAATTATCTTATTATACTCTTTGGCTTCTTAACAAATTCTTTGTCGTTTTTTCAGTGGTTGTCCAGGTTCATGGATGTGGCGTCTCTGAGTTGGCCAAGTGCATAATCACAGAATCTACTTGCGAGTAAGTATATCATCATATATCATGTTGTGAGTTATATATATATATATATATATATAGAGAGAGAGAGATTTGTTTGAATTAATTTATTGCATATAAATTTTCATTAGAAAAACAAGTCATAAATGTTAAGTATCTGGCCGCCATACTTGGCCAGTTGAGAAGGACTTAAAGTAAGTAAATAAGTAAGTCCTGAGCTATAGAATCCTTTGGTAAGTGAATAAGTCCTGGAATATGTAATCCTACGTAGTGTCAAAAGGTCCAGTGATATAATCCCACGATCCGTCGTCCACGAAGGCTCAAAGCAATGTGTGTAGGTATGACCAGAACAGCCAGTATAAGTAATAATCTCAGCAGCAGAGCACTGCGAGTGATTGGACAAGAAGTTGGTCACATGGTTGTCGGCGAGTCTATAAGTACAAGTGGCCATCTGGCACACACCTTATATCGGAAAAAAACCTTTTAGGAAGCGCGTGGTGTAATGGTTAAAGTCATGGGAAATGGACTCGTCGCCCCGAGTTCAAATCCTGGACATGGTAATTGCATTTCACTTAGCGCTAATACCCTTGGGAAAGGTATGAATCCTACTCTCCCTCCAGCTATGGGTAAATAGTAGGGCAGTCTGGGTTCTTTAACCTTGGTTTGGCAACCGGTCTAGGAGAAGGAAAACTCTGAATTCAAACCTGTTAAACTCCGCCTAAGAAATTGACCTTGTGTCGCATCCTGCTCGTGCGGAGGGGTTGGTAAATATATATATCTGGAAAAACCAACAATAAAAGGATATATTTATTTCTATTAAAAAAAAAAAAGATACTACTTTATTTAATGGAAGTCTTGCGGTTGATGATGCTCTGTTAACTTTGCATTATTCAGTTCCAACATTGTCAATGATAATCATCTCTTTGTATAATCAAGTCGAGTCATTTATGAATTTTTGGTAATAAGCCACCTATACAACTGAAACGGAATTCAACGAGATGAAGGAAAAGCAGTAATATCTATGTATTAATATTCTTGTTCCTAAATCTTCTGATTTGAGTTATCATCTTGCAACACCCTCTGGTTAAAAATGAGACTGACCAAATCGTCGGTGTAAACTATTTAAATTGATTTGTCAAATTAATTAGAATAAAGTAAAAATAAGTAATCTTTTTGTGTTCTTATTTAATTTCATTAGTCTTTCTAATTTAATTATATATATATATATATATATATATATATATATATGGTGATTGCCGCTTCTTCACAGAATAAGGCCATTTCTACAAGTATTTCGGTTGTGAGTAGTTTTGAGTAGTTGTGAGCATGCAGATGGCCCACGGTTCCAGCTTGTTTTTATGTACCCTGTCACACATATGAAACCCTCGGCATACAGGCCCTGCCATACAGGTCAGACTTCAATGTGGGAAATGTTTCCATGGTGTGTCATGTGTTTCTTCAGGGTGGAGGGCTCGAGTCACCTTACCTCAAACTTCTTACAGCTACCATCGGCCAGTCTTTCCATGATGATGTGTATCCAGCCCATTCTCTTCTATCAATTGGTCCTTATCGCTGAACGGACTTCTGCAAGGGCATCGATGTCGGCCCCATATAGAGATGCTCCCCTATCATGATACCAGTACGTAGTTAGGTGTTTCCCTATCTCTCAAGATTGGGAAGTGTCCAGACCTTCCAGGTGGCCATTCTTTGTCTTGTTTTGTGTCGTAGTATTTTCTTGTTTTCAGCCCAGCTTGTTTTCAGTCCAGTTAATGTGGACATCCGTCGAAATGCTGGTTTCTGGCCAGCTTGATAGGTGAACCGGCATTTGTTTAGGTCACCTTTTCTGGACACTTCCCAAATGGCTGGGTGAACAGTATTAACCAGGGGCTGCTCATTCACCCACAACCTCGCAGAGGCATGTTGCTGTTCAATCAGCAATGTGGTGATGCTAAGTAGGTCACGAGTCACGCCGTATGTAGATTCACATCTGCGTGCTTCCAGTACGTCAGGCCTGCACAACTCCTCATTCCTCCATCACTCTGGGACTTGTAGAAATATCTGCACATGTTTTGTTTTACATGATGTGCGCTTGTGCGACACGCACCGCATGCTCTCAGTTATAAGTCGACACGTACATACCACACATATATATATATATATATATATATATATATATATATATATATATATATATGATTTTCAACATTAAATGTATAGTAATTTCAGGGGTGGGGTAAGCAGTACGACAAACGTTCTCGTCCCGCAACAATCTTCTAGCAGTCCACCGTACACGTTCACCCACTGCTTTGAAGCATATACCGCCCCCCTTCTCAGTTGTGTCTTGTTTTATCTCCCGCGATCTGACAAAAATTTGCTTACGTGCAGATTTACTATAGTCATGTCCCTTTGCTTCGAGATCGCGCGTATTTCAATTTTTAGTGGCAAGGCAGCCATATTTTTCGTTTCCACTCATCCTGTAAGTAAAACAGTTTTGCACCCGCTTTGCTCCACTAGGTAAATCTCCCCTCTCGCTACAAATGGAATTCATTATGTGATATCAAGAGACGTGATTACCTCCCTTTTGGAGTGGTTGGGTTATCTTCCCTTGATCAGGACTATTTAAATTCAACAGACAGCGGCCATCGTAGTTGCGTCTTTGCTGAGTTGTATTCAGTTGATTAAAGTTAAGTTGTTATGCTACAATGTCTTTGTCTCATTTCAATTTAATCAACTGAAATAGTGAGGTTATGTTTGGTAAATACTGTTTCATGCTAAGTCAACATGGATAGACTATTTAAACCACCAAAATTGGACCTAAACTCCCCCACGGCTACAAAAGAATGGAAGCATTGGATCAAAATGCTCAATAATAAAAACGTAAGTCTCCCTCTCGCTGCAAATGGAATTCATTATTTCTCTGAATGTTTGAGATGAGGCTTGAAGATTAGTATTATTAGCATTATTCGGACTATTGTCCCCATCTTCATTGTTATTTGTACAACGTTTCGGCCGATATACCCTCCAGCCTTCTTCGGGTATTTCTTGTCGGACTCGGGAACCTTCTTTTCGAACTCGGGAACTTTCTTGTCGTATTCGGGAGCCATCAGGGTTAGGTTGAAAGTTCCGTGATGGCTCCCGAGTTCGAAAAGAAGGTTTCCGAGTCCGACAAGAAATACCTGAAGGCCGGAGGGTATATCGGCCGAAACGTTGTACAAATAACAATGAAGATGGGGACAATAGTCCGAATAATGCTAATAATACTGGAATTCATTAATTTGAGATAATATTTTTTTGTCATTTTTAAAAAATCCTGATAATGTTATTGTCATGCAACACACTGTCCATCGTTATTGCTTTTTGTTTTTTCGTATTATGACGGAGAACGAGAAAGGAAAAAGAGCAAGACATTGTCTTGCCTGCCGGGATCGAACCTGTGTCCTCCCTCATGCAAAAACAAACGCGATTTAGGCACTGGACGGAAGCGAGGTTCGTCTGATGTGCCCGGATGTTTGGGTAATATGCCCATAAAATAACCAAAGCGAGTGGAGCGTGGGGTGACAAGCAGAGAAGCATTCGGCTTACGCGAGACGGCAGTCAGAAAAGATTATTTTGACGACGACGACGGATTTTCAGCTGCTGGTCGAAGACTGTGTTGACCAAAAGAAAGTTTGGCCTGCGAGAAGACAGTGAACTCGCTTCTTTTTTGGTCCCCCCTCAGCAGGAACTTGTTGACTCGAATATCTATTCCCCCCCTCTATTCCCCCCCCTTCTATACGTATTTCAAAAATGAATAATTTATCTGTGTACTTTAAAAAAAAAATTTTTTTCAGGAAAATAATCAAATGTTTAATTATTTTCAGTGGCCTGCGGAAAGCAATTGACTGCTACAAGGATTGCGGTGTAGATATCCCCGATAGCGTCAACAAGGCTTTAAAAGATGCAGGATGTGGTAAATATCATTTTAAAACTTATTTCTTTACAAATACTAACAAATATATGCACCCTCCGGGTGCAAGTATTTAAGTTTTAATGTAATAATATATTATATTAGATTAGAAAGGCTAATGAAACTAAATAAGAATACAGATAAAAAGATTTGAAACAGAGGGGGGTATAATCGAAAAATAGAACAACTGGAACTTACTCTTCCATCACTCTCGTCTTTCATTGTTATTTTTTCTAATTTAAGTATTTAGTTAAAAGAGGAAGTGAAGAATAAAATGACTTATTTTTCTTGTTAACGGATTTCATTTAAGTTTCATTGAAGAAATGTTTGCTTATATTCATTAAAATAAACCAAACAGTTAGAAATCAATGATACTAAGCACATATTTATTAAAATCACATTTTTAATGTCAATATGCAAATTAGCCTTCCCGTTCACACTGTAAACCGCCATTTTGTTGTATATATAAGTATAATTGCATGTTAGTATGTAGATATGGTCAACAGTGGCTTCGGCCTCTGGACATTGATATAATTAACGGCGTCGATCCCAGGGGGCCATCCTCCCGGGCAACACCTGCCCCCTTGATTTAAAGGGGCAGGGCTGGGTTTATTGCTCAGCGCCTGAGGCGCCCCTTGAGGGGGAATGCCGACGGGATCGACGCAATTTTTCACCTGCCACCCCATGAGCTTCGGTTTGTGGGTGGTCCCACATAAATAGGGCCTTGTGCCTGACCCGTACAAGTGGGGTACGTGGAAAATATCATGTAGATATGGTTAACAGTATTAATAATGTAAAACAATTTTATTAATAATTGAGATTTAAATAAAATTAAAATCATCGGGAATGTGATGTCAATAACTAAGGGAATTGTTACTTGAGTAGCGATATAGTTTCGGTTACAGACAGGAAAACACACAATCTCCATTATAATAAGATATTATCCATAAAAAGAAGTGTGTGAACGGGAAAATTTATCAATAAAAACCGGGAGTGATGTGAAGAGATAGCTTCCAAGTTGTTGTATAGTTTGATATTAGATGATTTTTTTTTATTTCATCATTTTACTTATTTATTTTTGATTTGTTCAATATTGATATTTTATGTATAATTCTATATAGAAAGGAAAAGTGAACAAAAATAATGACTTAAACAAGTCCAAGTAGGAGATAAATATTTCGTCCTTCTTACGCGAAGAACATTTTCAGTCTAACTTTATTCAAAGCAAAATACGTACATTTGTATTTATAGAAGATGAAGTGAGTTAGTTGTGGAATTGAGGGGTAGGGAGGCTAGGGAGGATTTGATTGAAATGAGAATAGCATTATATAAAGTGAAGGGTGAGTTCAGAGGATGGTGGTTTGTGTGGGAAGATGAGAAGAGGAGGTTGCTAGGTGCTTGTTGGGAAAGGGGGTGGTAGTTGGGAGAAGTGGGTAATATCTTCTATTATTATACTAAAGCTGAGATAAACACTTTTTATTTACTAAAGGCTTTTTTCCTATTTATGTTAATGAAACAAAATTTATACTAAGATATTCCTTGGTTTCAGGACTACTTAATGTTTGAAAAAAAACTATTTTAATTGGTTTTAATTAGTCGTAATTAGCTCCTTCTTTTTGTTTAGTTTCGTGGAAATTCCTCGGGTCCCGTCTTTAATATTTTATTATATTAAAGCTTAAATACTTTCGCGTTGAGGGCGCATATTTTAAAATAAAAATGTCAGTACTTCCTCTTAAAATTTTGGACAACCTAAAACGAATACAATACAGCTAGGATATGTAAAAAGCACCAAAAAACAATATAAAAGAAATACTCCACTCATAATAACTAGCAGGACCTGTGGATATAACACAGTATGATAATCTAATTATTACGACGTCCGATATGTTTACGTTAGCTATTACAAATAGTTTAAATGTATATGAAAAAGTATAATAATCTTGATCTAACTCTCTCACTCTTTTTTCCTTTTCCTTCTTTTCATCTTTTGCTTCTTTCTTTCAATTCAATGGAAAATTAAGACTATATACTAATACTCTAAGATGAATCAGAACCTTGTGTTTCCTGGGTGAATGTTCTACCGACTGAGCTAAATCGGGCCCCAATTACTATTTTTGCTTCAAAGTCTTATAGTTTTTATGGTAATCTGAACACTAGCTACATAAATGAAAGTAACCTCCCTTTCATTTTGAAGAAGCCACGTGTTTTGGTCAGCCATTTCTATTTCACTGTAAATCTACACTGAAAATACGAATTTGTTTTAATCAATACAACTGCATGTTTTAGCATGAAAATATCATAAAATGTGTTCTTAATTGTGCTAGTACATTATTAGGAATGAACTTAATTGTTATTAAGAACACATTTTCATCTAAGAAATATTAATACTCTTGTTCCTTAATCTTCAGGCGGTTCTCATCCTACAACACATGGTTAAAAATGTGACCGCCCAAATCATCCAAGATGAAATGTAAAAATGTAAATCCTGATTTTCTGTTTTCACTTAATTGCTGAATTCATATTTTAATAGGTGTCGTCACCTTGGCTAAATAATGGACCATTCCGTTTTTATTATGAAGATAGAAAGTAAAGAAATATGACATACTGCACAGAAAATTATAATAGGATAGAGAGTAGGGAAAATATAGAGAGGGGACGAGTGCGCGGAAGTGATAACGTTAATCTTATCCAATCGAAAATAATGAAAAAATGAAAAGGAAAGAAGGGAGAAAAGGGTGAGAGACACATTAAGATTATTATACTTTTTACGTATTGAACTATTTAGCAATAGCTCTTAATTAAACATATCAAACCTTGTAATAACTTAATTATCATACTGTTGTATATCCACAGGTCCTGCTAATTAAGACTATTACGTCTATTACTACTGAAAGATAGAAATGACTAACAGAAATATGAAATAAATATCGGACAAAAAAATTAATGATATTGATTCTTTTTACGAAATTTGAATATTATATTTTTTTCTAATGATATTTCGATGTTTCTTTTTGCAGGTGCTTCAGCTCTGACTAACCTTGGTCTTCCCATGATGCTCTTGGTTGCTGTGGTCGCCATTTACAACAAACAATAGAAAATGTCTGAAAAGATTATAATTTTCATTTGACATCAAATAGGAATTATAACTTTATTATTATATAATTCCATTTTTATATAAAAGAAATGTTTTATTTCCCGCTTTATATTTCTACTGTCTCTGATTTTTCTTAGCTAAGAGTGATTAAAAACCTCCAAAGTTATCTAATGCTTATTTACCATTAATATATATATATATATATATATATATATATATATATATATATATATATAAAAATAAATCAGCCTTTTTGTTCTTTGTAAAACTAACTCGAATTAACAATGTCTTAAAGAATGAAGCTAACTTGAATATGTGTCTAATAAAACTGGTTTAAACTGTCCAGGATTCGAACGCATTTAAGATTTTGATTATATTTCATTATTACTTTATCCTTTATTTACTTTTTTACAAATTTCTTCGGGCAAACCATGTTGACCCCTTTTTGGAGAAAAAAAAATAGGTCACAGAGATTCATTGTATTTTTATTGTCTACAGTCGCCAGTAAAGTTGGCTGGACGGTCTAGTGTCGGTATCAGCCGGACAATCTATCCCCTTTACACTAGTGTTGGACCAGGAAGATTATTTTTGCATTTGAGGTGGAGCGCCATTCCTACCATCAGCTCCCCACTTTACCGCACAGATCGAAGCCGTGCTATTCAGGCACTGAATTGATCCATCTCCGAACCACAAGGTTCCGTGTTCGATACCAGCATGTGTGGTGGAGTTGTGGTGGGTGTGGCGCTCCACCTCAGACGCCAAAACAATATCCCTGGCCTCATGAAAAAGGGGATAGACTCCATCGGTATCCGGCTGATACCAACAATAGGTCTCTTCACAAAGTTTACTTTTTAAAAAATTTTAAAAATTTTTTACTTACAGCTGCAAGTGTATCAATGCTCATACAAAATACGCCATTACTCTATCATAGATTCCACTCGGTCAGCAAGGGTATCATGTTGTATTGCAGTCTTTGCGTTCATCCATTTTCTTAATCTATCTTTCATATCAGTCAGTGCCCCGTTCTTCGCTCGTTCCAAATGTCGTCCATGTTACTCTGTCCCTTTGTCGGCCACATTGCTATATATATATATATATATATATATATAAAATGAACTACCTGAGTCAGACACTATCTACCTAGGTTTCACCCGAATGGTTCTTCAGGATAATTCTAACTCTGTCAGAATTATCATTGAAGAACCGTTCTGGGGAAACCTAAATAGATAGTATCTGACTCATGTAGGTCCTTATAATTATGCTCTACTTGGTGTATTGAGCACTTTTACATATATAACTTAGTAGATTCCTTCGGTGTTTTGTTTTTCTTTTCTTTTGGCCACTACATACGAAACTGATTATTTTCAGAAAGTACGGGTGTGTTGGTCTTTTTTTTTTTTCCACAGATATCAGTTTTGGTTTTTTTTTTTTTTTTGAAACTGAGTTATCTGGACTTTTTCACACCGAGTGAGTTTAGAAATAATATATATATAGTTCTTGTCTGTTTCATGTTACCAGTGAGATAATTTATGAAGACAGTTTTCTGTGCGCATAATTTGTTTATTTTTCGACGACTTTTTTAGTGCGATCCCCCGACGGGGGTAATCGATGATCGGAGCCTGCTGAAAATATCTGCCTCATTCGCCGACGAAAAGAAAATCAACTGCCTGACTTTTCCAGCCATATTGTCCAGAATTTGTAATGCTTAAATCTAGAAACTGCCTTACATGACAACAGTCCATTTGCGCGCTTGTCATTGCCATACTCTTTAAGATATTATAAAACCATCATCAAAAATAATAATGAAATGTCTATCGTTTTAGGAATCTAGCGTTTGTATCAACTTAAAAAAAAAAATTTTTCTGATAAATAAAATATATAAAAAAAAAAATTACTGAGTTCTGTCCTCTCTCATTCTCACTCTCAAAACCATATAATACTTGCTTGGTCCATTTATTTTGTTCACGAGTGTAGACTACCAACAAAAAAGAAAACAAAAAGACAGAACCCAAATTCTGTGTTTTTTTTTTTTTTTTTTTTTTTTTTTTCACCCTGTATCAACATTTGCCGAGTACTTCCGAGTTTTACCGATTTACTGAAAATCTAAAAAAAAATTATCTGTTGATCTGAAGTGAAATGAAATAAAATACGATCATATTCGAGATTGGTTAAGTTATTTTTTATTTTATTTTGTAGCTGAAGGGTGAAAACAGAAAGCGTTTGCTCCAAGTTGAACGAAAAAGAGACAATTAATATCATCAAGAAAATCAATATTGTCTTCTTTTGATCAGAAAATATTGATGAATTTTCTTGATATCAAAATACAAATACAACAATGAGATAAAATAAAATTAAAAAAATGGTAGCAGTTGAATTATTTACAGATCCACAACGTTTGATGCCAATATGACAGGAAAGACTGATGGATCAGATGATAAAACTTGATTATACACCACCATATATCTCTTAAGACTTACAGACTCTTTTTTTTTCTCTTTCTTATAATTACTGAGTTCTGTCCTCTCTCATTTTCACTCTCAAAACCATAATCTTTACAAATCCACAACGTTTGATGCCAATATGACAATATGTTGCAGAGTGACTATTATTTCAATTTGTTTTGCGCGGGAAGTTCGAAAAGACAAAGGAAAATTTGAACAAAGAGACTGGAAGGGGAAGAAAGAACTTCCGGTCAAAGGAACAAAAGGATATACTTAAGGGGTCAGCAGTAGCAGATAGGAGACGGCGAACAGAGCACAAGGAGTCTGACCGTCGACACGGTCGAGCGCTGCTAGCGGGCAGTGGGGTTCAGCACCCACTCACCTCACCATCCCAGCAGTAGAGTAGGAGTGGAAGTCATTGTCAACCCTCGGTCATTTCATCGTCCACTCACACGCACCACGAGAGAATGTAAAGAAATAAACTAACGTTTGTTACAATACCCATGTGTTGAGTCTCTACGCCGACTACTAACCTACCGGCAGTATAACAGCAACGTATACGATCCAGAGTAGCGAAGAAGAGCTATGCAACAATAGGAAAGACTGATGGATCAGATGATAAAACTTGATTATACACCACCATATATCTCTTAAGACTTACAGACTCTTTTTTTTCTTTCTTATACATAAGTATATGAAAAAAACACAATGCTGTTAAAATGAAAATATTTTATATCATATTCATAGCTAATAAGGTAGATGAGCAGTTCATGACATGCAATACTCCACTTTGGCCCTATCTTGGGCTAGACGGGCGGTCGGAGAGGCCCCCTCCGATCAATCGGCTGGTCACGTCAAGCCCTAGCACCTATATGATTTTCCCAACTCTATTACCCTTATGTCAAGCCCCAACCCCTTTTTATCATATGGGTGCTAGAAGGCGGTGGCTGCGGGTCTACATGTCCTCGGAATGACGTTAAACTCTACCTGGTGGTGAGGTTCCAGTTTTGGAGATTTGGGGAATGTGGAGCACCCCTTCATCACCATTGCTCCCTGGTCCACTCTGACCCGGAGTGGTAGTACCTGTTAGGGTCCCATCTATGGGTTAAATAGAAAAATGTATTTATAAAAAAAATTGTATTATCCATTTAAGAATTGATTTCAAAACTTTATCGTCATTAAATGACCCACTGCGGTTGATATGCCGTAAAACAAAAACAAACAAATCATAGCTAATATTGAACAATATTTCGATGAATATGATATAAAATATTTTCATTTTAAGAGCATTGTGTGTTTTCATATCCTTTTATCTATACTTATACCGTCGGATTCATTTCCTTACTTTTTAACTTTAATGTGTGTGTGTCTGTGTGTAAGTCCCAATAGTCACTCAAGTAAAAAAAAAAACATGCCTTTATCTTGGTAATTTGGTTTGTTAGATTTTACGGCATGACAAGCCTTGTTGGGTTATTTTATGCCGAAGATATTTTTGGACTTTGACACCATTAGGCACCCCAGCCCCAAAAGGAACAGCATTTTGCCTTTCACCGGTTGTTAGTAAACAAAACAGCTGGCCGATAAAAACCAGAAACATTTTTATACTAAAATAGATTTTAATAAAGTTATTTCATGTTGTTAGCATATGTGAAAAAAAAAAAAAAATTTTGCACCAAAGATAAACTAATATTGTTATTAGATAAAACTTAAAACGAAAGACATGTTTGTTTATTTTCCATGTGCCTCTACGGATAGTTAATATTAAAAAATATTTATTTAAAAAAAGATTTTGTTAGGGTTAGCAGTTATTATTATAACCTTATAATATACTTATAGTTTTAATCATTTCCGTGTTAAACGTGTCTAACGTTAAGTTTTATAATTAAAAAAAGAATTGCTATTGAATTAACAACATGAAATAAGTTTTAAAAAATGGGTCTTTAATATAAAAACGTCTTTCGTTTAAAGTTTAATAATTAAAAAAAAATGTGTCTAAAAATCGTCTGTTAACAAGCAACCGGATTTTGACGGTGAAAAGCAAAACGTCCTTTTGAATCAAGGTCGCAAATGGGGTGCTCAATGGTGTCTTTGTTTTGTTTTATAAATTCTAGCTGGGTATTATTATTATTATTTTTTTTTTTCATACTCAATTTTTTTCAAACACATCTTTTAATACTCATTTTATTTATTTATTCATTTAACCCATAGAGAGAACCCTAAAAGGTGCTATCACTCCGGGTCAGGATGGACCTGGGCGTAATGGCGATGAAGGGGGGATGACTTCTGATTTAGGTCGGAAAGTCTTTTTTGACAATTAAACACTTATTCATGGAATGCAGATTTTTTGCTCACATCAGAAACCGTTATTTTAAAGCAAACCATATGAAAGGTATGTTTGAAAATGTGAACATGGAGGATATTCTCTCTTTTTTGAGGGAAATAAAATTATACCATAGAATATAGACATGAAACAAATCAATACCATACAACATAATCCCCAACACATTTTTAAAACCAATTATTAAAAAGTATAAATATAAATACACGATATGTATAACTTCCTAACCGTTAGACATGACATAACCCCAGACGGGTTGATATGCCTTTTGAGGGAAATAAAATTATACCATAGAATATAGACATGAAACAAATCAATACCATACAACATAATCCCCAATGATGCAACACATGTTAAAAACCATCTCTTATTAAAAAGTATAAATATAAATACACGATATGTATAACTTCCTAACCGTTAGACATGACATAACCCAGACGGGTTGATATGCCTTTTGAGGGAAATAAAATTATACCATAGAATATAGACATGAAACAAATCAATACCATACAACATAATCCCCAATGATGCTAACACATTGTTAAAACCAATATATAAAAGTATAAATATAAATACACGATATGTATAACTTCCTAACTGTTAGGAAATATATATACTTATATAATATAATATATATATATATATAGTTTCAATGAGAAATCAAAACAAATAAAAGTTTTTGCTTTTATTTATTTAATTACGGGAACGGTATTACAACCAGCGGTTTCTTGCTGAAAGCATTCATCGGTAATACGAAAAGTTCCTTTAAAAATGACAGAAATAATTTCTATATGGCCCACATATAAATAATATATATATATATATTTAGTAAACACGGTTGTTTTGAATGGCTTTTTGCCGATAATTTTTGGGAGAATAAGTGCTTAATTGGAGTCGTACCTAATTTTGAAAATTAATTAATAATAATGAATTAGGCGGAATACCTATTAAATGTATGGCTAAACAATCGAGAAAAATCAATCTCTGTATGTACATTTCGGCTATTAGGCCTCATCAGCAGAGCTATAGATCGGAAGACCGCCCTGTGCGTGATTTGAAACGGACTGCCAAGCTGACAGATATATATTATTTTCATGGTGCCATATAGAAATTACTAAAAGTCGGACCCAAAACCGAACCCATCGAGATACCTAGATGGTCGTAAAATGGGACACCAGTTGTGCAGTAGAGGAGGCTCTGCAAATTCTTCAACCTTGTTGGGACAGGGGGAAGTCCCGCAACAATTTAAGGACGCATCAATTGTCCATTTGTACAAGAAGAAAGGAAGTAAGTATGTGTGACAACCACAGAGGAATATCTTTTCTCTTGGTTGCTGGGCAAAATCCTTGTCTATCATCCTTAACAGGCTTAATGACTTTGTCTCAGGGTCAGCACTACCAGAAACTCAGTGTGGTTTCGCTCAGTAGAGAACAGTAGATATGATTTCTGTCTTCGACGGGCTCAGTAGAAGGCTCGAGAGCAAAACAAAGACTTATTTATTGTTTTCGTGGATTTCACAAAAGCCTTTGACACTGTGTCCCAGCTGCTCTGTGGAAAGTTTGTCAAAATTAGGAGTCCCAAATAAGATGCTCAGATCATCATCTCTTTGCATGAAGGAATGAGCGCTTCTGTGCGATCATGTAGAGAGCAATCCAGTACCTTTTCTGTCTCAAACGGTACTAAGCAAGGCTGTGTTCTTGTTCCACTTCTATTTGCGTTGTTTTTTCTGCTATGCTCGAAAAAGCATTCTCAGATCTAAGCGAAGGAATAAATGTTGAATTTAGAACAAGTGGTGGCCTATACAATCAACAACGTTTTAAAGCTAGGTAAAAAAAAATCCTTGCTGCTAGTACGTGATCTTCTCTTGCAGACGATGCCGCTCAATTAGCACACAGCCTAGAGAACATCTAGACATTATTGATATATTCGGAGACATCAAAGCATTTGGACTTACTATCAGTATTAAAAAAACTGAACTACGTACCAGCCCGCAGCTTGCAATCCACGTCTTGTAAATCCATCTGCCTTCATTGATGGAAAAAGCATTACAGATTGTTGACACGTTTAAATATCTTGGATCAACAGTCACATCTGATGGAAAAATGGACAAAGAAATCCATTCCAGAATAGGTAAAGCTAGCACCGCATTGGCAATCTAAAACATCGTTTATGGAGTACCAAATATTTATCTCTTAAAATAAAAATTAACTCTACAGTTCAGTCGTGCTTTCTACTCTACTGTATGGTGCTGAAACTTGACATTTTAGCGCAAGCACATAAACCAACTTGACGCCTTTCACATGCGTTGTCTTCGTGTCATTTGCGCTATAAAATGGGATGACAGAGTAAGAAATAGCACAATTTTAAAAGATGTGATATTGCTGGCATCGAAACCCTACTAGCCAAGATTCAACTTAGGTGAGCTGGTCACGTTGAATGAGAACAGGCTTCCAATAAATTTTTATACGGGCAACTACCAAATGCTAAGCGTTTCATTGGACGTCCTCTCTTACGCTACAAGGACAAATTGAAGGACAACTTGAAACACCTCGATATTGATCTGAGTGCTTGGAACATAGCATCGGATCGGAAGGAATGGCGTAAGACATGTTTCGCTAAACTAAAGAGCTTTGAACAAAATAGACTGAGCATAGAGATCGCTCCGCCTAACTTTAAATCGAAAACATTTAACTTCTCTTGGAGCATTTCGTTTGTCAGAGTGGCTTCATGGCTCGAAGCAGGGCTGGGCTGCTGTCACACTCGAGGAAACATAAAATGTCTTCTTGACAGCATGCACAAGATGGGAAGAATCTAATCACTCACTGCTGACCCTCATCTATCGTTCACGATAGGAAAGTCCACCATATATATATATATATATATATATATATATATATATATATATATATATATATATATATATATGTGTGTGTGTGTGTGTGTGTGGTGAAAATAAAAGGAAATTAATCCGACAGTATGAATATGATAAAAAAAAACAAAGATGTTTACAACTGCATGGGCTCGTCAGGAGAGAGTGTGCAAACCGTTTCGGGCCTATCTCTCGACGGTTTAAAAAGCAACACCGGACCTTCCTCACTAATATATGAGGACCCTCGCAATATCATGCATCGACCGCACGTAGGTCGGTCATCAACAAAAAATAAGACGGGAAAAATGACCGTTAGCAAAAACGAACGCTTTTGCATGATATGCCGAGGGTCCTCATATATTAGTGAGGAAGGGCCGGTGTTGCTTTTTAAACCGTCGAGAGATAGTCCCCGAAACGGTTTGCACACTCTCTCCTGACGAGCCCATGCAGTTGTAAACATCTTTTGTTTTTCATTTTATCATATTCATATATATATATATATATATATATATATAATTATATATATATATATATATATATAAGAGATTTCATAATTTGCTTGAAGCATTGTGTATGTATTGTAGGAGGTTGATTTAGAAGGCTATCACAATGCGTTTGGAATAAATGAAAAATAATATTACGGTAACAATGCCTACCATTGTTACCGTCGTCGTCGTCGTCGTCGTTCTTCTTCTTCTTCTTCTTCTTCGTCTTCTTCTTTCTTCTTCTTCTTCTTTTATTCAATATATTATATAATATATATATATATATATATATATATATATGATGATATAGTTTGCTATATTAAAAGAGCGCTCCATATTATTGATAGACCATGTTTATCTATTTACAGGTTAGCGGTACATGAAGTCAATGGAGCTTGAAAATTGACAGATTTTCCCCTGTACAAATTTTTAGCTTTGATTGGCTGATATTTCTTCTTCTTCTTCTTCATCTTCTTCTCTTCTTCTTCTTCTTCATTGTCGTGTCGAATCTAAAGCTGCGACTAAGATCATCAACCGTGACTTTTCATATAAATGACCTTGTTTTGTTTCTTATTTGTTCAGTGGTTCAGATCTACATGAAGAAGCAGACAAGAATGAAATACTTGACACTCGCAATCGTTTTTTCATTTGCCTTGGTATGTAAACGACACATATTTTTTCTATTTTATAATTAATACTGAATAACTCCCAATTTCACATATATTACACATTCTCTCTCTTTATATATATATATATATATATATATATATATATATATATATTATAATATTATTAATGGATATAATATAAAGGGTATGAAAACACACAATATGTTAAATTAATATATTTTTTATTATGTAAACTACAGAATATTTTTTCTAGAATTTAATACTTAATTAACACCATTGTTTTTACAATATATTACACCAACTCTCTCTTATATATATAATATATTATATATATATATATATATATATTATATATATATATAATGATATTATTATGGATATAATATCTACAATATAATATATTTTGATTGTAAATATGCTCTGCTATATTAGCATTGAGCACCTTTATATGCCAATACTTTTCTCATTCATTTTCTATCATTATATATATATATATATATATATATATAATATATATATATATATATATATATATATATATATATATGGAGAGAGAGAGAGAAAAGATAGATAGATAAAGGGTATGAAAACACACAATATTGTTAAAATGAATATATTTTTATTTATGTAAACTACAGATATTTTTCTCTTCTAGAATTTACATATATTACCCCCCTTGTCTCTCTCTCTCTGCTGTCTGTCTTCTTTGTCTCTCTGTCTCTGTCTCTCTCTCTCTCTCTATATATATATATATTAATCTAGAATGTAGTTAATTTTGAGCTCTTACGAGCCAACTTTTTTATTTTTTTACTTTTTCGAAACTGTCATATTTACTTAACTTTTTTTACGTTGTTTTGAATAAAAAGAAAAAATAATATTTGCATTTACTTGTTCGTAAAAACAACTTGGGGGTGGTTAACTTTTATCACTTTCAAACCACTAAAAGTTATTAGTCGATAAAATGCTTTAAACCGCTAAAAAAATATTTTAAATTTGGAGGACGTAATATTTACATGTCGAGAAAACTTGGGGTGCTTAAAATATTCACTTTATCTCATTAAAGTTTCATGAAAAATACCTCTTAAACAATTAGGATTCCATAAGTACCACGGTCGATTTTTTTTTTTAGCAGGCACGACTTATTTAAAAAAAATATCTACATTCACTTGTCGATACAAATGTGGCTTATTTTTTAATGCCATAAAACCAATAAAAAAATTTTCGATAAAAATGCCTTCAATCTGCTAAAGTATTTTTTTCCAGTTTTTCATTTTATTTAATATATTCATTTCCAACAAACAAAAATTAAAATATTAGATATTGCTTTTTATTTAACTAAAAAAAGACATTAAACATTTTTAAATNCCCCTCTCATTCGTTGGCAAGTAGGATAATGGGGTAACGTACGAGAAAGAGTAACTAGAAGCTGCCCAAATTTGTAAATAAAACTGTTAATTTTAACTAGGGGAGTTTAGGGTTAGGGGTTAGGGTTGGGATTGGGGTTGGGTTTTCGGGAAAAATGCCCTAAGCTGGTTGTTTTTTGATTTTGTTTTCAAGTGACACCGCTTCGGCCACGGACTTCAATCGTAGCTGGGGTTCTTTTCAGCAGCCACCGGCAAGCGGTTTTTAAGGCAGAAGGCCGGGACGGAACTTCGCGAAGAGTACCCAATTCTCCAAACATTGAAGACGAAACTGTCAGAGAAGTTAAGAGAAGTTAAGTCTAGAAAGGAACAAGTCATTGTGTCCCGGTTACGCATTGATCATACAAGACTAACGCATTCCTATATACTCAAATAAGAACAACAAACATAGTGTGAAACATGTCAAACACCTTTGACAGTTAAACACTTATTCATGGAATGTATTCTTTTTTACTCACATCAGAAACCGGTATTTTAAAGCAAACAATATGAAAGATCTGTTTGAAAATGTCAACATGGAGGATATTCTCTCCTTTTTGAGGAAAATAAAATTATACCATAGAATATAGACATGAAACTAATCAATACCATACAACATAATCCCCAATAATGCTAACACATTTTTAAAACAAATTGCTAAAAAGTATAAATATAAATACATGATATGTATCACTTCCTAACCGTTAGGCATGACATAGTCCCAGACGGGTTGATATGCCGTTAAAATCAATAAACAAACAACAAACAGAAAGGCTCCAAAATGGATTGATACTTGACATATAATGATATACTTACGAACAAATCTCTGCTTTTGTTCCGTAATTGAAATTGGCTAATTCAGTACATGAATTACAATTTACTTGGTTAATCACTGAAAAACAGAAAAGAAGTTAATAATAATAATAATAATAATAATAATAATAATAATAATAATAATAATAATAATAAAAGACTTGACATGGTTAAGAAAAGGAATAATATAATAATAATAATAATAATAATAATAATAATAATAATATTAATATAATATAATAATTAATAATATAATAATAATATTAATATTAATATTAATAATATTAATAATATTAATATTAAATAATATTAATAATATTAATATATAATAATATATAATATATAATAATATAATAATATTAATAAATAATATTAATAATAATATAATAATAATATAATAATAATAATAATATTAATATTATTATAATATTAATAATAATAATAATATATATAATATATTAATATTAATAATATTAATAATATTAATATTGATACTATTAATAATAATATATATTAATATATTAGGCCGGGTTAGCTCAGTCGGTAGAGCGTTCGGCTAGAAACCACAAGGTTCCTAGTTCGATACCGGTCCCCGCCAACTCAGCGTATGAGTAGCACAGGGATCTGTGCGGTAAAGTAAGGAGCTGATGGTAGGTGTGGCGCTCCACCTCAGATGCTAAAACAATCTCCTTGGTCTAGCGCTATTGAAAAGGGGATAGACTCCCTCGCTGACTAGCTGATACCGACTTTAGGCTGCCCCGTCGACTTTATTAATAATATTAATATTAATAATATTAATAATAATATATATTAATAATAATAATAATAATAATATATATTAATATTAATAATAATAATAATAATATATTAATATTAATTATAATAATAATATATATTAATATTAATAATATTAATATTAATAATATATATTAATAATAATAATATATATTAATAATATTAATATCAATAATATATATTAATAATAATAATAATAATAATAATAATAATAATAATAAAGTAAAAAATAGACGGAAAAATATTGCAATGGCCTGGATCGACTACAGAAAAGCATATGACATGGTCCCACATACTTGGATTTTAGAATGTCTAAAAATGTACAAAATTTCCAACAACATCATAAACTTCATTAAAAAAGCCATAGAAAACTGGCGAGTTCAATTAAAAGCTGGAAAACAATCCCTGGCAGACGTAAAAATCCAAAGAGGTATCTTCCAAGAAGACTCATTATCACCACTACTCTTTATTATAGCAATGATGCCACTCAATCATATACTTAAAAAATGTACAGGGGGATACAAATTCACTAACTCACAAGAAAAGATAAACCACCTTATGTACATGGATGACATAAAAAAATTGCAAAAAATGAAAAAGAATTGGAGAGCCTAATACAAACTATTAGAATATATAGCCAAGATATAGGGATGGAATTTGGAATTGAAAAATGTGCTATGCTAGTAATAAAACGGGGTGAAAGAAAATTAAAGGATGGAATACAACTGCCAAATCAGGAAACTATAAAATCACTTGATGAAAATGAAAGCTACAAATACTTAGGAATTTTAGAAGCGGACAATATCATGGAAGCAGAAATGAAAGAAAATTGTTTTTAAATATCTCAGGAGAACTTGAACACTTCTAGAAACTAAACTTAACAGCAGAAATCTGATCAAAGGAATCAATACCTGGGCTGTCCCCATTATAAGATACTCATATTCTTAAAATGGATAAAAGAAGAACTCAGACAGATTGACCA
Source organism: Doryteuthis pealeii (assembly GCA_023376005.1). Taxonomy (NCBI): domain Eukaryota; kingdom Metazoa; phylum Mollusca; class Cephalopoda; order Myopsida; family Loliginidae; genus Doryteuthis; species Doryteuthis pealeii. The sequence goes on from CM042169.1 coordinate 51,556,662, forward strand.
AAGAACGAGAAAGTTAATGACCATGCACAAGGCTCTCCACCCTAGAAACGATAGAGATAGATTTTATGTGTCAAGAAAGGAAGTAGGAAGAGGTCTTGCAAACATACAGGACTGCGTAGAAACCACAATCCAACAACTCGAAGACTACACAAGAAAGAGCAAAGACAGATTACTTATGGCGGCCAACAATAGTAGATGTGGCATATGGACAAACAGAAAAACAACAAAGACTAGAAAACAAAAATGAGAAGAAAAACAATTATATGGACGCTTCAAACGACAAATCGAAGAGGTTTCACATGAAAAGACTTGGACATGGTTAAGAAAAGGAAACCTCAAAAGAGAAACTGAATCATTAATAATTGCTGCATGATGAGATTTCTGCTGTTGAGCTTGGTTTCTAAGAGCTTTATTTTTGTTTTGATATAATTTGTTCTTAAGGCATTATCTTGTACAGCAATTATTAGTGATTCAGTTTCTCGTTTGAGGTTTCCTCTTCTTAACCATTTCCAGGTCTTTTTATGTGCAACCTCTCCGGTTTGTCGTTTGAAGCGTCCATATAATTGTTTTTCTTCCCATCTTTGTTTTCTAGTTTTTGTTGTTTTTCTATTTGTCCATACATTACATCTTCTGTTGTTGGCTACTATAAGTAATCTTTCTTTTCTCTTTTTTGTGCACTCTTCGCGACCCTGGATTGTGACCTCTTCACAGTCCTCTGTGTTGGCAAGACCTCTTCCCCCTTCTTTTCTTAAAACATATAATCTATCTTTATCATCTCTAGGGTGTAGAGCTTTGTGCGTCGTCATTAATTTCCTAGTCCTTTGATCGATCCGTCTGAGTTCTTCTTTTGTCCATTTTAAGAATGGTCCAGAATATCTTATAACGGGGATGGCCCAGGTATTCATTCCTTTGATGAGATTTCTGCTGTTGAGCTTGGTTTCTAAGAGCTTTCTTGTCTTTCTGAGGTATTCTTTTTTAACTTTGTCTTTCATCTCAGTTTGTTTGATATTATCTGCTTCTAAGATTCCTAAGTATTTGTAAGTTTCTTTTTCTTCAAGTGTTTTTATAGTATCCTGATTTGGTAGTTGTATTCCATCCATTAATTTTCTTTCACCCTTTTTTTATTACTAGCACAGCACATTTTTCGATTCCGAATTCCATCCCTATATCTTGGCTATATATTCTGATGGTTTGTACCATGGTTTCTAGTTCTTTTTCATTTTTTGCAAAACTTTTATGTCATCCATGTACATAAGGTGGTTTATTTTTTCCTGAATTTGTATCCCTCTGAGCATTCTCTGAGTTTATGATTGAGTGGCATCATTGCTATAATATATTAGTAGTGGTGATAGTGAGTCTCCTTGAAAAATCCCTCTTTGGATTTTTACTTCTGCCAGGGATTGTTTTCCAATTTTTCATGGCTTTTTTTATAAAGTTTATTAAAGTTGGATATTTTGTACATTTTTAGACATTCTAAAATCCAAGTATGTGGGACCATGTCATTTGCTTTTCTGTAGTCAATCCATGCCATTGCAATATTTTTTCGCCTATTTTTAACTTCTTTAAGGGTGTGTTGATCTATATAAAGTAAGTCATGTGTTCCTCTTTTTCCCTTGCGGCATTCATTCTGTTCTTCTAGGAAAAAAGTTTACGCCAATTAAGTGAGAAGTATATTTCTTCTTTAATTACCGCTGTCAATATTTTCCACATCATGGGTAAACACGTTATGGGTCTATAATTGCTAGGGATATTTCCTTTTTTGTGTCTTTCCGGATTAGGGTCGTGATATAATGAAATGTCCCATCTTACCCGTACCTCAACAGTGGTGATGGTTCTAGCCACTATTTAAGAACACACATATTACTCACTTGAAGTACTTAGACGACGGACTCTCCTCCTAATACTCACGTGACCTTGCTATATAACAAGTAGTTATTCCTTTTGTCATCCATTCAGGTACACCCGATTATTATTATTATTATTATTATTATTATTATTATTATTATTGCCTTCTATCACATATATCTGCAGTGTCGCTAGACTGACTGACGTAACCTCTCGGCCATCAGCTGCCAGAAAGAAGTGGAATTTTAACTGATATATACATACATCGGTATATATATGTTATGATCACTAAAGAGGTCAAAACCGTAAATAACAGACGAGCCTTGCTATATGCTAACGGTGAAAGCCAGTTAAAGTCACTTCTCGAGAGCTCTACCGTGATTTCTCTCTCTCTCTCTCTCTCTCTCTCTCTCTCTCTCTCTCTCTCTCTCTCTCTCTGTGTGTGTGCGCGTTTATGTGAGTGTGTATATCTAAATAATTAGGTGGTAATTTTTTTGTTAGGATGTGACACAAGGTCAATTTCTTAAGCGGTTTTAACAGGTTATATATATAACAGGTTTTATATATATATACAGGTTATATATATATAACAGGTTATATATATATATATATATATATATATATATATATATATATATATATATATATATTTATAGTATTTATGTACAGTGTATATATAGATTTGAGTATATATATATATATATATATATATATATATATATATATACACTCAAATCTATATATACACTGTACATAAATACTGTTATATATATACCATATAACACTGTATATATATACTCAAATCTAAATTACACTGTACTAAAAAAAAAAAAAAATTAGCTGTTTTATTACAAAATTTGTGGGTTCTGTTTTTTCTGGGTCATCCTGTATACAAACTAAACCTATGACGACGCTCATAAGAAATATGAATTCGGTAGTTAAGCAACACCAGATAATCAGGATTTACATTTTTGCATTTCATTTTGGACGGTCTCATTTTTAACCATAGGGTGCCGTACAATTAAGGAACACAAGTATTGATATATAGAGATAATACACATATCTTATATACCCAAACATATATATATATATATATATATATATATATATATATATAAAAATATATATTCATATGAACAACATATTGAAAAGGTCTTATGAAGCAATATATATATATATATATATATATATATATATATATATATATATATGTTTTATCAAGCAATGTGCCATCATTATGTGAGATAACAGATTACAACCTTTTAAACACGCTATCGGCTGGGTATGTAGAACACACCGACTGCACCTCTGCAGGTGGATAAAATCACCTTAATACAAGTATGCAAGTATGGCTGTATACAGTGAAACGTGATACTTAACCACGGAATACTGGTGGCTGAGCAGCCAATTATATGCATCACTCCACTTTGGCCCTTACTTAAACTAAACGGGCAGTTGGAGAGGCCCCCTCTAATCAATCGGCTGGTCAAGTTAAGCCATAGCACCTGATTGTCCAAAGCCTATTGTTGGCTGTATGCAGTGAAACGTGATACTTTCTTTCTTTCTTTCCGAATGTTATTTCTTTTTATCTTTCATCAAATGCTACTCTTACGTCATTCTATTTCTTTTCTTCTTTCTTTCTTTAAATGATATTTCTTTTTTTTTCTTTCTTTTTTCAAATCCTACTTTTCCCAGTACGTTTTTTATTCAACTTCTATTTTCTTTCTTTTGTTCTTTCTTTCTTTCTTTCTTTCTTTCTTGAAACGTTATTTCTTTTTTTTTCTTCTTTCTTCAAATATAACTTAACCATTTCTGTTCTTTCTTTCTTTCTTTCTTTCTTTCTTTCTTTCTTTCTTTCTTTCTTTCTTGTCTCTCTTACTTCTCTTCTTTTTCATATCTCCAACTTGTTTCTTTTCACTTTTATCTTCAAACAACTTTTATCATTCATTCTACCCCCTCCCTCCCTCGCCCATCTCACTCTCTATCTCTCTCCCCCTCTCTCTCTCTCTCTCTATATATATATATATATATATATATATATATATATATCAACCCTTCATCAATTTAGTTTTGTTTGTTTCTTTTACAATTAGATCAATAGCCCAGCTGTACACTTGGTTTTCTTTACCTGAGCAGCCAATTATATGCATCACTCCACTTTGGCCCTTACTTAAACTAAACGGGCAGTTGGAGAGGCCCCCTCTAATCAATCGGCTGGTCAAGTTAAGCCATAGCACCTGATTGTCCAAAGCCTATTGCCCTTATGGCAAGCCTTAACCCTTTTTATCATATATGCGCTAAAAAACGTTGGCCGCCCTGTCGGTGGGGCGTTAGAATGCACCGACTGCATCTCTGCAGAGGGGTAAGACTCCCCCAATGGGACCACCCGTTGGCCGTGGGTGGCAACCCGTGATGCTTAAGGATAGAGCCCAGGTGGATGAGCAGTTCATGACATGCAATACTCCACTTTGGCCCTATCTTGGGCTAGACGGGCGGTCGGAGAGGCCCTCTCCGATCAATCGGCTGGTCACGTCAAGCCCTAGCACCTATATAATTTTCCCAACCCTATTGCCCTTATGGCAAGCCCCAACCCTTTTTTATCATATGGGTGCTAGAAGGCGGTGGCTGCGGGTCTACATGTCCTGGGAATGACGTTAAACTCTATCTGATGGTGAGGTTCCAGTTCTGGAGGTTTGGGGAATGTGGAGCACGTCTTCATCACCATTGCTCCCCGGTCCGCTCTGACCCGGAGTGGTAGTACCTGTTAGGGTCCCATCTATGGGTTAAATAGAAAAATGTATTTATAAAAAAATTGTATCATCCATTAAGAATTGATTTATTTCAAAACTTTATCGGCATTAAATGACCCACTGAGGTTGATATGCCGTAAAACAAAACAAACCAAAAAAACGTTGGTTGTGTTTCTTAATGTCCTGGTTAAGACGTTAGACTGAATCGAATGAAGTTCCAATTCTGGAAGTCCGTGTTGTAGAGTACACCTTCATCGCCATATTAGGGTCCCAGAAAAAATGAGTTAAAAATCTATTTAAAAAATTGTGTTGGTAAAAAGATTTGAATACACATCAAACAAAAACGCCTTCGGTATAAAATAACCCAACAGGGGTTGACATGCCGTAAAATCCAAACCAACCAATTATCAATGTATAAAATCCCCACTTTCTCCCCTTTTACTATGAACACAAACTGCAATAAGGAAAATGTTAAAAAATTGAGTTTAAAAGAATTGAATACCTAACAAGAATGAATAAAACAAAACGTCTTCGGCATAAAATAACCCCACACGGGTTGACATGTCGTCAAATCCAACCAACCTCCAAGAATGAATAAAACAAAACGTCTTCGGTATAAAATAACCCACCAGGGGTTGACATGCCGTGAAATCCAACCAACACAGAGGGACCTACGGGCTTTGTATGGAGAGAGTTAAATTTACTTTGAATGTTTCAGCCGATTGGCTCTCTGGTCTTCTTCAGACGTTTCTTGACAGTTTCTTTTTGCCACCCGTGTCTATCGATCATCGCTTCTGGCATGTCCTCAAATGTCCCAGTGTCCGCACATAGTTGTTGTATGAAAGTCTTTGCTGGTCAGCCATTACTAGTATATCCATGTGTAGGATTCCACGGCTTCTTCCAGGTTTTGTTCAAAATATCCTTGTGTAGTTACCATTTAGCTTTTCACCAATCATTTTGTCAAAGTCCAACTATTGCAGCCTTACAGTAGTACTGATACGGCTACACCTTTCCAGAATTTCAGCTTTATTTTATTAGATAGATCAAACTTCCATATGATCGATAACCTGTCTATAGCAATCCATACATTTCTTATACGTATATTGATATCTGTTTCTGTATATGAGATATTGCTACAAAGGTATGTGAACTGCTCTACTAATTTCAGGAATTAATGTGATTAGCGGAATGAGGAAGGTCTACCTCAATGGATTAAATTAAGGGTTCGGTTCGGAGATCCGCGTGAGCTCCCGATTACGACCTGAAAGCTCCCGAATTCGACGTGAAGGTTCTAGACTGTGACAAGGAACACCTGAAGAAGGCCAGATGGCGAAACTTTGTGTATATAACAATAAAGATTAGGACAACAGTCCGAAATGCTTAATAATGCACATTTTCAGTTATTTTTCAGTCAGAGTATCAAACTTGCGACCTACTAGTGAATTTTCAATTTTGTAGCGCTGAAGAGAGTGGAGTACACCTTTATCCCCATTACTCCCAGGTCCACTCTGACCCGGAGTGGTAGTACCTGTTAAGTTCTTATCTATGGGTTCAATATTAGGTTGTTACAAAAATAATGGCCGATTTCAAATACATACATTTATTGTTGAAGCATTAACAGTAGAAATGTTAAAATTAGTCAAAATACGAGCCTTGGTCAGCTATAAATCTCTGCCATCGATCTACGAGGTCATTTATTCCGCGTTGGTAAAACGTTATTGGCTGTGATGCAACAAAATCTTTAAATGATGATTCCACCTCTTCTTTAGATCGAAAAGTTTTACCATTTAAAAATGTGCTTAAGGGCCTAAAAAATGATAAGTTGGTGAAAGATCGGAAGAATATGGAGGATGTGGTAAGGTCTCGTATCCCAAGTCTGTGAAAAAAATGCATCTATTTACAATAACATACAGGTGCTTAAGTGCTTCAAATTTCTTGGGTATTGTCAGTATTCATATTCGACTAGTTTCTCCTTCATTGGCCTTCATTTTCAGATTCCTATTTCTCTCTCTCTCTCTCTCTCAAACAGTCACAGTCAATTTAAATAAAACAAAATTAACAATCCATATACACTTGTCACAACAACATACAGTCGCAACATCGCAAAATTTGAATATAACTAAAATGAGGCTAAGCTACGTTTTGACAAAATGACTTTAGCCCCCCCACACACACACACACACATAAAATAATTTACCAAAAATCAGGGAATTATCGGATTTTAATGAAATTTTCAGTGTTTATTTATCAATGAATGATCTTTATAATGCATTATTTATTTTATTTCAAAACAGTAGAAATGTTAAAATTAGTCAAGAGCCTTGGTCAAGATCGATCTACGAGGTCATTTATTCCTTGGTAAAAAGTTATGCAATCTTTAAATGAATTCCACCTCAGATCGAAAATTTTACCATTTAAAAATGCTTAAGGGCCTAAAAAATGATAATCAGTAGCTGGGAGAATATGGAGGATGTGGTAAGGTATCGTATCACAAGTGACTATTCGGTCAAGACAGGGGTCATTGGTTTTACGCAGAGCATCGAGCACACTTCAAACCGCCTAAGTTTTTGGTTCTCATTGAGCTCATGAGGGACCCATTTATCGAGCTTTTTCACCTTTCCATTACTCTGTAAATGGCGTGAAACTGTTGCAATGCTGACACCAAGAGTCTGAGACATTTCTCTGACACTTTCTTGTGGATTTTGCTCAACATCTGTCTGCAATTGTTCATTGTCAAGACTGCATGTCCGTCCTCTACCTTCTTCATCTTCAAGACTCTCATCTCCACTGCGGAATTTCTGGAACCACCTTCGTACAGTCCGATCACTTGTGGATTCATCTCCCCATGCTTTGTTGATATTGGCAGCAGTTTCGGAGGCATTGTGCCCAAGCTTGAACTCATGCAACATAAGAAGGTGAAGGTCATGTTTAGGCATGTTCACCTTTGAAGGCTCCTATTTTTCAAAAATACTTTCTATCTAAAAATAAATTTTATTTTTGAGCACACATTAATTATTATATACTAGCAAATATATGCACCCTCCGGGTGCAAGTATTTAAGTTTTAATGTAATAAAATATTGTATTAAATTAGAAAGGCTAATGAAACTAAATAAGAATACAGATAAAAAGATTTGAAACAGAGGGAGTATAATAAAAGATTTGAAACAGAGGGAGTATAATAAAAAATGGAACAACTGAAACTTACTCTTCCATCACTCTCGTCTTTCATTTTTATTTTTTCTAATTTAAGTATTTAGTTATAAGAGGAAGTAAAGAATAAAATGACAGTTATTTTATCTTGTTAATGGATTTCATTTAATATACATTGAAGAGATTTTTGCTTATATTCATTAAAATAAAACCAAACAGTTAGAAATCAATAATACTAAGCACATATTTATTAAATTCGATTTTTTTATATTAATATGCAAATTAGCCTTCCCGTTCACACTGTAAACCGCTATTTTGTTGTATATATAAATATAACTGCATGTTGTCAGTATGTAGACATGGTTAACAGTATTAATAATGTAAGACAATTTTATTAATAATTGAGGTTTAGATAAAAATAAAATCATGGAGAATGTGATGTCAATAACTAAGGGAATTGTGACTTGAGTAGGAATATAGTTTCGGTTACAGACAGAAAAACACACAATCTCCATTATAATAAGATACAAAAATTCACCTGAAATAAACAACAAATTCTATGTTAAAATGACATTTCAAAACCGAGCACTTCAATCGGCCATTATTTTTGTAACAGCCTAATAGAAAAAAATGAGTTGAAAAATGTGTTTAACAAATTTGAGTTTTATCAACTCGATTTCTAGTTTACTACGGAGCAGTATTTTATTTTGGAGTTTAACATTTTAGATTTTCCATATAAAATTAAGAGACTTTCCTCCACATTTTGGTCTGAATCATCAACACATTTATAAACGTGAGAAACAAACTGGAAAGACGTTTTTTTTTGTTTTTTTTTTTGTTTTTTTTATGGCATATCAACCTCAGTGGGTCATTTAATGCCGATAAAGTTTTAATTAATAAATCAATTCTTAATGGATAATACAATTTTTTTATAAATACATTTTTCTATTTAACCCATAGATGGGACCCTAACAGGTACTACCAAACCGAGTCAGAGTGGACCAGGGAGCAATGGTGATGAAGGGGTGCTCCACATTCCCCAAACCTCCAGAACTGGAACCTCACCATCAGATAGATTTTAACGTCATTCCCAGGACATGTAGACCCACAGCCACCGCCTTCTAGCACCCATATGATAAAAAGGGGTTGGGGCTTGCCATAAGGGCAATAGGGTTGGGAAAATCATATAGGTGCTAGGGCTTGACGTGACCAGCCGATTGATCGGAGGGGGCCTCTCCGACCGCCCGTCTAGCCTAAGATAGGGCCAAAGTGGAGTATTGCAAGTCATGAACTGCTCATCCACCTGGGCTCCATCCTTAAGCATCACGGGTTGCCACCCACGGCCAACAGGTGGCCCCATTGGGGGAGTCTTACCTCTCTGCAGAGGTGCAGTCGGTGCATTCTAACGCCCCAGCCGACAGAGTGGTGGAAAGACGTGTTTGTCAATTTATTTCATCACCAGAATTAAGGGACAACATCTTCGTCTCGATAAGTTTTTGTTATACAATAGATCTATAACCACCAACCTACTACCTCTTTTGCTATCATCCCGAGCTCAGGTAGGTGAAACGCTCACCTGGATTTGAAATGAGATTGGAAAGTTAATTCAGTGTTTTTAACACGATCTGCAGAGGAACAGAACAAAGATCTGTGATTTGCATGTTTAATGCTTATGGGACAACTTTAGAAGCGGGGGTCTTAAAATACTTCTTTTTTTTTTAATAAGAAACGAAAATTGAACCTCTTTGATTAAGAGACAGTGGAAGGTCGGTCTAATTAATTGAAATAATAAACATGAAACAAAACTGAACGTTCTTTTGTCCATTTCTTTCACCACAGAAGATCAAGTGTCAACTTCCTATCCAAGTTTCAAGAATCAACAACGGCATACATTCCTTGCGATTGAGACCCACATTTCAACAGTTTTCCTAATAGGGAATTCGCCAATTCCTCAGTAAAGGATTTTCTGCTGACGAAGAAAATTTCTAAAAATTTTTTAGAAAAACATTGAGTAACCATAAAGAATGAATAAAACAAAAACATCACATTTCCCAACAAGAATTAACGTGCCTTAAAATCCAACCAACCAACCAACAAAGAGGGACCTAAAAATAACGAACATAAAGAGTTGTTACAATGAAAAACTGTTAATTCAAAGGTCAAATTATCCGATTATCGTTATCGTGAAAAATAAGTAAAACAGTCCGTTTATTTACAACACTGTCAGTTTCTTTAATAAATTTTTCTTTTAATTTAAAAAAAAAGCCTCTTCTAGTCATAACTTGTTTTTGGCTACATTAAATTTCAATTGATTTAACGTTGCAAAAATGTAAACCTTGTTTTTCGTTTATAATTTTCATTATTTCCGTAAGCTGAAAATATTTTTTTTAAATCATCAGAACTTTGTTTAATGTTTCTTCTTTCGAATAGACAAAATTTTCAAGATAATATTAATATTCATCCAAGTTTCCTTGTGTTAGATATAGGGGGGTAAATTTCACGGGGAAAATTGGTGGTACCTATGATTTATCAATGAATGAATTTTATAAATATTGAGTACAGTCGGAGAAATTCTTAAGAATCTTAGAATTATTCAATAAAACACTGAATTGGCGAATGCATTTTGCAAATATTCATCACCAACAATAAAATTCAACTTCAAGAAAAAGAATTGGTGAATGTTTTTGAACAGGGATAAAAAAAAAAAAATTTTTTTTAATAAAAATAAAAAAAACAGTAGAAGAAAACATTTTTCTAATTTGAGAGTAAATTGTAGTGAGGGTCTTAGGGGCCCAAAAGTTGAATTTACTTTGAATAAAAAAATAAATAAATAAAAGAACACTTACGTGATGTAACCACGATTGCCAACAAAATCAGGTATTTCATCTTCTTTTTAAATGTCAAAACTAATAGTGAATATTTCGTTGAGTTGTGCAGGATTTCTGGCGATATTTCGCCAGGAGGTTTCTTATTTATAGGGCGAACCTCTTTCCCCATCCCCTTTTAGTTAAATTCTTGGATTATCGTTGTTGCTATGTGTATAAACTACAATCTAGTTACCATGAGCCCTTCACCAATCACCGAACAGGATTAACTTCCTTAATTTTGACTTGATTCATGACACATCTCAAGTGTCGTACTTAGCTTTAGTTAGAATCGATTATACGCAGAGACAGTTGACCTAATAGTATCTATCTATCTATCTATCTATCTTTCTCTCTCTCTCTCTATCTATATATATATATATATATATATATATATATATATTATATATATACATATATATATACATATACATATTGATTTTCCCAACCCTATTGCCCTTATGGCAAGCCCCAACCCCTTTTTATCATATGGGTGCTAGAAGGCGGTGGCTGCGGGTCTACGTGTCCTGGGAATGACGTTAAACTCTATCTGATGGTGAGGTTCCAGTTCTGGAGGTTTGGGGAATGTGGAGCACCCCTTCATCACCATTGCTCCCTGGTCCACTGTGACCCGGAGTGGTAGTACCTGTTAGGGTCCCATCTATGGGTTAAATAGAAAAATGTATTTATAAAAAATTGTATTATCCATTAAGAATTGATTTATTTCAAAACTTTATCGGCATTAAATGACCCACTGAGGTTGATATGCCGTAAAACAAACCAAACCAAAAACACAACACACACACACACACACACACACACACATATATATATATATATATATATATATATATAAAGATAAACCCAATGAAAGATATACCTACTAAAAGTTTTGCTTAGTGCTCTTCAGGGCTAAGATCTGACTAAAGAGATTTGGAGCAAACGCATTATTATACAATACTCTCCACCGTAATTAAAATAAATTAGCATAAACTAAACCAACCAATAAGAAAAAAAGAAAAAAAAACAACAAAAACAAAGACAGAAAACCATTTAAATCTATTATTTTATCTTATTTTATTTTATTTTATTCATTTGTTTATTTATTCAGTAAATATAAAATCTTACTACTTTAGTTCTAACTAGTACAAAATAAAAAACACCCTTCGGGCGATGTAAATATAGATTTTTGAAACATATTGCCTAAGGGGTGGGAGTAAAAAATTCAATGTCAGCGAGTTTCTACCCTAAGTAAGTAAAATCATCAAATTCATTAAAGGATTAAAAAATAAAACAATTTGAAATCTAAACTTTAAATATGTATTAAAATAAAACAAACTATATATAGATATATAATACCAGTCATGTATTTATTAAAACTTGTTTTAAAAAACAATGAGGACTGTCTAATGTTGCATGTTCAAATTTTGAGTGTATTTATTCTATGTTATGACGATTTTGGGTAATATGACGTAAACAGTGACGTAATTTTTGTTACAGACAAAAACCGGAAGCGAATCTCCATTATTAATAGATGTATACCCCAAATTACACCAGTCTCCCATATTACAAATAAGTATCCCGCCGCTACCGTCATCCCCTCAGTTGTTTGTACTTATTCGTATTCACTTTAACCCGAAAACCCAACCATAACCTCTAACCCTAACCCTAAACCCTCCTAGTTAAAATTAATAGTTTAATTACAAAATTTGCGGGTTCTGTTTTTTCTGGGTCATCCTGTATACAGGGAGATCCAGGAAAAAACTAACCCTATGACGACGCTCATAAGAAATATGAATTCGGTAGTTAAGCAACACCAGATAATCAGGATTTACATTGTTGCATTTCATTTTGGACGGTCTCATTTTTAACCATAGGGTGTCGCAAGTATTGATATATATAGATAATACACATATTTTATATACCCAAACACATGATATCTAAAAAAATTATATTCATATGAACAACATATTGAAAAGGTCTTATGAAGCAATATATATATATAATATATATATATATATATATATATATATATATATATGTGTGTGTGTGTGTGTGTGTGTGTGGTGTGTGTGTGTGTGTGTTTTATCAAGCAATGTGCCATCATTATGTGAGATAACAGATTATCAGTTGTTTGTACTTATTCATATTCACCTTATATAAATTGCTCGATTTATCTGATTTAACAAAGATATCATTACTTTCCTTAATTTCTTTAATATCACTAGCAAATATATGCACCCTCCGGGTGCAAGTATTTGAATTTTAATGTAATGAAATATGTTAAATTTGAAATATTTTGAAACTAAATAAAAATCCAAATAAAATGATTTGAAACAGAGGGGGTATAATCGAAGAATAGAACAACTTTGAAACTAAGTCTTCCATCATTTTTCATCACTCCCTCCTTTTATTGCTGAATTTTCCTAATTTAACTATTCAGTTAAATTAGGAAGTAAAGAATAAAATTACTGTTATTTCTTTATATTAAAGGATTTCTTTTAAAGATTTATCCCCGAGTTTTTTGCTCATATTCATTAACAAAAAAACAAACAATTAGAAATCATTAATACCAAGCGCATATTTAATAAAATTAAACTTTTAATATCAATATGCAAATTAGCTTTCCTGTTCACACTGTAACTCGCTATTTTGTTGCATATATAAATACAATTGCATGTTATTAGAATGTAGATAAAGTCAAAAGTATTAATAAGGTATAACAATTTTACCAATAACTGAGGTTTAAATAAAAATAAATTCATGGTGAATGTGACGTCAATAACTAAGGGAATTGTGACTTGAGTAGTGATTTAGTTTCGGCTTCAGACAGACAAACACACAATCTCCATTATAATAAGATTTGTTTTTTCTTGTTGTATTTTGTTATTGATTTTTTTAAATTTAATAGTTTTTATTCGGTCTATTAATTTGGATTCGAATTTATGTAACTCTTTAATTTGGGGAGGGTGTTTATTGGTTTTGAAACTATAGAACTCTTGATTATTTGGGGAATTCTTTGTAGAACTATGCTAAAAATAAGTTTTCCATCTCATATGTGAGACGAAAGTTTCTATTTTTCTTAGTAAAGCCAATCTGTATTATCTGCGTTATTCGGACTATTGTCCCCATATTCATTGTTATTTGTACAACGTTTCGGTCGATATGCCTCCGGCCTTCTTCGGGTATTTCTTGTCGGTCTGGAGAACCTTCTCGGACTCGGGAACCTTCTTGGACTCGGGAACCTTCCAATTGGACACATGGCCTAGTGGATAAAGTAGTTAGGTTAAGACAGTTCTAAGTGACAGTTATCTTTGGATTCCGGGTTCAATGCCGACATGGATTGCATGTAGTTCAATTTTCTTTATACTGATAATAAGTCCAAATGCTTTTGATGTCTCAGAGAATTTATCAATAATGGTCTAGATGTCTTCTAGGCTGTGTGCTAATTGAGCGGCATCGTCTGCAAAGAAAAGATCACGTACTAGAGATGTGAGACGAAAGTTTCTATTTTTCTTAGTAAAGCCAATCTGTATTATCTGCGTTATTCCTAGTATC
>CM042169.1:51575830-51603330 GCA_023376005.1 Doryteuthis pealeii
TTAATCCATGCCTTAAAGAATGAAGCTAATTTGAATATGTGTGTGTGTCTAATGCCGGCCTAAAAGCTTAAAATCGCCCAACAATAATTCCATTTTCATATAAATAATATTAATAATTATAATATTAATCCATGCCTTAAAGAATGAAGCTAATTTGAATATGTGTGTGTCTAATGCCGGCCTAAAAGCTTAAAATCGCCCAACAATAATTCCATTTTCATATAAATAATATTAATAATATAATATAATATAATATTAATCCATGCCTTAAAGAATGAAGCTAATTTGAATATGTGTGTGTCTAATGCCGGGCTAAAAGCTTAAAATCGACCAACAATAATTCCATTTTCATATAAATAATATTAATAATATAATATAATATAATATTAATCCATGCCTTAAAGAATGAAGCTAATTTGAATATGTGTGTGTCTAATGCCGGCCTAAAAGCTTAAAATCGCCCAACAATAATTCCATTTTCATATAAATAATATTAATAATATAATATTAATCCATGCCTTAAAAGAATGAAGCTAATTTGAATATGTGTGTGTCTAATGCCGGGCTAAAAGCTTAAAATCGCCCAACAATAATTCCATTTTCATATAAATAATATTAATAATATAATATTAATCCATGCCTTAAAGAATGAAGCTAATTTGAATATGTGTGTCTAATGCCGGGCTAAAAGCTTAAAATCGCCCAACAATAATTCCATTTTCATATAAATAATATTAATAATATAAATATTAATCCATGCCTTAAAGAATGAAGCTAATTTGAATATGTGTGTGTCTAATGCCGGGCTAAAAGCTTAAAATCGCCCAACAATAATTCCATTTTCATATAAATAATATTAATAATATAATATTAATCCATGCCTTAAAGAATGAAGCTAATTTGAATATGTGTGTGTCTAATGCCGGGCTAAAAGCTTAAAATCGCCCAACAATAATTCCATTTTCATATAAATAATATTAATAATATAATATTAATCCATGCCTTAAAGAATGAAGCTAATTTGAATATGTGTGTGTCTAATGCCGGCCTAAAAGCTTAAAATCGCCCAACAATAATTCCATTTTCATATAAATAATATTAATAATATAATATTAATCCATGCCTTAAAGAATGAAGCTAATTTGAATATGTGTGTGTCTAATGCCGGCCTAAAAGCTTAAAATCGCCAACAATAATTCCATTTTCATATAAATAATATTAATAATATAATATTAATCCATGCCTTAAAGAATGAAGCTAATTTGAATATGTGTGTGTCTAATGCCGGCCTAAAAGCTTAAAATCGCCCAACAATAATTCCATTTTCATATAAATAATATTAATAATATAATATTAATCCATGCCTTAAAGAATGAAGCTAATTTGAATATGTGTGTGTCTAATGCCGGCTAAAAGCTTAAAATCGCCCAACAATAATTCCATTTTCATATAAATAATATTAATAATATAATATTAATCCATGCCTTAAAGAATGAAGCTAATTTGAATATTGTGTGTGTCTAATGCCGGCTTTGCTAAAGCTTAATCGAACCAACAATAATTCCATTTCATATAAATAATATAATAATATAATAATTATCCATGCCTAAAGAAGAAGCTAAATGAATATGTGTGTGTCTAATGCGGGCAAAAGCTTAAAACGACCACATAATCCATTTTCCATATAAATAATATTAATATATATATAATATAATAATTCATCCATGCCTTAAAGAATGAAGGCTAATTTGAATATGTGTTGTCTTAATTGCGGGCTAAAAGGCTACAATCGCCCATAATTCCATTTCCAGTATAATAATATTAATATCATAATATAATATCTATTAATCCATGCTTAAAGAATGAAGCAATTGCAATATGTGTGTGATCAATGCCGGCTAAAAACTTAAAAATCGCCCAACAATAATTCCATTCTTTCATAAAAAATATTAATAATATATATTAATCCATGCCCTAAAGAATGAACTAATTGATATGTGGATGCTGTCTAAATGCCGGGCTAAAAGCTTAAATCCCCAAGCAATAATATCCATCTTTCATATAATAATAATTAATAATGATAATATTAATCCTATGCTTAAAGAATGAACTAATTTAATACTGTGTGTCTCTAAGCCGGGACTAAAGCTTAAAATGCCCCAACCATAATTCATTTTACATATAAATAATATATAATATTAATTAAATCCATGCCTTAAAAATGAAGCTAATTGATATAGTGTGGTCTAATGCCGCGCTAAAAGCTTAAAATCGGCCAAATAATTCCATTTTATATAAATAATATTAATAAGTTATAATATTAATCCATCCTTAAAGAAAAGCTAATTTGAATATGTGTGTGTCTAAATGCAACGACTAAAAGCTTAAAAATCGCCCAACAATAATTCCATTTTCATATAAATAATATTAATAATATTAAATAATCCATAATGAAGCTAATAGTCTTAGCCATAAAGTAAAATGCCAACAATATTTTAAAAAATACTATTTACATGCCTAAAGTGAAGTATTGATAGTGTGTGTCTAAGCCGCCTAAAAGCTAAAATCGCCCAACAATAATTCCATTTTCATATAAATAATATTAATAATATAATATCAACCAAGGCCTTAAAGAATTGAAGCTAATTTGAATATGTGTGGTGTCTAATGCCGGGCTAAAAGCTTTAAAATCGCCCAAACATAATTCCATTTACATATAAATTTTAATAATATAATATCTAAATCCATGCCTAAAGAATGAACTAATTGTGAATATGTTGTGTCCTAATCCGGCCTAAAAGCTTAAAAATCGCCCAACAAAATTCCATTTTCATATAAATAATATTAATAATATAATATTAATCATGCCTTAAAAATGAAGCTAATTTGAATATGTGTGAGTCTAATGCCGGGCTAAAAGCTTAAAATCGCCCAACAATAATCCATTTTCATATAAATAATATTAATAATATAATATTAAATCCATTGCCTTAAAGAATGAAGCTAATTTGAATATGTGTGTGTCTAATGCCGGCCAAAGCTTAAATCGACCAACAATAATCCCATTTTCATATAAATAATATTTAATAAATAAATAATTAATCCATGCCTTAAAGAATGAAGCTAATTTGAATATGTTGTGTCTAATGCCCGGCCAAAAAGCTTAAAATCGCCCAACAATAATTCCATTTTCATATAAAATAAATATTAATAATAAATTTAATCATGCTTAAAGAATGAAGCTAATTGAATATGTGTGTGTCTAATGCCGGCTAAAAGCTTAAATCGCCAAACATAATTCCATTTTCATATAAATAATATTAATAATATATAATATTAATCATGCCTTAAAGAATGTAAGCTAATTGAATATTGTGTGTCTAATGCCGGGCTAAAAACTTAAAATCCGACCAACAATATTCCATTTTCACTATAAATAATATTAATAAATAATATTAATCCATGCCTTAAAGAATGAAAGCTAATTTGAATATGTGTGTGTCTTAATGCCGGGCTAAAAGCTTAAAATCGTACCAACAATAATTCCATTTCATATAAATAATATTAATAATATAAATATAATAATATTAATCCATGCCTTAAAGAATGAACGCTAATTTGAATATTTGTGTGTCTAATGCCGGGCTAAAAGCTTAAATCGACCAACAATAATTCCATTCATATAATAATATTAATAATAAAATATTAATCCATGCCTTAAAGAATGAAGCTAATTGAATAATGTGTGTGTCTAATGCCGGCCTAAAAGCTTAAAATCGACCAACAATAATTCCATTTTCATATAAATAATATTAATAATATAATATTAATCCATGCCTTAAAGAATGAAGCTAATTTGAATATGTGTGTGTCTAATGCCGGGCTAAAAGCTTAAAATCGACCAACATAATTCCATTTTCAATAAAATAATATTAAATATATAATATTAATCCATGCCTTAAAGAATGAAGCTAATTTGAATAGTGTGTGTCTAATGCCGGGCTAAAAGCTTAAAATCGACCCAACAATAATTCCATTTTCATATAAATAATATTAATAATATAATAATAATATAATATTAATCCATGCCTTAAAGAATGAAGCTAATTTGAAATTGTTGTGTCTAATGCGGCTAAAAGCTTAAAATCGCCCCAACAATAATCATTTTCATAATAAATAATATTAATAATATAATATTAATCCATGCCTAAAGAATGAAGCTAATTTGAAATGTGTGGACTAATCCGGCTAAAAGCTTAAAATCGCCCAACAATAATTCCATTTTCATATAAATAATATTAATAATATAATATTAATCCATGCCTTAAAGAATGAAGCTATTTGAATAGTTGTGTGTCTAATGCCGGCCTAAAAGCTTAAAAATCGCCCAACAATAATTCCCATTTCATATAAATAAATATTAATAATATAATATTAATCCATGCCTTAAAGAATGAAGCTAATTGAATATGTGTGTGTCTAATGCCGGCCAAAAGCTTAAAATCGCCCAACAATAATTCCATTTTAATATAAATAAATTAATAATAAATATTAATCCATGCCTTAAAGAATGAAGCTAATTTGAATATGTGTGTGTCTAATGCCGGGCTAAAAGCTTAAAATCGCCCAACAATAATTCCATTTTCATATAAATACTATTAATAATATAATATTAATCCATGCCTTAAAGAATGAAGCTAATTTGAATATGTGTGGTGTCTAATGCGGGCTAAAAGCTTAAAATCGACCAACAATAATTCCATTTCATAAAATAATAATATTAATAATATAATATTAATCCATGCCTTAAAGAATGAAGCTATTTGAATATGTGTGTGCTCAATGCCGGGCTAAAAGCTTAAATCGACCAACAATAATTCCATTTTCATATAAATAATATTAATAATATAAATAATATAATATAATTAACCATGCCTTAAAGAATGAAGCTAATTTGAATATGTGTGTGTCTAATGCCGGCTTAAAAGCTTAAAATCGCCCAACAATAATTCCATTTCATATAAATAATTAATAATATAATATTAATCCATGCCTTAAAGAATGAAGCTAATTTGAATATGTGTGTGTCAATGCCGGGCTAAAAGCTTAAAATCGACCAACAATATTCCATTTTCATATAAATAATATTAATAATATAATATAATATAATATTAATCCATGCCTTAAAGAATGAAGCTAATTTGAATATGTGTGTGTCTAATGCCGGGCTAAAAGCTTAAAATCGACCAACAATAATTCCATTTTCATATAAATAATATTAATAATATATATTAAATCCATGCCTAAAGAATGAAGCTAATTTGAATATGTGTGTGTCTAATGCGGGCTAAAAGCTTAAAATCGCCCAAACAATAATTCCATTTTCATATAAAATAATATTAAAAATATAATATAATATATAATTATAATAATATATAATATAATAATAATCTTTTAATATCTATATATCTATATAATATATATATACTTTATATCATTTATATATATTAATATATAAATAAATATATATATCATCATATTATTATAATATAATATATATATATATATATAATATAATATATTATATATCTTTATATTCTTAATATATCTTTATATATATATATAATAATATCTTAATTATTTAGAGTCCAAATATTATAATATATATAAATATAAAATAATAATATTATAATCATAATATAATATAATAATATTTAAGGTTATTAATAATAATATAAATATAAATAATATAATAATAATTATTCATAATAAAATAATTAATAATATAATAATATAATATTAATTCATCCTTAAAGAATGAAGCTAATTTGAAATATGTGTGTGTCTAATGCCGGGCTAAAAGCTAAAATCCGAACCAACAATAATTCCATTTTCATATAAAAAAAATGTTTTATTCCCGCTTTTTTATTTTCTACTGTCTCTGATTTTTCTTTATAGCTACGGGTGATTAAAAACCTCAAAATCTTAACATGATTTACCATTAACACACACACACACACACACACCACCACACATACATAACACACAACAATACACACATACATACACACATACATACACACATACCATACCACACAATACACACCACACCACACACACACACACACACGCGCGCACACATCACACACATATAATATATATATATACTATATAAAGTTTGTCTTTATAGTAATCTTTGAAGCATTGTGTGTATGTGTAATATAAAGATATATAATAAATATAATGCTTCAAAGATACTATAAAGAAAAAAACTTTATTTCACTATGCCGAGCAAGGCTATATTTATAGTAAAAATTGAAAGAATTTCGAACAATTTCCACGCGCGGAGCAGCGAGCCGCGTTAACATCACGAATAGCCGATTACATCACGGAATTAGCCGATTAACATCACGGAAAAAAATTTCAAATATACGGCATTCCTCAACTACTTCTAAACAACAGATGATTACAATATCGCCGTGGGATAATAAATAAAAAAACACCTAGTACTTCATAACTCTGAAGATGGAATTTTACTTCCGAAAATATTTAGTTTTGAAAAAAACAAAAGTTAAAATAAATTCAACACATATTGCATGTAAATTGCCCTTCAAAAGTCTGCGGGAAATTCTCTATAGCTCGCAAAAGAACGCTTGGGTATGCCCATCGGAAACATCAAGATTGGTTTGATTCAAATGATCCTGAAGTAACAACCCCTCTTTGAAAACATGCATAGATGTCATCAAGTCTGGATGAACGATAAAAAATTCAAACAAAAAAAAGATGCATTTATATCAGCTAGATTGACGAAGATGAAGGAGAGTTGGTGGAACTCAAAAGGCAAAAAGCTTTGCAGGAGGCTGCCGACAAACAGATCTTAAATCATTCTATCAAAATCTAAAGGGTTTTTTGTCCAATTCCAATGGTCTATCACCATTATGTCAGTGGATAACACTCTTTTGACTGACAAAAGTTGATTTGTCAAACGTTCCAGCGAACATTTCGCCTACAGTCATGAATCAGAAACTCTTCCTTTCGACACTCACTGTAAATAGACAATCTTGCCCCAGAGACCTATTGTACAATCCTATCCGAACATGTTCAATACTTGAAGGTGAAGAAAGCTATCAATCAACATTTCAAAAGTGAGAAGCACCTGGCGGAAGATGGAATTTCAGCTGAATTGTATAAATGGGAACCAATCTTTTGGACACACAGCGCTCTGCAAATCTCTCAAACTCTTGTGTGGGACAGGGGTGAAGGTCCCAGCAACAATTTAAGGACGCATCAATTTCCAATTCTGTTACAAAAAAAACGAAGCGAGTATGATGTGACAACCAACGACGAGAATATCTTTTCTTGGTTGCTGGCAAATCCTTGGTTCGCACATCCTTAAACAGGCTTTATTGACTTTGTCTTCAGGGTCAGCACTACCAGAAATTCACGTGTGGTTTTCGCTCGGTAGTAAGAGAACAGTTAGATATGATTTTCCTGTCTTCGACGGCTCAGTAGAAGCTGAGAGCAAAACCAAAGACTTATTATTGTTTATTCGTGGATTTCATCACAACAAGGCTTATGACACTGTTGTCCCAGACCTGCTCTGTGGAAAGTGTTGTCAAAAATTCGGAGTCCCCAAATAAATGCTTCGATCATCATCGCTTTGCATGAAGGAATGAGGGCTTCGTGAATAATGTAAGCGAGCAATCCGTACCTTTTCTGTTCAAATGGTACTAAGCAAGGCTGTGTTCTTGCCTCCACTTCTTTTGTCATTGTTTTTGCTCTGCTAAGCGAGAAAGCATTCTCAGATCTAACGCGAAAGAATAAGTATCAGAACAATGGTGCCTTACAACACTATCGTTTAAAGCTAGTAAAAATTTCTTGCAGGAGTACGTGAATCTCTCTTGCAGACGATTGCCGCTCATTAGCAACAGCCTAGAAGACATCTAGAGACCCAATTATTGATAATTCTCTGAGACATCAAAAGCATTTGGACTTATTACAGTATAAAGAAAATTGAACTACAGCTAATCCATTCGGCATCTGAACCCGGAATCCAAAGATAACTGTCACTTAGAGACTGTCTTAACCTAACTACTTTATCCACTAGCCCATGGTCCAATTGGAAGGTTCCCGAGTCCAAGAAGGCCCGAGAGTCTCGAGAAGGTTCTCCAGACGAGCAAGAAAATACCCGAAGGAAGGCCGAGGTATCGACCGAAACGTTGTACAAAATAACAATGAATTATGGGAAAATAGTCCCGAATAACGCAAGATAATACAGACTTTGCAGCTTTTACTAAAGAAAATAGAAAAACTTTCCGTCTCACATATGTAGATGGAAAAACTTACTTTTAGCATAGTCTTCACAAAGAATTCCCCAAATAATCAGAGTTCTATAGTTTCCAAAACACAATTAAAAGAGTTACTGTTACCTAGCGTGATATAACCTACGCGACATAAATGGAATGGCGTCACGGACTCATAAGTAATAGGAACAACTTTGGCTGGACATGAAGCAATTCGCGAGTCAGTTCGTAAACTAAAATCGGTCGGCGCATCTCCACTTCTCTTTGCTGATAAATTTCTACTCTTTTGTTCAAACATTGTCTACATGTTACCATTCATTTTCTACTTGTTCAATAATTTACTGGATCCCTAATAATCTTTTAAGGTAGTAAAGAAATCCTTATGGCGACTCAGTAACAGCTGATGCCTTGAGAGCTGGAGTGACAATGCTTGAACTCATACCTTCACCCTTGCGTTCTGGGAGGAACGTGAGAACGGAAGTCAATAGAAGCCCTTCCGGTTTAAGTGTAAACAACTCAGTTAGTCAGTTGAGAGTAGGACCTTAGAAGCGAAGCTAGCAAGGATGTGAGCTGACTGCCGCAGTTGTCTAGTCTGGGGATCTGACATAAAGTAACAATCAAAAGTTAATCGAAGTCCTTGTGTTATTACATAAAAGCTAACAATGACACATAGGCTTCTGATAAGAGAATGCAATCCGCGACAAAGACCGGAGTCCCCAAGAAAACAACCACCGACAAGACAAGACCTGTAGAAAGATATACTAATCCGCCCGAAGAATAGACACCAGAATAAGACATAAGAAAGTATATAACGTATAGACTATATGTGCCGATAAAGCAGTATGCAATACATATATCTATTTTGGTACCGTGACGACGCCAGCTACGCTTACATTATCTTCTTTACCCTAAACCCCATCAAATCAATTCTGCTGACCTTGAGGTATTTCGAAGAAACTCACGCAGTTATCATTTACAACAACAACACCAGCGAAGCAGGATTCAAAAGACTTCACTACACACTTAAATTTAAAGAGTTACATAAATTCGAATCCATAATAGGCCTAATAAGAACTAGTAAAATTTTTAAAGAATCAATAACCAAAATACCAGCAAGACAATAACGTAATGATTTAAAGAATTAAAGAAAAGTAGTGATATCTTTGTTAAATAATTGAAATCGATAGTAAATTATCTCCCCCTGCCTAAGGACAATCGCCAACCATCGTATGTTGGACGACCAAAACTAAAAACTTCACTTATCGGGAGCAGTTACCAAAGAAGAGACCGTACAAAAACCTCTCATCATCTTGCCCCAAAACAGGGCCCCACCTTATCACAAGAACCGGTTACCAGGAAGACGTGAAAACAAGCGCTCTACAAGAACTCTACTCCTGTCTAATGCATTTATCAGCAAACTCTATTAAGGTTAGTACAATTAGCATACTGACTGAAGAACGAGAAACAACCCAGACGAAGCGTATTATCAACATTTGCTATCAGCTGCGCCTAATACCCCTGTTTATCACCTATTCTAACACCGAACAGTACTTAAACTCGCAGATAAGTCTCGTATCAAATCAATAAATTTGCCAACATAAGGTTCTTGTATATTTGTCACATACATGCACTTTATTTTCCCACGGCGTGTTTGTCTTTCTTTGTGACATTGCTCTACAATGAGAGATTTAAGAGGCTCCCCCTTAAAAACCCGTAACGTTCCTTAATATCAGATAAACCGGCAAATTTGTATAAGGTGAATCAGGAAAAGTACAAACAACTGAGGGGACGATAGCCTACCGGTGGATTACCTATTGTCAATATGGCAGATACGCGGTGTAAATTTGGGGTATATCATCTATTAATAATGGACGATTCGGACTCCGGGTTTTGTTGTCTGTAACAAAAATTACGTCACGTTTACTCACAATTACCAAAATCTCCATAACAATCGAATAAAACACTCAAAATTTGAACATGCACATTAGACATCCATGTTTTTTAACAGTTTGAATAAATACCACACTGGTATATTATATACATATATATTTGATCTATTTTAATACATATTTAAAGTCTGAAATCTTCCAAATTGTCTTGTCCTTTTTTACAATCCTTTAAATGAACTTTGATGATTTACTTACGCTAAGGTAGAAACTTGCTGACATGAAGTTCTAACTCCACCCTCAGGCAATATTTTTTAAAATGTATTCTTCTCGCCGAGGTCCGTGTTTTTATCTTTGCTAGTTCTATTAAAATTAGCAACAAAACTAATGAAATAAAATACGAACATGGAATTGCCAACATTTTTCCTCCTCTATTTCTAGCTCATATTTTCTTAGAAACGAATTACACTGATAGGTGTAAAAGGTAGGGAGTAGACGAGCCTTAATGTTCATAGAATAAAAACTTTACAATTTATATTTTTAAAATTTATTGGACCCCATTCAGAATTCCCGCGGAACTCAATTGGCGCCTCAGGTATGGAATTGTTGAGAAGAAACATCACAGGCATAATATATTTCGTCAGTTAACAGTTTCCAAAACTGTCCCAATAATTTGGATTTTATTAAAAAATACACCACCAAAAATAGAGGGTTGTAACGTTTTTTGCTACACTTACCCGATCCGGTACGAAACTATGTCAATTTTACCGCAATGGCAGATGCTCTAGAATTGTCTGCCGTACCATACGGCTGACAAATCTCTTCATTACGAAGATTAAGTTTCCTTCATTTATTTTATTTTTATTACATTTACTTAGAAATAAAAACAATTAATCTGTAATTTATATAAATTTTTTGAAATAGGCTACTTAGCCTGGTTCCAAGTAGAAATAGATAGACTAATTTTAGGCTATTTACCGGTTCCTACTAAAATGACCACAGCTTTTGCCGCAGCAATATATTAAAAGTATATTTAAATATACTTCAAAACCTATCTAAAAGCATAAAAGATAAATGGTTTTTGACAAACAATCTAGGATTCTATAAAAAGATAACTTGCTTAAAAAAGTAGTTCTGCAATTCAAACAAACTTTAAAAAACAATTTATCTTAAATCTAATTTCTTAAAATTGTACTGGACAAGATTTTCATCTTGTTAGTGTAGGGTAGTTTGGGGTTGGATTTGAGGTTAGGGTCACAATTTATATACCTGAACAATCAAAATTGGAAATGCCATTTCCACTTTGGAAAAATTCATCATAGTCAAACTTGGACCTTCATCATTTCTTTAGATTTTTTTTTAATTTTGTAAAAAATTTTCAACATAATGATCACAAAGTCATTTAACGGTACTATATTCTTTATTTAGAAGAATTTGTTTGTATTTTTTCCTTCACATATCGTCAAAGAGACGTAAAATACGTAGTTCTACAAAATAAACCCCCGCCCCCGATGTGAAAAAAAAAAATTCCAAAAAATCAGGGAATTATTCGATTTTTAATGAATAATATTGTCAAAAAGAGTAAAAAAAAAAAGATCTCCAAAATTATTTTTTAGTTTTATTCTAGAATTATTTTTTGATTTTCGGGTACTTATTTTCTACCAGGATTAACTCCCTTTATTTTTTTTTCTCTATCACAACTTCAGCGTTTTTTGTCTTGTTTATTTATATAATATATAAGTATAAGAATAGTAATAATATACATGTATGTGTACACATTTCAGGTGCACCACAACTCTTCCAAAGTTCTGTGTCTAGTACACAGATATGTTTAGTGCAGGAACAGAACAAGCGTACAGTAATTAATATAACATGTATGCTGTACAGTGCTCAGGTCACACAACCTCATCAAAGTCTCATGTCTAGTACCAGAATAATGGTATTAGTGTCATGAATGGAACAGTTTACAGTAAGTATATACATGTATGTGTGGCACGATGTGGCATATTTGGTGGAGAGGGGTATCAGGGTATAGTGTGGCAGATTACAAGAAGCATGGATGTTTTGAAAGAATGCAGTGTTTCAGCTCCCACAACAGACGCAAGATCAGCTTATTCCCTACCTCGGCAACTCTTGAGCGCATGAAAAATAATTTNGGAGAGATATTGTACTAACCCTTATAACGTTTGCTGATATACAATGCATTAGAAGTGAGTAGAGTTTCTGTAGAGACGCTTGTTTTTCACGTCGCTTCCCTGGTAAACCGGTTCTGTGATAAGTGGGACCCTGTTTTTGGGGCAAGGTGATAAAGCGTTTACTTTTACGTCTCTCCTTTGGTATGAGTGTCGAAAAGAGATTTCTGATTCAGGACTGTAGAGAAATGTTCCGCCGAACGTTGAGAATAATCACATTTGTCAGTCAAAAGAGTGTTATTCACTGACATAATTGGTGATAGACCATTGGACTTTGGACCAAAAACACCCTTTAGATTTTGATAGAATGATTTAAGATCATGTTTGTCAGCAGCCTCCTGCAAACCTTTTGCCTTTGATGTCCACCAAACTCTCCTTCATCTTCCTCAATCTTGCTTGTGATATAAAATGCATCTTTTTTTGTTTGACATTTTTTATCGTTCATATCCAGACTTGATGACATCTAAATGCATGTTTTCAAAGAGGGGTTGTACTTCAGATCATTCTGAATCAACCAATCTTGATGTTTCCGATGGCATACCCAAGCGTTTGTTTTGGCCGAGCTATAGAGAATTTCCGCAGACCCGACCATGCCGCTATCAACTTCACCCCCATTATGAAAGATGTTATATATTATATATATAATATATATATATATAAATATATATAATATAAGATTTTGAAGGCAATTTTTACAAATGCAATATGTGTTGAATTTATTTAACTTTTGTTTTTTTTTCAAAACTAAATATTTTCGGAAGTAAAATTCCATCTTCAAGAGTTATTGAAAGTACTAGGTGTTTTTTTTTATAGTACTTATCCACGGCGATATTGTAATCATCTGTTGTTTAAGAAGTTGAGGAACGCCGTATATTTGAATTTTTTTTTCCGTGATGTTAAATCGGCTAATTCCGTGATGTTAACACGGCTCGGCTGCTCCCGCGCGTGGAAATTGTTCGAAATTCTTTTAATTTTTACTATAAATATAGCCTTGCTCGGCATAGTGAAATAAAGTTTTTTTCTTTATAGTATCTTTGAAGCATTATATTTATATTATATCTTTATATTACACATACACACAATGCTTCAAAGTTACTATAAAGAAACAAACTATGTATGTATGTATGTATGTAATGTATGTATGTGTGTATGTATGTATGTGTGTATGTATGATGTATGTATGTCGTGTATGTATGTGTTGTGTATGTATGTATGTGTATGTATGTGTGTATGTATGTATGTGTGTGTATGTATGTATGTTATGTGTTGTATGTATGTGGTGTATGTATGTGTATGTGTGTGTATGTATGTATGTATGTGGTATGTAATGTTGTGTGTATGTTGTGTGTATGTATGTGTGTAATGTATGTATGTGTGTGTGTGTGTGTGTGTTGTGTGTTAAATGGTAAATATGTTAAGATTTTGGAGGTTTTTAATCACCCGTAGCTAAGAAAGAAAAATCAGAGACAATAGAATAAAAAGCGGGAAAAAATAAACATTTTTTTTTATATGAAAATGGAATTATTGTTGGCGATTTTAAGCTTTTAGCCCGGCATTAGACACACACATATTCAAATTAGCTTCATTCTTTAAGGCATGGATTAATATTATATTATATATATATTAATATTATTTATATGAAAATGGAATTAATATTGTTGGGCGATTTTAAGCTTTTAGCCGGCATTAGACACACACATATTCAAATTAGCTTCATTCTTTAAGGCATGGATTAATATTATTATATTATATTATTAATATTATTTTTATATGAAAATGGAATTATTGTTGGGCGATTTTAAGCTTTTAGCCCGGCATTAGACACACACATATTCAAATTAGCTTCATTCTTTAAGGCATGGATTAATATATATTATATTATATTATTAATATTATTTATATGAAAATGGAATTATTGTTGGGCGATTTTAAGCTTTTAGCCCGGCATTAGACACACACATATTCAAATTAGCTTCATTCTTTAAGGCATGGATTAATATTATATTATATTATATTATTAATATTATTTATATGAAAATGGAATTATTGTTGGGCGATTTTAAGCTTTTAGCCCGGCATTAGACACACACATATTCAAATTAGCTTCATTCTTTAAGGCATGGATTAATATTATATTATATTATTATTATTTATATGAAAATGGAATTATTGTTGGGCGATTTTAAGCTTTTAGCCCGGCATTAGACACACACATATTCAAATTAGCTTCATTCTTTAAGGCATGGATTAATATTATATTATATTATATTATTAATATTATTTATATGAAAATGGAATTATTGTTGGGGCGATTTTAAGCTTTTAGCCCGGCATTAGACACACACATATTCAAATTAGCTTCATTCTTAAGGCATGGATTAATATTATATTATATTATATATTAATTATTTATATGAAAATGGAATTATTGTTGGGCGATTTTAAGCTTTTTAGCCCGGCATTAGACACACACATATTCAAATTAGCTTCATTCTTTAAGGCATGGATTAATATATATTATATTATATTATTAATATTATTTATATGAAAATGGAATTATTGTTGGGCGATTTTAAGCTTTTAGCCCGGCATTAGACAACACATATTCAAATTAGCTTCATTCTTTAAGGCATGGATTAATATTATATTATATTATATTATTAATATTATTTATATAAATGGAATTATTGTTGGGCGATTTTAAGCTTTTAGCCCGGCATTAGACACACACATATTCAAATTAGCTTCATTCTTTAAGGCATGGATTAATATTATATTATATTATATTATTAATATTATTTATATGAAAATGGAATTATTGTTGGGCGATTTTAAGCTTTTAGCCCGGCATTAGACACACACATATTCAAATTAGCTTCATTCTTTAAGGCATTGTTAATTCGGAGTTAGTTTTACAAAGAACAAAAAAAGGCTGAAATTTTGAAGGCTGATTTTATTTATATATATATATATATATAATGGAGATAAACTGCATTTTTGTCTGAAGCCGAAACTATATTACTACTCAAGTCACAATTCCTTTAATTATTTACGTCAAATTCTCCATGATTTCATTCTTTTAAACCTTCAGTTATTAATAAAAATTGTTTTACATTATTAATACTGTTAATCATATCTACGTACTAATAACATGCAATTGTATTTATATATACAACAAAATAGCGATTTACAGTTTGAATGAGAAGGCTAATTTGCATATTGATATTTAAAATTTTATTTTAATAAATATGTGCTTGGTATTATTGGTTTCTAATTGTTTGGTTTTATCTTAAGAAATATAAACAAAAATCTCGTAGATAAATCTTAAAAGAAATTTATTTACAAGAAGAAATAACTGTAATATTATCCTTTACTTCCTATTTTAACTAAATAGTTAAATTAGGAAAATTTACCAATGAAACAGGGGAGTAATGGAAAATGATGGAATAGTTAGTTTCAAAGTTGTTCTATTTTTCGATTATACCCCCTCTGTTGCAGATCTTTTTATCTGCATTCTTAGTCAGTTTCATTAGCCTTTCTAATTTAATACAATATTTTATTACATTAAAACTTAAATAGTTGCACCCGGAGGGTGCATATATTTGCTAGTATATATATATATATATTAATGGTAAATAAGCATTAGATAACTTTGGAGGTTTTTAATCACTCTTAGCTAAGAAAGAAAAATCAGAGACAGTAGAAATATAAAGCGGGAAATAAAACATTTCTTTTATATAAAAATGGAATTATATAATAATAAAGTTATAATTCCTATTTGACGTCAAATGAAAATTATAATCTTTTCAGACATTTTCTATTGTTTGTTGTAAATGGCGACCACAGCAACCAAGAGCATCATGGGAAGACCAAGGTTAGTCAGAGCTGAAGCACCTGCAAAAAGAAACATCGAAATATCATTAGAAAAAATATAATATTCAAATTTCGTAAAAAGAATCAATATCATTAATTTTTTTTGTCTGATATTTATTTCATATTTCTGTTAGTCATTTCTATCTTTCAGTAGTAATAGACGTAATAGTCTAAATTAGCAGGACCTGTGGATATACCACAGTATGATAATGAAGTTATTACAACGTTTGATATGTTTAATTAAGAGCTATTGCTAAATAGTTCAATATGTAAAAAGTATAATAATCTTAATGTATCTCTCTCAGTCTTTCCGCCTCTTTGGTTCTTTTCATTTTTTCATTATTTTCGATTGAATCAGATTAGCGTTATCACTTCCGCGCTTACCCCCTCTCTATATTTTCCCTACTCTCTTTCTATCTTATTATAATTTTCTGTGCAGTATGTCCTTTTTCTTTACTTTCTATCTTTATAATAAAACGGAATGGTCCATTACTTAGCCTAGGTGACGACACCTATTAGAAATATGAAATCAGCGATTAAGTGACAACAGAAAATTAGGATTTACTTTTTTGTATTTCATCTTGGACGATTAATTGAGCGTCCAGCTCACAATTTTAACCATGTGTTGTAGGATGAAAACGGCCGGAAGATTAAGGAACAAGAGTGTTAATATATAGTCTTAATTTTCCACATTTCTTAGATGAAATATTATTATTAATACTAGCAAAAAACGCCACCTGGACGGTGTAAAAATTAATCTTTGAAAGATATCGTCTGAGGTGGATGGGAGTTAAAAAATAAAAATGTTATCGCATATAGTTAGTATAAACTGAACAGCGAGGGAGTCTATCCTCTTTTCTTTACACTAAAGCAGGGATATTTTTGCGCTACACCTACCACCAGCTCCCAGATGTTTTACTGCACAATTCAAATTACCCAAACTGTGCTACATATAGGCTGAGTTGACGACCCGGAACCTCGTGATTCCTATGTGAATGCTCTACAGACTGAACTAAACTGGCCCTTAAGAAAGAAAGAAATAAAGAAAGAGAGAACGAAGGAAAGAAAAAAAGAAAGAAATACAAAGAAAGAAAGAAAGAAAGAGAGAAAGAAATAAAGATATACAAAGAAAGAAAGAAAGAGAGAAAGAGAGAAAGAAATAAAGATATACAAAGAAAGAAAGAAAGAAAGAAAGAAAGAAAGAAAGAGAGAAAGAAAGAAAGAAAGAGAGAAAGAAAGAAAGAAAAAAGAAAGAAAGAAAGAGAGAAAGAAAGAAATACAAAGAAAGAAAGAAAGAGAGGAATAAATACAAAGTAAGAAAGAAAGAAAGAAAGAAGGAAAGAAAGAAATACAAAGAAAGAAAGAAAGAAAGAAAGAAAGAGATAAAGAAATAAAGATATACAAAGAAAGAAAGAAAGAAAGAAATACAAAGAAAGAAAGAAAGAAAGAAATACAAAGAAAGAAAGAAAGAAAGAAAGAAAGAAAGAGAGAAAGAGAGAAAGAAAGGAAGGAAGGAGGGAAAAGAAATTGAAAAAGAAATAAAATAACCAGAAGGAAATTTTATTAGAAAGAAAGAAAGAAAGGAAAGAAATTTCAAAAGAAAAGTAGAACGAAAAGGAAATTACAATAGTTTCCCCCTCTGGTTATTTTTTCTTTTTCGATTTCCTTCCTTCCTTCCTTCCTTCCTTCCTTCCTTCCTTTCTTTCTTTCTTTTTTCTTTTTCAATTTCCTTTTAGTTTTCATGGCTAGTAAAGAGTTAGTAACGAACAAAAAAAGAATTATTTACCACATGTTTTTTTTACAGGATCAAAAACATTCGCAGCTTCATCGTTAAATTTATCACCACATTTCCTGAAGCAGCTAATGGATCTAAAAATAATTAAAATACCATATATGGAAGACCAAAACAATCAACAATCTGCCAGACTAACTTTTTTATATCCTCCCTCTATCCAGGCAACGCCAGGTAGCCACTTCTAGTTTATCTATACATATATAAAGGGCAGTTGTGTGAATCTGTATGCTAATGGATCTAAAAATAATTAAAACATTATTTTATTAATAAGAAATGAGAAAATGTTCAGATCTGTTGACATTAGGTTGATTTCCTATCAAAGGTCAAAGGTCAAAGGTCAGGCAAAGTTTGGATACAGTTTTCAAACATATAACATAGAATAATAATTTTAGATAGCAATCTATCTATACATATATAAATGGTAGTTGTGTGTATGTATGTCCGTGTATCTATACATATATAAAGGGCAGTTGTGTGTATGTATGCCCGTGTATCTATAGATATATAAAGGGCAGTTGTGTGTATGTATGTCCGTGTATCTATAGATATATAAAGGGCAGTTGTGTGTATGTATGTCCGTGTATCTA
The DNA here is from genome assembly GCA_023376005.1 of Doryteuthis pealeii. NCBI lineage: Eukaryota > Metazoa > Mollusca > Cephalopoda > Myopsida > Loliginidae > Doryteuthis > Doryteuthis pealeii. The sequence continues at coordinate 51,594,467 of CM042169.1, forward strand.
TACATATATAAAGGGCTGTTGTGTGTATGTATGCCCGTGTATCTATACATATATAAAGGGCTGTTGTGTGTATGTATGCCCGTGTATCTATACATATATAAAGGGCAGTTGTGTGTATGTATGTCCGTGTATCTATCTATACATATATAAAGGGTAGTTGTGTGTATGTATGCCCGTGTATCTATAGATATATAAAGGGCAGTTGTGTGTATGTATGTCCGTGTATCTATCTATACATATATAAAGGGCAGTTGTGTGTATGTATGCCCGTGTATCTATAGATATATAAAGGGCAGTTGTGTGTATGTATGTCCGTGTATCTATAGATATATAAAGGGCAGTTGTGTGTATGTATGTCCGTGTATCTATACATATATAAAGGGCTGTTGTGTGTATGTATGCCCGTGTATCTATACATATATAAAGGGCAGTTGTGTGTATATGTATGTCCGTGTATCTATCTATACATATATAAGGGCAGTTGTGTGTATGTATGCCCGTGTATCTATAGATATATAAAGGGCAGTTGTGTGTATGTATGTCCGTGTATCTATCTATACATATATAAAGGGCAGTTGTGTGTATGTATGCCCGTGTATCTATAGATATATAAAGGGCAGTTGTGTGTATGTATGTCCGTGTATCTATACATATATAAAGGGCAGTTGTGTGTATGTATGCCGTGTATCTATATATATAAAGGGCAGTTGTGTGTATGTGTCCGTGTATCTATACATATATAAAGGCAGTTGTGTGTATGTATGTCCGTGTATCTATACATATATAAAGGGCAGTTGTGTGTATGTATGTCCGTGTATCTATAGATATATAAAGGGCAGTTGTGTGTATGTATGTCCGTGTATCTATACATATATAAAGGGCTGTTGTGTGTATGTATGCCCGTGTATCTATACATATATAAAGGGCAGTTGTGTGTATGTATGTCCGTGTATCTATCTATACATATATAAAGGGCAGTTGTGTGTATGTATGCCCGTGTATCTATAGATATATAAAGGGCAGTTGTGTGTATGTATGTCCGTGTATCTATACATATATAAAGGGCTGTTGTGTGTATGTATCCGTGTATCTATAGATATATAAAGGGCAGTTGTGTGTATGTATGTCCGTGTATCTATCTATACATATATAAAGGGCTGTTGTGTGTATGTATGCCCGTGTATCTATAGATATATAAAGGGCAGTTGTGTGTATGTATGTCCGTGTATCTATCTATACATATATAAAGGGCAGTTGTGTGTATGTATGTCCGTGTATCTATCTATACATATATAAAGGGCAGTTGTGTGTATGTATGTCCGTGTATCTATCTATACATATATTAAGGGCAGGTGTGTGTATGTATGTCCGTGTATGTATCGTGTTGATTTCCTATCAAAGGGCAAAGGTCAGGCAATATAATACTTTTCCGGGGTACAGGGTTCAATGTATGCATGAATGTATGAGTGTTATGTATTTTACTGGATGTATGAGAACGATGTTCCGGCTCAGTATTACAGTAGTCGAAACTGCCCGTTCCAACCTCCCGTTCTTATGTTGTCTGTTGATTTACAGGAAGGCTGAAAAAGAGCTGGTTTCGTTCCTTTTACCATCTTGGCTGAAATAGGATTAAATAAACAAAAGCTGTCAACGGATCAACAAAACAATTGAACACAACGCTTTTTGATGCTTATGTACAAAATATATACATTTATTTTACAAAGGAGCGAGGTGATTTATTTGTCAGTTGATTGGCGATCTACAGCTAGTTTTTGGCTAAGTTATCAATTTTGTTACCGAGTGGCAAGACATCAGAGTGTAGTATGGACGGTAAAGTTGTATCAAGGGCCTCGAGCTATGGCGAGCTCCCTGGTTTCGGAGTGTCTGACTCTGCTTCTCTCTTCTCTTCTTCTTTTCTGTTCCTCTATCGCGGTCTGTCTTCTTTATGGGATCCAGACCTCCCCACCCCTAACATATGTCTCTGATTGGCCAGCCACTCGATACTATTGTCTACATGTCTAAATGGCCTTGTGCCAGCCTAGCGTGTATCTTTCCATTTGGATTTTTCCAACTCCAACGAGTCAAGGTCAACCATTGTTTTATTTATTTAAGTTTTTGAAATTATTGACCAACTTTTCAAAAACTGGAATCTTCTTTGTTAGATTATCATTTCATTTTGTGAAAATTTTAAATTCCGATTATATATATCAAATTCCATAAAACAAAGAATTTATACCTACATGATGATTCTTTGTTTAGATAAAGATATGTATCTTGAATTGCTACCCAGCCATAATTTTCGTTCGGTGTGGCCTTACATTTTTATAGCCTTCCCGAAGTTCCATTGACCGACGCGGTGACCCTTTGTTCCACACATATACATAAGCATGGACCTAATATATTCTATTTTCCTTCTTTTTTCCATCTGACCGTATACTCACTCAACCATCATGTCATTTTCATTCATAATGTACGGTTAGGGTTAGGGTTACTGCTAGGATTAGGTTTAAATATAGCATTAGCATTAGCATAAGCATTAGAAGAAGAATATTTGTATATCTCTATTAATAATGGAGATTCGCTTCCGGTTTTTGTCTGTAACAAAAACTACGTCACTGCTTACGTCACATTAGCCAAAATCGTCAGAACATAGAATAAATACGCTCAAAATTTGAACATGCAACATTAGTCAGTCCTCATTGTTTTTTAAAACAAGTTTTAATAACTACATGACTAGTATTATATATCTATATATAGTTTGTTTTATTTTAATACATATTTAAAGTTTACATTTCAAATTGTTTTATTTTTTAATCCTTTGATGAATTTGATGATTTTAATAACTTAGGGTACAAACTCGCTGACATTATATTTTTAACTCTCACCTCTCAGGCAATATGTTTCAAAAATCTATTTTTTACATCGCCCGGGGGTTGTATTTTATTTTGCTAGTCTATATAAATATTTTACAAGAATAATGAAACCCTTGATGATGCATCATGGGTAATTACAAGTGACTTTTCTCACTTAAAGGAAATGAGAACAAAGTTCAGCTTCTAGATGGGGTTGGTTGCATTTCACATAGGGCTAATACAATTGGGAAATGTATGAATCCAATTTTTCTCCCTCCAGCTATGAGTAAAATAGAAGGATAGATTGGTCTTTTTTATCGAAGGCTGGGTTGGCAAAACTCTATTCAAAGCCAGTTTATCTACTAGCGTTGAACAACACGGGTGGCGCACTAGAGTATGATCATCTCTAGTGGGGTCTAACTGGCAAGGGGGAATTATGCTGAAAGGCCCCAAACTGAAGGCGTATCTCAAACACACACACACACACACATACACACACACACACACACACACACACACATATATATATATATATATATATATATTATATATATATGAGGTAAAATAACAAAACTCAGACAAGAATGTGTAGCATATTTCGCTGGGTTTTGAGCCCGGCTTCATCGGCTTTTATTTGTATAAAAGCTGATGAAGCCGGGTTTCAAAACCCCAGCGAAATATACTACACATTTTTGTCTGCGTTTTGTTCTTTCATTCCTTATATTTTACTTCATTCTGTCAGATTCATTCCAACCCCCTTTTCCTCACACACACACACGCATAGACACACACACACACACACATATATATATATATATATATATATATATATAATATATATATATATAATATACCAAGCGTGTTGGTAAATCCTCGCGGTGAGAAAAAACCCAGCAAATAGTTTGATTATAAAAATATACTACCAAACATCAACCGGGGAGGAAAAAAATTTTGAAAAAAAAGAAAAGACCAAGATAGTCGTACCAACAAAAAGTAATCTATTGGTACAGTATTTGTCCAAAAGAAAAAACAATTTATATGTATATATAAGATATATATATATATATATATATATATATATATATATATATATATATATATATATATATATATTCATACAACCGCTAGGAAACTAAGCTAATAAGTAAAAAGTGCTCAATACCTAAGTAGAGCAAATAATAAATGTCAGATCTTAGCCCTGAAGAGCATTAAGCAAAACTAATAGTAGGTTCGTCTGACTCATTAGATTTATCTTTATTATATATATATATATAATATATATATATATATATATATATATATATATATATAGTCAAAAAGTATCGAGAATAAATCTTTATTCTCTAAAAACTTAGTTTGTTGGTTATATACTGATACAATAAATGATTTCACTCAGATTTGGGGGGGTGCATTTGGATAAGCTCCAAATTTTTACAATTAAAATATTGAAAAATTCAACAATCTAATATTCTAAATGTTTGCAATTTTACCAAACCAAATTTTTGAGAGATAGAGATATACGTAACAACATAATAAATAAATATATAAATGATGCCGTCATTTTATGGGTATATTTCTCGTGGATATTTAATGAGATACGTACGGACAAAAATCTGTTCTTGTTGAAGGTTCGCATTCCAGTTCTTCAAGTTCACTACATCCATATATTGGAGACGACACTGAAAACATAAAAGAAGTGAATAATAATAATAATAATAACAATAATCTTATTATAATGGAGATTGTGTGTTTCTATGTCTGTAACCGAAACTATATTCCTACTCAAGTCACAATTCTCTTAGTTATTGACATCACATTCTCCATGATTTTATTTTTTATCTAAACCTCAATTATTAATAAAATTGTCTTACATTATTAATACTGTTAACTATGTCTACATACTGACAACATGCAATTATATTTATATATACAACAAAATAGCGGTTTACAGTGTGAACGGGAAGGCTAATTTGCATATTGATATTAAAAAATCGAATTTAATAAATATGTGCTTAGTATTATTGATTTCTAACTGTTTGGTTTTATTTTAATGAATATAAGCAAAAATCTCTTCAATGAATCTTAAATGAAATCCATTAACAAGATAAAATAACTGTCATTTTATTCTTTACTTCCTCTTATAACTAAATACTTAAATTAGAAAAAATAACAATGAAAGACGAAAGTGATGGAAGAGTAAGTTTCAGTTGTTCCATTTTTTATTATACTCCCTCTGTTTCAAATCTTTTATTATACTCCCTCTGTTTCAAATCTTTTTATCTGTATTCTTATTTAGTTTCATTAGCCCTTCTAATTTAATACAATATTTTATTACATTAAAACTTAAATACTTGCACCCGGAGGGTGCATATATTTGCTAGTAATAATAATAATGAGACTGTAACCCATATACTCCGCGAATGTAGCAAACTAGCACAACGAAAATACAAAACTAGACACGACTGGGTTAGGAAGGTGATCCACTGGGAATTATGCAAAAAAAAATAATTTTGACCATACAACAAAATGTGGTATGCATGAATTAGAATCTGTTTCTTAAGAATGAAACGCATAAAATTCTCTGGGACTTTGAGATAAAGACGGATTACCTTAAAAGAGAACGTGTCAATTGATGGACTTTTCGGTTTCAGCAGATCACGTTAAAGAAAAATGAAAAGATGGACAAATACCTGCTTATTTATATTCATTTCCTCTTCTGCTTTCTTTCTCCCTATTTCCTTTCTTTCTTATTTATTTAATTTATTTAAAAGAGGAAACGAATATAAATAAGGAAACAATAAAATTGCAATAGAAAAAAGGGACCATATGACCTTAAGGCACCCCTTTTTATCTCGATTAAGAAAGGACATGTTTTTCATTTATAGCGTCATTATCCGGTTGTTTTAACAGATGATTTCTAGATTTTTTAAAAATTATAAAACTAACCCCTAAACCTAACCCTAACCCCTAACCCTAACTCCTAACCATAGCCCCTAAAAAAACAACCGGATATTGACGGTGTAAATAAAAAAAATGACCTAATGAAATGAAATCGGAAAGGGGTGCCTCAAGGTAATATGGTCTCAAATTAAAGCTCAAATTAATTAATGCTCAAATAAATAGAAAGAAAAAGAAAGAAAGGGAAATAGGAAGAAATGAGAGAGAAAAAGAGAGTGAGGAAGAGAAGAGAGACGAAGAGAAGAGAGAGAGAGAGAGAGAGAGAGAGAGAGAGAGAGAGAGAGAGAATAAAAAAAAGAAAATGCATGACAAAAAAGGAACCAGAAAAGAAATCGAAATAGAAAGAAGGAAGAAAGAAAGAAAGAAAAAGAAGAACGAAAGAAAGAAGGAAAGGAAAAAAAAAGGAGGCAGACAAAAAGTAGGAAGAGAAAACGAAATATGCATATAAAACAAAAGAAAGAAAGAAAGAAAGAAAGAAAGGAAGGAAATTGGAGAGAAAGAAAGAAAGAAAGAAAGAAAGAAAGAAAAAGAAAAGGAAAGGGAAAGAAAAGTTAATTGAAATAGTTTTCATCGCTAGTAAAGAATTAGTAATGAATTAAAAATCTTATTTACCACATTTGGATTTTTTCAATTTCTCCTTTATTGTCTCGGGTATTGTTTGACCGCAATTTTGTTTAAAGCAACGAGCCGAATCCCACAGTTCCCTAAAAATAATCAAAACATTATTTTATTGATAAGAAGTAAGAATTCTTCATGTCTTTTGCCCTTCGATTGTGAGACTACCTGTTCTGCGCTCTGTACCTTCAATGCACGATATCTAGAACCCCAAACGTTGCAACACTCTGCGCTGGCCGTATTTGCACGTCAGAAACAGGGTCACAAAAATAAAAACAAACAACTACTACAAGTGTTTGTAAACAAGACGCGGATGGAAGAAGGGTGTGTGTGAGACTTCGCTGTCTATCCAACTGGCTGCTACTGGCTATCCCTACCGGTGACCTTAACACCGAGTTCTAACTGGCTTAGTGCTCGAGTTTAGCTGTATTTATGTCAAATTCCCTTTCCCCAATCATCCTTCCCGGACCACACAGATGGCCAGCACTTAAATCGAATCGCAGACTTCTAGTCGTCATTAACCCTTAAAATTAAAGTAATTGAATATTTTTCAGACACTACGTCTTCAATACGTCGACCATTAATTTTTTCAAAAGAGATTTTCTCATAAAAATCCCTTTTGCTTTTAATACCTGGGTGCCTAAGATATTATCACTTAGTGGCCTAACTTCATGGTGGTCGTACAAGTCTCTTAAACTTGACCGCCTAATCTTTTACTTATGCCTGGCTTTAACCTATTCTCTTTCTTATTCATTTATTTATTTATTTATTCTGACCATGTTCGTCTTCAATCATAGTATCACAAGATGGATTCACCAATTTCTCTGAATTTTTTAGATGAGGCTTGATAATTAGTATTATATGTATTATTCGGACTATTGTCCTCATCTTTATTGTTATCTAGACTATTTCTCTGAATTTTTTAGATGAGGCTTGATAATTAGTATTATTTGTATTATTCGGTCTATTGTCATCATCTTTATTGTTATCTAGACTATTTCTCTGAATATTTGAGATGAGGCTTGATAATTAGTATTATTTGTATTATTCGGTCTATTGTCCTCATCTTTATTGTTATCTACACTATTTCTCTGAATTTATGAGATGAGGCTTGATAATTAGTATTATTTGTATTATTCGGTCTATTGTCCTCATCTTTATTGTTATCTACACTATTTCTCTGAATTTATGAGATGAGGCTTGATAATTAGTATTATTTGTATTATTCGGTCTATTGTCCTCATCTTTATTGTTCCCTACACTATTTCTCTGAATTTTTAGAAACTTTTACTGATTTATATTTTATAAGATAAAATACAATGAATAAATTTCATATAACTTTTATAATAAATTTTATAATAAATTTTATAATAAATATTTATAATGAATAAAATTATTTTTTATTTATTAATAAATTTTATTTAGCTAGACAATTTATTGATAATTTATCTTTTATAGACAATTTATCTTTTATAAATTTGCAATATGATACCGTCATTTTATGAGTATATTACTAATGGATATAAAGTACGTATACCCAAAATTGGCCCTAAAATCCGTTTTTGACCAAATGAATTTAGCCCCCCATAGAGAAAGTAATTTACCAAAAGTCAGGGAATTCTTCAGTTCTTTTGACCTCAGATTGATTCCCCAATCAAAGGGCAAAGGTCAGCCCTTTTGTGAAGTGAAACTTTTTAGCATATTCAATAATCAACATTAAATATTTTGAAAAATCAAAATAAATCGAAATCTCATTAAAGTAATAAAACACTTTTTTCTTTGTTTATATGAAATGAATGAAATTTAAATAAAATACTAAATATCTATTATTATTTCTCTTCTAGACTATTTCTCTGAATTTTGAGATGAGGCTTGATAATTAGTATTATTGTATTATTCGGACTATTGTCCTTATCTTTATTGTTATCTAGACTATTTCTCTGAATTTCTTGAGATGAGGCTTGATAATTAGTATTATTTGTATTATTCGGACTATTGTCCTTATCTTTATTGTTATCTAGACTATTTCTCTGAATTTTTGAGATGAGGCTTGATGATTTGTATTATATGTATTATTCGGTCTATTGTCCTCATCTTTATTGTTCCCTACACTATTTCTCTGAATTTTTTAGATGGGGCTCGATAATTAGTATTATTTGTATTATTCGGACTATTGTCCTTATCTTTATTGTTATCTAGACTATTTCTCTGAATTTTTGAGATGAGGCTTGATAATTAGTATTATTTGTATTATTCGGACTATTGTCCTCATCTTCATTGTTATCTGTATAACGTAGATCAAGTATAGAGATGATTACTATATGGGAACCTATAATTAAAAAGGCTAAATTAGATTAGGAAAAAAACACAATATGATTCAAGGTAAAAAATATCATACATAAGTAGATAGATATTCTAGGTAAAACAAGACATTAGGTT
>CM042169.1:51605830-51619105 GCA_023376005.1 Doryteuthis pealeii
AGGCAATGAACCGATAACCAAGTGCAGACACAGAGTGAAATTCCAGATATAACGTTATTAAATCTCCAATAGACTATAGAAGCTCTTAATTTTAACTTTAGGTAAACCTAGATATATTAGCAGAACTTAACTCCCAGCTATGATTTACACACTTACAAGAACTCGCCGGACGATACCCGGCCCAATGTTTTTTACGAGGTCTATCACCCACCCACCCCTATTTTATTTTATGAGATAAAAAAAAATGACGCGGAAAAAAATTTTGTACTTTTTTTTCTATAAAGATAAGAGGCTGAATAACTATATCAATGAAATTGTATAACTGTTGCATACTGGCCTCGAATTCACGCCGCTAAATTCGTGTATGTTAGTAGCGGATATCGTCACTAACCCACTAGCCATGTATGCTAGTAGTCAGCTACTTCAATAACAACAGATACGCGTATACAAAAGATGACTCTTCTTTATTTTCTTCGGTGTGTGGTAGGTGAGTGGCGGGCACGGAAAATGACACTACGACTACTTATGTGGTAGAAGGTGGTGGGCGAGCCTCACTGCTCGCTAGCAGCGCCCGACCGTATCGACGGTCAGACCCTTCTGCTTTCTTCGCCGTCTCCTCGGGTCTCTCCTCTGGGCTGGTCTGATCCGCTTAAGTACTGACGACCGCCCACACATTCTTTTGTTCCTTGACCGGAAGTCCTTTCTCTTTGTTCAAATTAGCGTTTGTCCAGATGAGTCCTTTGTCACACCTCTTTTGTTATACTAAGATTTCTGTCTCGCCTATCTATTGTTTTCCTTGTTCAATTTTCCTTTGTCTTTTCGACTTCCCGCGCAAAACAAACAGTCAATCTGCAACATAACGTACCGAGCTATAGTTTTTTAGGAAAAACTAATGACATCGGAAATAAAAAAAATGTCATAATATTAATATTTGAAAACTTTTTTTTGCTTATGTAATTGGTATTCTATTAAATTGTCCAAAAAAAAAAAATTTTTTTTAAGAAATTAATTTTTACGAGATAATCAATCTTTTGTGCGATTAAATATTTTCATTTTCTGCGTGAAATAAATTAATTTTTTTTTTCTGCAGAAATAAATCGAATTTATTAGCGGCACAACTTAGATATATGCGTTGACTATACAAGAAACCTAAGGCTAAAACTCGAGAATAACCTTTTTTAATTAATTCATTTTTTATTTCATTTTCAGGGATTTTTAAAGAGTTAATAAAACTTGAGATACGATGTTCTGGGTATATTGTGCGGATTAATATTTACATTTCGTGGCACGAGTTAATTTTTTAACAAAATCTGAAGCCGACTCATTGTTTTAAAAAAATTGCCCCCTCCGACCAATCGGTTGGTTACGTCAAGTACCAACACCTATATGAGTGTCCCAACGCTATTGGTTTTATGACAACCCTCAACCTGTAGAATAATCACACTAAGTTCAAATTACCGTCGAATTGGTAAGACAATTGGTAAGAAAATATATTAATATTTTTACAGGTAAAGTAACGTCATGCCCAGGACATAACACAATATTCATTACTTTAATTTTGGTTATTATTCGTTATCTTATATTTTTACATGCTTTCAATACAAACAAAAACAATTTCCCAGCATCCATCATATTATATATAATTAATTTTCAAAATTAGGTACGACTCCAATTAAACACTTATTCTCCAAAAAATTATCGGCAAAAAGCCATTCTAAACAAACCTTGTTTACAACTTACCACATCGTCGTGTAATAAAAGTCACTAGAAGAGGAATGTTAACCTACTCTAAACAAATCATAAAATCTAAGAAGTTCGTTTGGTGTTGGGGTTATGGGATCGGCCTGTCAGCTTGGCAGTCCGGTTTCAAATCACGCACAGGACGGTCTTCCGATCTATAGCTCTGCTGATGAGGCCTAATAGGCCGAAATGTACATACAGAGATTGATTTCTCGATTTGTTTAGCCATACATTTAATAGGTATTCCCGCCTAATTCATTATTAATTAATTAATTTTCAAAATTAGGTACGACTCCAATTAAACACTTATATATATATATATATATATATATATATATTATATATAGTTTACAATACAATACAAGACTCTTAAATGTATTGTAAACTATAATTAAATAAATACAGCTCTTACAGAAGTAATTGAGCACTTTATTATCATTTCTCAAATACTAACAAGGAATTAACTATATATATATATATATATATATATATATATAATGAGTCATACGAACCTACTAAAAGTTTCGCTTAATGCTCTTCAGGGCTAAGATCTTACTTAGCCCTGAAGAGCATTAAGCGAAACTTTTAGTAGGTTCGTCTGACTCATTAGATTTATCTTTATTATTTGCTCTACTTAGGTATTGAGCACTTTTTACTTATTAGCTTTAGTCTCCTGGCGGGTTTGTATGTATATATATATATATATATATATATATATATATATATATATATATAAATTGTTTTTTCTTTTGGCCAAAATATTGTACTAATAGATTATTTTTTGTTGGTACGATTATCTTGGTCTTTTCTTTTTTCCAAAAATTTCTTTCTTTCCGGTTGATGTTTGGTAGTATATTTTTACAATCAAACTATTTGCTGTTTTTTTTCTCACCGCGAGGATTTACTAACAAGTTTGGTATATATACATATATATATATATATATATATATATATATATATATTGAAAGATAAATGGAAAGAAAATGTTGTATGGATACAAATTATTTATTCGAATGCCGACACGTGTTTCGGACAAGAATTTGTCCTTGCATGCATTGTATTCTATTTGGTATTATATTAAATACAAAATAAGATAAAATAATAATAATAGAGAAACATAAAATGTAAGTATACAAATGATATATTGCTTTTATAGCAACCCTCAACCTGTAGAATAATCACACTAAGTTCAAATTACCGTCGAATTGGTAAGACAATTGGTAAGAAGAAAGTTACTTGAAAAGTAACGGAAACTGACCATAAAACGAGGGGGCTGTAGAATGCTCCTCGTTCTAGTTGCAAAGCCGACGAGAAGTTCAATTCCATGATTCTTTTTCCTTAATTGTTTTTTTATATTTTATGCAATTGATTTTGGGATCATCAGGAGAGAATGTGCACCGTTTCGGGGCCTTCCTCTCAACGGTTTTAACTGCACACCGGCCCCTCTCACTGATGTGAGGTCCCTCGGAATATGTCAGATGTATCGTATAATCAAATATATACGATTGAATAACGGCGAAAAGATGTTTTTAAACAACGCGTGCTATGGAAATGTTGCGTGAATCGCGTTGAAAATATATTAATATTTTTACAGGTACCAAGCTGGTTCACATAATAAAATTTTATACTTACGTACAAGTCTCTTTATTTGTTTCGCATTTCTGCAACTCAAGTTCATTACATTTTTTACAATTCACTTGGTTTATCACTGAAAAACATAAAATAATTTAATAAAAACAAGAAAGCTCCTAGAAACTAAGCTATGTAGCAAAAAGCTTATCAAGGGAATAAACACAGACAGACTATCCTTCTCGTAAGATACTCGGGATCATTCCTTAAATGGACAAGAGAGGAGTGCCGGCAGATGGACCAAAGAACAAGGAAACTCATGACCATGAACAAAGTATTTCACCCGAGAGACAACATAGAAACACATTAGCGTTATCGCTTCCTTTCTCAATTATTCTCCTACTCTCTTTCTTTCTTTCTTTCTTTCTTTTTAATTATATTTTTTCTGTGTATCATGTTTTCTTCCCTTTCTTTCTTTATGATAAAAACAGAATGGCCCATTATTTAACTGAGGTGACCACACTCATAAGAAATAAGAATTTGGCGATAAGCGACACCAGGTATCCAGGATTTACATTTTTGCATTTCATCTTGGACGATTTGGATAGTCTGATTTTTAACCAGTGGTTGTTGTATGATGATAACGGGCAGAAGATTAAGGGACATGGGTATTAATATATAGTGGGTGTTGTATGATGATAATGGACAGAAGATTAAGGAACATGGGTATTAATATATAGTGGTTGTTGTATGATGATAATGGACAGAAGATTAAGGAACATGTATTAATAATAGTGGTTGTTGTATGATGATAACGGGCAGAAGATTAAGGAACAGGTAAATATATAGTGGGTGTTTATGATGATAATGGACAGGAACATGGGTATTAATATATAGTGGGTTTGTATGATGATAATGGACAGAAGATTAAGGAACATGGGTATTAATATATAGGGGTTTATATGATGATAATGGACAGAAGATTAAGGAAACATGGGTATTAATATATAGTGGTTGTTTGTATGATGATAAACGGGCAGAAGATTAAGGAACATGGGTATAATATATAGTGGTGTTGTATGATGATAATGAACAGAAGATTAAGAACATGGGTATTAATATATAGTGGTTGTGTATGATATAATGGACAGAAGATTAAGGAACATGGGTATTAATATATATGGTTGTTGTATGATGATAACGGGCAGAAGATTAAGGAACATGGGTATTAATATATAGTGGGTGTTGTATGATGATAATGAACAGAAGATTAAGGAACATGGGTATTAATATATAGTGGTTGTTGTATGATGATAACGGGCAGAAGATTAAGGAACATGGGTATTAAATATAGTGGGTGTTGTATGATGATAATGGACAGAAGATTAAGGAACATGGGTATTAATATATAGTGGTTGTTGTATGATGATAACGGGCAGAAGATTAAGGAACAATGGGTATTAATATATAGTGGTGTTGTATGATGATAACGGGCAGAAGATTAAGGAACATGGGTATTAATATATAGTGGGTGTGTATGATGATAACGGACAGAAGATTAAGGAACATGGGTATTAATATATAGTGGGTGTTGTATGATGATAACGGGCAGAAGATTAGGAACATGGGTATTAAATATATAGTGGTTGTTGTATGATGATAACGGGCAGAAGATTAAGGAACATGGGTATTAATATATAGTGGGTGTTGTATGATGATAAACGGGCAGAAGATTAGGAACATGGGTATTAACTATATATGGGGTTGTATGATGATAACGGACAGAAGATTAAGGAACATGGTATTAATATATAGTGGGTGTTGTATGATGATAACGGGCAGAAGATTAAGGAACATGGGTATTAATATATAGTGGTTGTTGTATGATGATAACGGGCAGAAGATTAAGGAACATGGGTATTAATATATAGTGGGTGTTGTATGATGATAACGGGCAGAAGATTAAGGAACATGGTATTAAGTATATAGTGGTTGTTGTATGATGATAAACGGGCAGAAGATTAAGGAACATGGGTATTAATATATAGTGGTTGTTTATGATGATAACGGCAGAAGATTAAGGAAACATGGTATTAATATATAGTGGGTGTTGTATGATGATAACGGGCAGAAAGATTAGGAACATGGGTATTAATTAATAGTGGTTGTTGTATGATGATAACGGGCAGAAGATTTAAGGAACATGGGTATTAATATATAGTGGTGTTGTATGATGATAACGGGCAGAAGATTAAGGAACATGGGTATTAATATATAGTGGTTGTTGTATGATGATAACGGGCAGAGATTAAGGAACATGGGATTAATTATATAGTTGGGTGTTGTATGATGATAACGGGCAGAAGATTAAGGAACATGGGTATTAATATATAGTGGTTGTTGTATGATGATAACGGGCAGAAGATTAAGGAACATGGGTATTAATATAAGTGCTGTTGTAATGATATTAAGGGAACATGGGTATTAATATATTAGTGGTTGTTGTGATGATGATAACGGGGCAGAAGATAAGGAACATGGTATTATATATTAGTGGTTGTTGTATGATGATAACGGGCAGAAGATTAAGGAACATGGTATTAATATATAGTGGGTGTTGTATGATGATAACGGCAGAAGATTAAGGAACATGGGTATTAATATATAGTGGTGTTGTATGATGATAACGGGCCAGAAGATTAAGGAACATGGGTATTAATATATTTAGTGGTGTTGTATGATGATAACGGGCAGAAGATTAAGGAACTTGGGTATTAATATATAGTGGTTGTTGTATGATGATAACGGACAGAAGATTAAGGGGTATTAATATATAGTGGGTGTGTTGTATGATGATAACGGGCAGAAGATTAGGAACATGGGTATTAATATATAGTGGTGTTGTATGATGATAACGGCAGAAGATTAAGGAACATGGGTATTAATATATAGTGGTTGTTGTATGATGATAACGGGCCAGAAGATTAAGGAACATGGGTATTAATATAATAGTGTTGTTTGTATGATGATAACGGGCAGAAATTAAGGAAACATGGGTATTAATATATAGTGGTTGTTGTATGATGATAACGGGCAGAAGATTAAGGAACATGGGTATTTAATATATAGTGGTTGTTGTATGATGATAACGGGCAGATGATAAGGAACATGGTATTAATATATAGTGGTTGTTGTATGATGATAACGGACAGATGATTAAGGAACATGGGTATTAATATATAGTGGTTGTTGTATGATGATAACGGACAGAAGATTAAGGAACATGGGTATTAATTAATATATAGTGGTTGTTGTTATGATGATAACGGGCAGAATATTAAGGAACATGGGTATTAATATATAGTGGTTGTTGTATGATGATAACGGGCAGAAGATTAAGGAACATGGGTATTAATATATAGTGGTTGTTGGATGATGATAACGGGACAGAAGATTAAGGAACATGGGTATTATATTATAGTGGTTGTTGTATGATGATAAACGGACAGAAGATTAAGGAACATAGGTATTAATTAATATATAGTGGTTGTTGTATGATGATAACGGGGCAAGAAGATTAAGGAACATGGGTATTAATATATAGTGTTGTTGTATGATGATAACGGGCAGAAGATTAAGGAACATGGGTATTAATATATAGTGGTTGTTGTATGATGATAACGGCAGAAGATTAAGGAACATGGGTATTAATATATAGTGGTTGTTGTATGATGATAACGGCAGATGATTAAGGAACATGGGTATTAATATATAGTGGTTGTTGTATGATGATAACGGGCAGATGATTAAGGAACATGGGTATTAATATATAGTGGTTTTGTATGATGATAACGGACAGAGATTAAGGTGGTTATTAATTATTAGTGGTGTTGTATGATGATAACGGACAGAAGATTAAGGAACATGGTATTATTATATATAGTGGTTGTTGTATGATGATAACGGGCAGAAGATAAGGAACATGGGTATTAATATATAGTGGTTGTTGTATGATGATAACGGGCAGAGATTAAGGAACATGGGTATTAATATATAGTGGTTGTTGTATGATGATAACGCGGCAGATGATTAAGGAAACATGGGTATTAATATATAGTGGTTGTTGTATGATTATAAACGGCAGAAGATTAAGGAACTTAGTATTAATATATAGTGGTTGTGTATGATGATAACGGGCAGAAGATTAAGAACATGGGTATTAATATAGTGGTTGTTGTATGATGATAACGGACAGAAGATTAAGGAACATGGGTATTAATTTTATATGGTTGTGGTATGATGATAACGGGCAGAGATTAAGGAACATGGGTATAATATATAGTGGTTGTTGTATGATGATAACGGACAGAAGATTAAGGAACTTAGGTATTAATATATAGTGGTTGTTGTATGATGATAACGGGCAGAGATTAAGGAACATGGGTGTGTTGTAGATGATAACGGGCAGATGATTAAGGAACATGGGTATTAATATATAGGTGTTGTTGTATGATGATAACGGACAGAAGATTAGGAACAGGTATTAATATATATGGTTGTTGTATGATGATAACGGGCAGATGATTAAGGAACATGGGTATTAATATATAGTGGTTGTTGTATGATGATAACGGGCAGATGCATTAAGGAACAATGGGTATTAATTATATAGTGGTGTTGTATGATGATAACGGACAGAAGATTAAGGAACATGGGTATTAATATATAGTGGTTGTTGGTCATGATGATAACGGGCAGAAGATTAACGAACCATGGGTAGAATAATAGTGTTGTTGTATGATGATAAACGGGCAAGGATGATTAAGGAACATGGGTATTAATATATAGTTGGTGTTGTATGATGATAACGGACAGAAGATTAAGGAAACATGGGTATTAATATATAGTGGTTGTTGTATGATGATAACGGACAGAAGATTAAGGAACATGGGTATTAATATATAGTGGTTGTTGTATTGATGATAACGGGCAGATGATTAAGGAAACAGGTATTTAATATATAGTGGTTGTTTGTATGATGATAACGGGCAGATGATTAGAACATGGGTATTAATATATAGTGGTTGTTTGTATGATGATAACGGACAGAAGATTAAGGAACATGGGTATTAATAATATATATAGGGTTGTTGTATGATGATAACGGGCAGAAGATTAAGGAACATGGGTATAATATATAGTGGTTGTTGTATGATGATAAACGGGCAGATGATTAAGGAACATGCGTATTAATATATAGTGCTTTGTGTATGATGATAACGGCAGAAGATTAAGGAACATGGGTATTAATATATAGTGGTTGTTGCTATGATGATAACGGGCAGAAGATTAAGGAACATGGATTAATATATAGTGTTGTTGTATGATGATAATGGACAGAAGATTAAGGAAACATGGGGATTAATAAAATAAGTTGGAATTTTGTATGATGATAACGGACAGAAGATTTAAGGAACATGGGATTAATATTATAGTGGTTGTTGTATGATGATAACGGACAGAAAGATTAAGGAACATGGGTATTAATATATAGTGGTGTTGTATGATGATAACGGGCAGAAGATTAAGGAACATGGGTATTAATATATAGTGGTTGTTGTATGATGATAACGGGCATAAGCATTAAGGAACATGGGTATTAATTATATAGGGTTGTTGCTATGATATAACGACAGAAGATTAATGGAACTTGGTATTAATATATAGTGGTTTGTTGTATGATGATAACGGGCAGAAGATTAAGGAACTTTGGGTATTAATATATGTGTTGTTGTATATGATAACGTGCAGAAAGATTAAGGGAACTTGGGTATTAATATATAGTGGTTGTTGTATGATGATAACGGGCAGAAGATTAAGGAACATGGTATTAATATATAGTGGTTGTTGTATGATGATAACGGGACAGAAGATTAAGGAACTTAGGGTTTATTTTTAATAAATATTTTTTAAAAATTTTGGTTGTTTTGCATATGATGAAAACGGGCAGAAGAATTAAGGACATGCGTATTAATATATATGGTTGTGTATGATGATAACGGACAGGAAGATTAAGGAACTTAGGTATTAATATATAGTGGGTTGTTGTATGATTGATAACTGGGCAGAAGATTAAGAACATGCGTATTAATATATAGTGGTTGTTTGTATGATGAATAACCGAGATGATTAAGGAACATGGGTATTAATATATAGTGGTTGTTGTTATGATGATAATGGACAAGAAGATTAAGAAACATGGGTATTAATATATATGCGTGTTGTATTGATTGATAACGGGGCAGAAGATTAAGGAACTTGGTATTAATATATAGTGGTTTGTTGTATGATGCATTAAACGGGCAGAAGATTAAGGAACTTGGGTATTAATATATAGTGGTTGTTGTATGAGATAACGGGCAGAAGATTTAAGGAACATGGTATTAATATATAGTGGTTGTTTGTATTGATGATAACGGGCAGAAGATTAAGGAACATGGGTATTAATATATTAGTGGTTGTTGTATGATGATAAACGGGCAGAAGATTAAGGAACATGGCGTATTAATATATAGTGGGTTGTTGTATCAGTTTGATAACGAACAGAAGATGTAAGAACAAAATTTGGGTATTAATATATAGTGTTGTTGTATGATGATAACGGACAGAAGATTAAGGAAACTTAGGTATTAATATTATGTGGTTGGTTGTAGAGATACGCGGCCAGAAGATTAGTTAACATGGGTATTAATATATAGGGTGTTGTATGATGATAACGGGCAGAAGGATTAAGAACTTGCGTATTAATATATAGTGGTTGTTGTATGATGATACGCGACAGAAGATTAAGGAACTTAGGTATTAATATATAGTGGTTGTTGGATGATGATAACGGGCAGATGATTAAGGAACATGGTATTAATATATAGTGTTGTTGTATTGATGATAACGGGCAGATGATGAAGGAAACGATGGGTATTAATATATTAGGGTTGTTGTATGATTGATAACGACAGAAGATTAAGGAAACATGGGTATTAATATTATAGTGGTGTTTGTATGATGATAACGGGCAGTATGATTAAGGAACATGGTATTAATATATAGTGGTTGTGTATGATGATAACGGGCAGATGATTAAGAACATGTGCCGTATTAATATATAGTGGTTGTTTGTTATGATGATAACGTGCAGATGATTAAGGAACATGGGTATTAATAATTAGTGGGTTGTATGATTGATAAACGGACAGAAGATTAAGGAACATGGCGTTTATTTAATATATAGTGCGGTTGGTGTTGATTGATAACGGGCAGATGATTTAAGGACTATGGGTATTAATATATAGTGGTTGTTGTATTATGATAACGGGCAGAAGATTAAGGAACTGGGTATTAATATATAGTGGTTTGTTGTATTGATGATAATGGACAGAAAGATAAGGGAACATGGGTATTAATATATAGTGGTTTTGTATGATGATAACGGGCAGATTGATTAAGGACCATGGGTATTAATATATAGTGCGTTGTGTATGATGATATGGACAGAAAGATTAAGAACGTATGGTATTAATATATAGTGGTTGTGTTATGATGATAACGGGGCAGAAGATTAAGCGAACATGGGTATTAATATATATGGTTGTTGTATGATGATAACGGGCAGAAGATTAAGGAACATGGGGTATTAATATATAGTGGTTGTTGTATGATGATAACGGACAGAAGATTAAGGAACATGGGTATAATATAAGTGGTTGTTTGTATGATGATAACGGCAGAGATTAAGGAACATTGGTATATATATAGTGGTTGTTGTTTGATGATAACGGCAGATGATTAAGGAACATGGGTATTAATATATAGTGGTTGTTGTATTGATGATAACGGACAGAAGATTAAGGAACAGGCGTATTAATATATAGTGGTTTTTGTATTGATGATAACGGGCAGATGATTAAGGACATTGGGTATTAATATATAGTGGTTGTTGTTATGATGATTAAACGGGGCAGAAGATTAAGGACATGGTATTAATATATAGTGGTTGTTGTATGATGATAATGGACAGAGATTAAGAAAACATGGGTATTATATATAGTGGTTGTTGTTATGATTGATAACGGGCAGAAGATTTAAGGAACATGGGTATTAATATATAGTGGTTGTTGTACGATGATAACGGCAGAAGATTAAGGAACGAGGGTTATTAATATATAGTGGTTTTGTAATGATGATAAACGTGACAGGAAGATTAACGGAACATGGGTATTAATATATAGTGGTTTTGTATGATGATAACGGCAGATGATTAAGGAACATGGGTATTAATATATAGTGGTGTTGTATGATTGATAACGGGCAGAAGGATTAAGAACATGTATTAATATATAGTGGTTGTTGTTATGAGATATGGAAGAAGATTAAGGAACATGGGTATTTAATATATGTGGTTGTTTGTATGATGATAACGGGCAGAAGATTGAAGGGAACATGGTATTAATATATAGTGGTTTGTTGTATGATGATAACGGGAGAAAATTAAGGACATGGGTATTAATATTATAGTGGTTGTTGTATGTATGATGATAACGGACAGAAGATTAAGAACATGGTTATTAATATATGTGTTGTTCGTTGTATGATGATAACGGGCAGAAGATAGGAACATGGTATTAATATATAGTGGTTTGTTGTATGATTGATAACGGGCAGGAAGATTAAGGAACATGGGTATTAATTATATAGTGGTGTTGTATGATGATAACGGGCAGAAGGATTAAGGAACATGGGTATTAATATATAGGGTTGTTGTATGATGTAACGACAGAAGATTAAGGACATGGGTATTAATATATAGTTGGTTGTGTATGATTGATAACGGGCAGAATGATTAAGGAACAGGTGTATAATATATAGTGGTTGTTGTATGATGATAACGGCAGAAGATTAAGTAACATGGTATTAATATATAGTGGTTGTTGTATGATGATAATGGACAGAAGATTAAGGAACATGGTATTAATATATAGTGGTTGTTGTATGATGAATAACGGGCAGAAATTAAGGGAACATGGGTATTAATATATTTAGTTGTGTTGTTGGGTATGATGATAACGGGCAGAAGATTAAGGAACAATGGTATTAATAATATAGTGGTTGTTGTATTGCATGATAACGGACATAAGATTAAGGAACTATGGGTATTTAATATATAGTGGTTTGTATTGATAACGGGAGATGATAAGAACATGGTATATAATATATAGTGTTGTTGTATGATGATACGGGCAAGAAGATTTAAGGAACATGGGTATTAATATATAGTGGTTGTTGTATGATTGATAATGGACAGGATAAGGAACCATGGGTATTATATTTATTGGTTGGTTGTTATGATGATAAACGGGCGAAGATTAAGGAACAGGTATTAATATATAGTGGTTGTTGTATGATGATAACGGGCAGAAGATAAGAACATGGGTTATTAATTATAGTGGTTGTTGTATGATGATACGGACAGAGATTAGGACATTGGTTATAAGATTATAGTGGTTGTTTGTATGATTGTTACGGGCAGAAGATTAAGGAACATGGGTATTAATATATAGTGGGTGTTGTATGATGATAACAGCAGAAGATTTAAGGAACATGGGATTATATATAGTAGGTTGTTGTATGATATAACGGACAGAAGATTAAGGAACTTGGGTATTAATATATAGTGGTTGTTGTATATGATAACAGGCAGAGATTAAGGAACATGGGTATTAATATTATATGGTTGTGTTATTGATGGATAAAGGCCAGAAGATTTAAGGAACATGGTATTAATATATTAGTTGGTTGTTGTATGATGATAACGGGCAAAATTTAAGGAACATGGGGTAATTAATATTATAGTGTTGTTGTTTATGATATAACGGCAGAAGATTAAGGGAACATGGGTATTAAATCCTCCCT
>CM042169.1:51619205-51629205 GCA_023376005.1 Doryteuthis pealeii
TAAAATTGTCATTCAGAGATAAATATTTAGGGGAGAGATGAAATTTGAAAAAAAAATTGTCCTGAAGAAGACCGTTTTCTTTGTATACTTAAACATTTCATATTTTTTCTACTATTATTATTTTATTTCATATTTAATATAATAATAAATAGAATACAATGCGTACATGGACAAACCCCCGACCAAAACACATGTCGGCTTTTCATTGAACCATTTGTATCCATTCAACAGTTTCCGTTATCTATTTATTTATCCTTCCAATATATTGTCGGGTTTATTTCCACTTTTCAACTTACATACTTTTTATTATGTATGCATTCCTAATACTATTATATAACTTGTTAAGATTTTTTTGCACTAGTATTAGCCGGTGTTCTTTCACTGGAATATGATTGACAGCAAGCCTCTTTAAGTCACCAGAACTCTTATGGGTGATCCGCCTGATCGGAATACTTTTGCCTTGATGGTCTTGATTCTTCCTCTGATTTTCAATTTCGCCAGTCTTTTTTCCACATGGCCTATACTAGTAATTCTATTGTGTATACTAGCAAATATATACACCCTCCGGGTGCAAGATTTTAAGTTTTAATATAATAAAATATCATGTTAAATTAGAAAGGCTAATGAAACTGAATAAGAATTCAGATAAAAATATTTGGAACAGAGGGAAAAATAGAACAACATTGAAACTAACTCTTCCATCATTTTCCCTTACTCCCGTCTTTCATTGGTAAATTTTCCTAATTCAACTATGTAGTTAAAATAGGAAGTAAAGAATAATATTACAGTTATTTCTTCTTGTTAAGGGATTTCTTTTAAGATTTATATCCGAGATTTTTGCTCATATTCATTAAAATAAAACCAAACAATTAGAAATCAATAATACTAAGCACATATTTATTAAAATCAAATTTCTAATATCAATATGCAAATTAGCATTCCCATTCACACTGTAAACCGCTATTTTGTTGTATATATAAATACAATTGCATGTTTTTAATACGTAGATATGGTCAACAGTATTAATAATGTAAAACAATTTTATTAATGATTGAGGTTTAAATAAAAATAAAATCATGGAGAATGTGATGTAAATAACAAAGGGAATTGTGACTTGAGTAGTGATATAGTTTCGGTTACAGACAGAAAAACCCACAATCTCCATTATAAGATATATGGGGGGGATTTCGCTGACGGCCGCCATCTCAAGCGTAAACGCGACGCCCTTCTATATAAAGAATGGAGCACTCTGTGACGGCCTTAAAACAGTTAAAAATCCCCATCCCATTCTGTAAGTGAAGACAGCCTAATGGTTAAGGTGCCGGACTGACACCCAACCGACCGGATTTCAATTCCGGCTGTAGGTAGCTTACAAAATGTCTAGCCACACTGAAGAGATTTGATAAATCGAAACACGTGTCTGTGGATGACCCTATATATATATATTTACCAACCCCGCTGCACTAGCAGGATATGACACGTCAATTTCTTAAGCGGAGTTTAACAGGTTTGATTTCATAGTTTTCCTTCTCCTAGACCGGTTGCAAGGTTAAAGAGCCCAGTCTGCCCCACTATTCACCCATAGCTGGAGGGAGAGTAGAATTCATATATTTCCCAAGGGTATTAGCGGTAAGTGAAATGCAATTACCACGTCCAGGATTTGAACTCGGAGCGACGAGTCCATTTCTATGACTTTAACCATTACACCACGCGCTTCCTACTAAAAACTACAACGGCTAAATATATATATATATATATATATATATATATATATATATATATATATATATATATATATATATATATATATATATATATATATATATATATATATATATATTATATATATATATATATATATATATATATATATATATATATATATATATATATATATATATATATATATATATATATAACCGTTGTAGTTTTTTTAGACAATAAAATAAATGAAATTATTCTAATTCATTATATATTGGCATTTCAGTCTCGGAGGACTATAATACAGTTTTTGTGCCCCTAAAGTTACAGCGCCTCCTGTGACTGTGAAGTACGATGTTTGAAAAACATTCTCGATACGGATGTCGCATTTGAAGGCCGTCCCTGAAGATGTTGATGTGCCGGTGCTTTGTTGTTACTGCTTTCTTCTAGACCTCTTAGCTTCGTGGTGTTGCGTCAGGGTGACTTCTGACATGGGCAATCCTCTACGGAGAGTCTGCCGCCACCAAGGTCGGTCCTGAGCCAAATTCTCCCAGCTGGAAGGGGCAATATCAAAGCATCTGAGATCCTTCTTGTAGACATTCTTGAATCGCAGCTTGGGGGGGGGGGGCGACCAATCTGTCTCTTATCAGACGAAAGCTCTCTATAGAGAATGCCTTTCGAGATTCGTCCCTCATCCATCCGACGTACATACCCCAGCCATTGGAGACGACATTGTCTCAGTAGAGAGTATAAGCTGGGGAGTTGAGCTCTCTCTAGAACTGCTGTGTTAGTGATCCTGTCCCTCCAGGTGATGCCCAGTATACGTCTAAGGCAGCGAAGGTAGAAGTTATTTAGCCGCCGCTCTTGGTGGGAGTATAAGGTCAATATTTCACTTCCATACACAAGGGTGCTGATAACACATGCCCTATACACTTGTACCTTTGTACGGATAGTGAGCTTGCTGTTGTCCCACACTCTGGCTGTGAGTTTCCAAAAAGTTGAGGCAGCTTTTCCAATCCAGCAACTGAGTTCAGTATCAAGTGACAGGTTGTCAGTGATGGTGGACCCAATAATAATTCTGATAATTCCATTGCATTTCTCTGAATGTTTGAGATGAGGCTTGAAGATTAGTATTATTAGTGTTATTCGGACTATTGTCCCCATCTTCATTGTTATTTGTACAACGTTTCGGCCGATATACCCTCCGGCCTTCTTCAGGTATTTCTGCCTAATCCCAGTTGGGTTAAAAGACAGTTCTAAGTGACAGTTATCTCTGGTTCCCGAGTTCAATCCTGAATGAAAGCAGTTAGAAAAATAATTAATTAGCACAACTCCTACCCCAGCTATGGTTAGCGGAATGAGAACAGGATACCCCCGTGGAATAAATAAAGGGTTAGGTTCAAAGTTCCGTAATGGCTCCCGAATACGACAAGAAAATTCCCGAGTTCGAAAAGAAGGTTCCCGAGTCCGAGAAGGTTCCCGAGTCCGACAAGAAATACCCGAAGAAGGCCGGAGGGTATATCGGCCGAAACGTTGTACAAATAACAATGAAGATGGGGACAATAGTCCTAATAACACTAATAATACTAATTTCATTGCAATCTATTAGATTTTCATATACCACAGTTAAATGAGATGTCTGTCTTTATTACATTTTAAAATGGCTTGATTAGTTAAGAGTTCTAAGTGACCGTTATCTCTGGTACCCGAGTTCAATCCTGGGTGAAAGCAGTTAGAAATTTTTTTAAATGGCTTGATTAGTTAAGAAACTAACTCTAGTAAAGAAAGTTAGAGTTGACATGCATTTAAAAAATTGAAATAATTTATTGCGAATTATTTTTTCTAAATTTTCTGAACTTTTTAAAAAAGTTTTCTGAACTTTTTTTTTTTTTTTTGGGGGGGGGGGAGGGGTTCCTTTTAATTTCTATTAGAATTTGAATTTGTATGGAATCAAATGCCTTGTAGAAATCTACGATCAGGTTCTTTGCCCGAATCCCTACTATCATCCGACGAATAGTCAGGATCTGAGAGGTTGTGGATCGATTTCTGCGGAATCTGTTTTGCTTTTTCCTAAGGATTTTCCGCATTTCAAGCCGATGGCGATTAAGAAGAAGGGCATTATATTTCTTAGCAGCAATAGCAGTAAGTGTTATGTCTTTGTAATTCAAAGGTCTCCCTTTTTGGGGAATGGGAGGATGCAGCCTTTCGTCCATTTATCTATTCTATTTTGTCTATATACTGCATTGCATAGCCTAAGCAGTATGTCTGAACTTTCTCACATTCCGTATCTCGGGAGGGGTATTTCGTCAAGACCTGCAGCTTTTATACCTTTTAGTTTTCTTAAGACTTCATTGAGTACTTCTGTTGTAAAATCTCCTAGTTTGATGTCTAGTTGGCTATCAACGATCTTTTGGGTATTATTTTCTATGATTTTAGAGGGGTTCCCCAGCAGTTTCTGGAAGTGGTCTTTCCACTTCTAAAGTCTATCTTTTTGGCTGGTTGCCTTTAACTTTGATTTAGATGTACTTTTCCTACCACTAATTTCATTTACTGTTTGCCATGCTAATCGTGACTGTCTGTCTTCCACTGATTATCTGATTTTATTTATTTGTTCTTAGATGTATTCTATTTGTTCTTTTTTGTATGTTTCGGTTAGTTCTATCTGGGTTTTCTTAAAGTTGTGTATATTGGTGTTAGTTGGGTTTATTTTATTACGTTGGGCTACTTTATTTTATATCGTTTCTCTTTTCTCTAACTACTTCTGTTTCCCAGGGAACAGAGCGTCTGACCTTTAGTTTGGTTGGTACGCTGCTGCTTGTAGGTGGGCCCTGACAAAGTTTTCGTATTCCTCGTTTGGAATTAAACTTTCAGATGTCTCCTGGAGGATATCGAATATATTTCTTACAGCTACAGAGTAGCAATTACATATATCGCTGTTGGCAAGTGACGACCAGTCGTATCTTACAGATTTACTGGTTTGCCTTTTGTTTCTACATAGGTTTAGTCGTAATTTTGCTGTGACTATTCTGCGATCGGAGGATACTCCTTCAAAAATGGAGGATGCTCCGCAGTTCATTGCACTGTTTATACATTTTTTTATTTCTCTGAATGTTTGAGATGAGGCTTGATGATTAGTATTATCTGCGTTATTCGGACTATTGTCCTCATCTTTATTGTTATCTACACAATTTCTCTGAATGTTTGAGATGAGGCTTGATGATTAGTATTATCTGCGTTATTCGGACTATTGTCCTCATCTTCATTGTTATCTACACTATTTCTCTGAATGTTTGAGATGAAGCTTGATGATTAGTATTATCTGCGTTATTCGGACTATTGTCCTCATCTTCATTGTTATCTACACTATTTCTCTGAATGTTTTGAGATGAAGCTTGATGATTAGTATTATCTGCGTTATTCGGACTATTGTCCTCATCTTCATTGTTATCTACACTATTTCTCTGAATGTTTGAGATGAAGCTTGATGATTAGTATTATCTGCGTTATTCGGACTATTGTCCTCATCTTCATTGTTATCTGTATAGCGTTTCGGCCGATATGTCCACGGGCCCTTTTCACTTCAATTGGACACATGGCTTAGTGGATAAGGTAGTTAGGTAGAGACAGTTCTAAGTGACAGTTATCTTTTGATTCCAGGTTCAATCTTGACCGGCGGCAGTAACATAGAAAAATAATTAACACAGCTCCTACCCCAGCTATGGTTAGCGGAATGAAAACAGGATACCCCGTGGACTAAATAAAGAATTAGGTTCAAAGTTCCGTAATGGCTCCCGATTACGACAAGAAGGTTCCCGACTACGACAAGAAAGTTCCCGAGTTCTTAAAGAAGGTTCCCGAATCCGACCAGAAATACCTGAAGATGGCCGGAGGGCATATCGGCCGAAACGTTGTGCAGATAACAATGAAACTGAGGACAATAGTTCGAATAACGCAGATAATACAAATCATTTTTATTTATTTGGATGTAATCTAGTTGTGCTTTTGTATTATTTCGGTAGGCGTAGGTCCATATGATAAAAGTTGTTAGGGTTTGCCATAAGGAAAATAGGGTTGGGATAATCATATAGGTGACAGACATGACCAGCCGGTTGATCGGAGAGGGCCTCTCCAACCACCCGTCTAGCTTAAGTAAGGCCCAAAGTGGTGTGTTGCATGTTGACTGCTCAGCTACCAGGGTTCTATCCTTGGTTATCCATTTTGAGAATTTGACCAGCCGGTTGATCGGAGAGGGCCTCTCCAACCACCCGTCTAGCTTAAGTAAGGCCCAAAGTGGTGTGTTGCATGTTTGACTGCTCAGCTACCATGGTTCTATCCTTGGTTATCCATTTTGAGAATTTGACCAGCCGGTTGATCGGAGAGGGCCTCTCCAACCACCCGTCTAGCTTAAGTAAAGCCCAAAGTGGTGTGTTGCATGTTGACTGCTCAGCTACCAGGGTTCTATCCTTGTTTATCCATTTTGAGAATTGACATGACCAGCCGGTTGATCGGAGAGGGCCTCTCCAACCACCCGTCTAGCTTAAGTAAGGCCCAAAGTGGTGTGTTGCATGTTGACTGCTCAGCTACCAGGGTTCTATCCTTGGTTATCCATTTTGAGAATTTGACCAGCCGGTTGATCGGAGAGGGCCTCTCCAACCACCCGTCTAGCTTAAGTAAAGCCCAAAGTGGTGTGTTGCATGTTGACTGCTCAGCTACCAGGGTTCTATCCTTGTTTATCCATTTTGAGAATTGACATGACCAGCCGGTTGATCGGAGAGGGCCTCTCCAACCACCCGTCTAGCTTAAGTAAGGCCCAAAGTGGTGTGTTGCATGTTGACTGCTCAGCTACCAGGGTTCTATCCTTGTTTATCCATTTTGAGAATTGACATGACCAGCCGGTTGATTGGAGAGGGCCTCTCCAACCACCCGTCTAGCTTAAGTAAGGCCCAAAGTTGTGTGTTGCGTGTTGACTGCTCAGCTACCAGGGTTCTATCCTTGGTTATCCATTTTGAGAATTGACATGACCAGCCGGTTGATTGGAGAGGGCCTCTCCAACCACCCGTCTAGCTTAAGTAAAGCCCAAAGTGGTGTGTTGCATGTTGACTGCTCAGCTACCAGGGTTCTATCCTTGGTTATCCATTTTGAGAATTGACATGACCAGCCGGTTGATTGGAGAGGGCCTCTCCAACCACCCGTCTAGCTTAAGTAAGGCCCAAAGTGGTGTGTTGCATGTTGACTGCTCAGCTACCAGGGTTCTATCCTTGGTTATCCATTTTGAGAATTTTTTGTTGATATATGCATTCAAAGCAGTTCAATATTTTTTTTTTTGTAATTTTTGTAAGGGGCATTAATTCGGGGGAAAGATACGAGCCTATTTTTGTAAAGGTTCTGTCTTTCTAAGCCACGCCCATAAGGTTCTGAATTCTTCAGGTCGGTCAGTGATTGGTCAGATTTTTTTTTTTTTTTTTTTGGAACGAGTCTGATTTCCTGTTCCCTGAAAAGGAGCGCGAAATTCGGCAGATTGCAGGTTGGTATCTCCGTTGACACGAGTCAACGTAAAATTTGATTTCCCAGAATTATTGGGTTTATTTCTCACAGAGTGAGATTTTGTTTAACTTCTCTAAAAGAGAAGTTTTAATTATTTTGAATTGTTTGACGGCTTATTTGGAAGACCCAAGGATTGCATTTGTCTCACAGAGTGGGATTATTTAAGAGTTGTTTTATTGTGTATTTGGAAAACCCAAATGGTATAATTTGGCTCTCAGAGAGAGAGAGAGAGTCCTTTTCTTCTTCCCCAAAAGAAGAAAAGTTATTGTTCTGTGTCGCCTTGAAAGGCCGACTTTATTTCTAATTATCCCAAGTTATTTGTAAGAAGCAAGAAGCTTCTTTAATTTTCAAGGCACTTAAACATTTTTGAGACTCGGCCCCTGAAAAGGCTACCTGTCACTGTATTAGCGGAATCCTAGAAAAGAGAGGAGAGACCACTTTCTACCCCCAAAGGAGGAAGATGTTATAGACTGATTGGCACCCCGGTTTTTTCTTCTTGCTACCCGTTTGAAAAAGTTCGCCCCTTACTGACCGACAGAGAAGAGAAAGAAAAGATACTTTTTTTACAGTCTGAACTCGTTGTAGTTGTGAGTAGAACCTGTAACAACCCTTTTTTTATATCTGTAAAATTCTTTGTTTTTTCGGCCTTGTGCCTTTCTTGTACCTTTTTTTGCATTTTGTTACCCTTTTTATAGTTTGTTACGCTTAGCATAAAGGACAAATTATGCAAGTCATAGCTGCCCTTTTTTCATTCCCCAATAAATTTTGAATTACACTATTGTCTCCTTTTTACATTTCCTTTTGTTGTTTATTATTTTTTAGTTTTGCTAAGTTAACATTTATTTTTATACAGGACTTAAGAGGACGGACAGATATCCTTTTAAATTTCCACACCATGTAAAAGTGATGTAATGTTTTATCCCAAATAAACACCCTGCTCGAGATGTGGAAATTACATTATACAAGCAGGACCTGTGGATATGCCACAGTATGATAATTTAATTATTACAATGTTTGATATGTTTACTTAAAGAGCTATTGCTAAATAGTTCCATATGTAAAAAGTATAATAATCTTGATTTTACTCTCTCTCACTGTATTTTCTTTGCTTCCTTTCATCTTTTCATTATGTTCGATTGAAACAGATTATAGATTTTCTTTCTAATTTATTATTACAATGTTTGATATGTTTACTTAAGAGCTATTGCTAAATAGTTCAATATGTAAAAAGTATAATCATCTTGATTTAACTCTCTCTTACTCTTTTTTTGTTTTACGCTCACTCAAATGATCCATGCTACCTTTGTCTATAAGAAAAGTTAAGTATAATTAAATTCCCGGAGAAGAAAAACCTTTTTAAATAATAGATTTGAATCAATCTGTAATTGTAGACATAGATTGGGTCGGTCACTGAAATATTATTAGAACTACATTACTAAATTTAACTAAATAAATTGAAATCTTTTTTTCTTAAATAGTTATTCATTTTAAATAGGATAAATACAAATAAGAACAAGAAACATTATGAAAAAATTGAAAAAAGATTCTCATACTGTCGGATTCACTTCCACTTTTTCATCACGTAATAAGTTTATACAGAATATATATATATATATATATATATATATATATATATATATATATATATATATATATATATGATATATATTAATCTATATATATAATATATATGATATATATAATATATATATAATATATATGATATGTATGATATAATATATATATAATATATATATATATATATTATATTTTCTTTTTTCTTTGTTAGCGTTGCACAAGGGTGGCGTGTTGGAGTTTGATCGGCTCCAACGGGGTCTGGCTGGCTGAGGGGGGTATTATGTTGAAAGACCCGAAACCCCCCTATGAAGCCAGCCAATAACATAACTGACGACGCGATCCTGCGCTAAGTCTAGCGTATTTCAAACATACTATATATAATATATATATATATAATATCATATATGTATATATATATATATATATATATATATATATATATATATATATATATATATATATATATATATATATATAATATATAATCTATATATATAATATGTATAATGTATATATACATATATAATATATATATATGTATGATATAGATATTAGCATTTCACTTAACGCTCATACCCTTGGGAAAGGTAGGAATCCTGCTCTCCCTTCGGGTATGAATAAATAGTAGGGCAGACTGGGCTCTTTAACCTTGGTTAGGTTACAGGTCGAGGAGAAATAAAACTCTGAATTCAAACCTGTTGAACTCCTCTTAATAAATTGACCTTGTGTCACATCCTGCTCATGAGGAGGGGTTGGGTAAATATATATAGATATAGTACAAATTCTAGACGAGTATCTATACACTTTACGTTGAACTAGTAACCTTGGTTATAAGGTATGAATACAAATCTTGTTGTTTATTTGTTTATATTAGGAACATATCCTTATAGATAAGATAGATAAGGTAAATACTTTTATGTACATTAATACTATAAGCTCTTCTGTACCTGACTGCGTAGATTTAGGCGCACCTCTATTTCAAAACCTGATTTATCAACAATAGCGACTCATGATATAAATTCAGACATTAAACTATACAGTAATGTTTCTGGAAAAAAATAATACGTAATCTAATTATAATGGAGATTGTGTGTTTTTCTGTCTGTAACCGAAACTATATCACTACTCAAGTCACAATTCCCTTAATTATTTACGTCAAATTATCCATGGTTTCATT
>CM042169.1:51634205-51649205 GCA_023376005.1 Doryteuthis pealeii
GTGGGACAGTCGGACGGAGAGGGTTAGTCGAGGCCGTACGGAGTTTGGTAAACTGTTGTCGCTGAAGACGATAAGGAATGGCTGGTTATTGTTAAGAAAAAATTGTCACCGAGAAGTTTACTAAGGACTTAAATCCTAAATTGAATCCAGTTAAAATACACTTCTTCTTAAGCAAAGATATTATTAAGGACCCTCTCTCTCAAAAAGTTACAGTGAATTTTTTATTCCAATAAACTTCTGAAAAATAAACACGACGAAAGATACTACGACAGTATTGTGAATGGGACGACCACTAGACACCCGAGGAGAAAGTCAATTGGCCGTAACGAAGGGCACGCGGCGTGCGTAAGATGATACTCCCTTGACAAAGAAGTGTGAAAGAATTTTGAGGCTTGAAGGCTGACTACTAGATCCGTGAGCGCTTGTAAACGAACGAGCGTAGTCAACCCCTGATACACGACCGTACAAGTATATCGATTTACTGTCGTGCATTTTGAGGCACTGGAAGACGCGGTGAAAAAGCCCGCTACGTTACATAGTTCGAATTGGTAACGTACCAACAAACACCCGCTACGTTACAGTAGATAAAGAAGGAAAATAAACCCCTTTTTCTTTTGTCGCACAAAGTTCAAAAGAATTTAAAAACCTACACACACACATACACAGATACACACACACACAGACATACACAGATACACACACACACACAGACAGACACAAACACGCAAACACAGATACAGATACACACAGACAGACACATACGCACACACATACACAAACACACAGATACACACACACAGAGACATACACAGATACACACAGACACAGACACATACACAGACACAGACACAGACACATACACACACACTCAAACAGACACAGACACACACACACAGAAATACACACAGGCAGACACACACACACTCACACAGACACACACACACACACTCACACAGACACACACACAAACACACACACAGACCACACAGACACAGATACACACAGACACATACACTCATACAGGCGCACACACACACACAACTACACACTCGCACAGACACACACACAGATACACACACACACACACAGACAGACACACACACACACAGATACACACAGACACACACTCACATACAAACACACAGACACTGACACACACACAAGCACACACACACAGACACAAACACAGATACACACAGACACACACAGAAACACACAGACACACACACATAGATACACACAGACACAGACACAGACACACACACACACACACACACATAAACACACACACTGAAACACACATACAAGCACACACACAGACACAAACACACAACACACACAGACACACACATGCACACACGCACACATTTGAAAGAATTTCTATACCATAAAATCTGTATGTTA
Source organism: Doryteuthis pealeii (assembly GCA_023376005.1). Taxonomy (NCBI): domain Eukaryota; kingdom Metazoa; phylum Mollusca; class Cephalopoda; order Myopsida; family Loliginidae; genus Doryteuthis; species Doryteuthis pealeii. The sequence goes on from CM042169.1 coordinate 51,635,610, forward strand.
AATATGCCTGCCTTTTGTTCCAACGCGTTTTTTTTATTCATTTATTTTTCTTTTAAATCTTTTTAAAAATTCTATTTTTTTCTTTATTTTTTCTTTCTTTTCTTTTTCTTTTTATTCAGCTCAGAGATCGGCGCCATTTTTCTGATAACCTGATTTTGATGTCATTGAGGAGGTGTGAGAAGGTTGAAGGGCGGAGTCAACAGGTGTTAGAAGGTTAAGGGGCGGAGTCCACAGGTGGGGTTATTGATGTTGTTTAGACATGTTACAAAAAGAACTTATTTACTGACATCACACCATGATTTGTTAACGCGGGAAAACACGCACGAATCGAAGCTCATGAGTGCATAGTGTTAAAATTTGCGGTACACCCTCAGTATTCCTCTTTTGAGGTTTCCCAGGCACTGGACAATAAACCCAGCCCTGCCCATTTTAGACATTTTTAGACTAGTATTATCTGCGTTATTCGGACTATTGTCCTCATCGTGATTGTTATCTGTACAACGTTTCGGCCGATATGCCCTTCGGCCTCCTTCTTGAAGAAGACCGAAGGGCATATCGACCGAAACGTTGTACAGATAACAATAAAGATGAGGACAATAGTCCGAATAATGCAGATAATAAAAATTCAGAGAAATAGTGTAGATAACAATAAAGATGAGGGCAATAGTCTGAATAATACAAATAATACTAATCATCAAGCCTCATCTTAAAAACTCAGAGAAATAGTGTAGATAACAATAAAGATGAGGACAATAGTCCGAATAATGCAAATAATACTAATCATCAAGCCTCATCTTAGAAATTCAGAGAAATAGTGTAGATAACAATAAAGATGAGGACAATAGTCCGAATAATGCAAATAATACTAATCATCAAGCCTCATCTTAAAAATTCAGAGAAATAGTGTAGATAACAATAAAGATGAGGACAATAGTCCGAATAATCCAAATAATACTAATCATCAAGCCTCATCTGAAAAATTCAGAGAAATAGTGTAGATAACAATAAAGATGAGGACAATAGTCCGAATAATACAAATAATACTAATAATCAAGCACAGAGCTGATTGATGTAGGTTTTTACTGGTTGGCCTACACTGGTGTGTCCATGTGTAGGAGTCCATGGGAGAATGTCAGTTTATCCATGCTTGCCCAGCATGTGTCAAGAATGTCTTGTTCATTTTATTCGGTTTATGCGATAGGCGGCAAGTGGCCGTACAGCTGCTTTTTTGTGATGTGCTACTTCCATGATTTGTTCATGACAACATGCAGCATTTTTGTATAGTTTCCATTTAGCCTTTTCTCTAGTTTCATTAGAGTCCAACAGTTAAATAAAAAAAATGTACCAATTTAATGCCAGACGCCACAGACACGACACTGCTCACAGTAAGTGGTTTCCACCTATTTTGTAAATGAACATTACTGTGTTGTTGGGACTCTTGTGACATTTCATAGTCTGGGGAACTTCGTTCCTATATACATGTTATATTAAAGCTTTTTAAACGTAACTAACGTGTTTGTCGTTTTTCCTAACCGAAGTGTTCAACATTGGGTATTTATCCTTCAGGTAACCCAATGTTTTATAAGAACCCGAGATAATACTCGGTGAACCTCTTATACCGTGAATACTCGTGGAGTGTTCACTGATGTAATTTTTTACAGCCTATGCTCGCAGCTCCATTAATTGTGGCAGATGTTGACTGAAATGGATAAAACAAAACAAAGTATAGCACTGGCACTGAACCTTTCAAAGCCTCCATGCTCCCTGTAGTCCGCCGACACTATACCTGATGCCCCTCTCCACTCACATATGCACACACGCGCACACATACATGCATATTACTACTGTAAACTGTTCATGTTCCTGACACTAATACATTATTCTGTGTACTTGACATGAGACTTTGATGAATTGTCTTGCACCTGAGCACTGTACACAATAAATTTCATTATCATTATCAAAATCCAGTTGTTTATTAACAGACGATTTAAAAATATATATATATATATATATATATATATATATATATATAATTAACCCCTAACCCTAATAAACAACCGGATTTTTGACGGTGTAAATGAAAAACGTGCTTATGAATTGAGATTGCAAAAGGGGTGTCTAAAGGTCATATGGTCCTTTGACTGAAATGGATAAAACAAAACAAGGTATAGCACTGGCACTCTCCTTGGAAGGAAAAGCATGAGAAATTGCCATAGCAATAGATAAATCTCTCCTAACAACTGATGATGGTGTTAAAAAATGTTCTAACAGAGCTGGACAAGTTATTTGAGAAAGAAAAGGCATAGCAAATTTATGAAATGTACTAATAAATCCAACGTGATTACCTCCCCTTGAATATCTGTCTGTATAAAAGCAACCCTCTGACTATGTCAGTTAGATCGTAGTCAGATTAAAGTAAAATAAAGCTTTCTAAAGTCTGAAACACTGGTTCTCTTTTTACTACAATATGCGTCTACGTAGGGTAAAAGATCATAACAAATTTTAAAATAAATACATTTGTCCAAAGTTGGCAAATGATTTTTAAAGAAAAACAAAAATTCCTAATATAATACTAGATGAAATATGCGTCTACGTAGGGTAAAAGATCATAACAAATTTTATAAATAAATACATTTGTCCAAAGTTGGCAAATGATTTTTAAAGAAAAACAAAAAATTCCTAATATAATACTAGATGAAATATGCGTCTACGTAGGGTAAAAGATCATAACAAATTTTAAAAATCATTTGCCAACTTTGTATTTATTTATAGAGAAAAAACAAAAATTCGTAATATAATACTAGATGAAATATGTGTCTACGTAGGGTAGGAGATTATAACAAATTTTATAAATAAATACATCTTATAAATAAATACATTTTTCCAAATGATTTTTAAATAAAAATAAAAATTCGGATATAATACTAGATGAAATATGTGTGTACTAATAAATCCAACGTAATTACCTCCCCTTGAATATCTGTCTGTATAAAAGCAACCCTCTGACTACGTCAGTTAGATCGTAGTCAGAGTAAAGTAAAATAAAGCTTAAAACACTGGTTCTCTTTTACTACAATATGTGTACACGTGGGTAAAAGATCATAACAAATTTTAAAAATCATTTGCCAACTTTGTATTTATTTATAGAGAAAAACAAAAATTCGTAATATAATACGAGATGAAATATGTGTCTACGTAGGGTAGGAGATTATAACAAATTTTATAAATAAATACATCTTATAAATAAATACATTTTTCCAAATGATTTTTAAATAAAAATAAAAATTCGTAATATAATACTAGATGAAATATGTGTGTGTACTAATAAATCCAACGTAATTACTTCCCCTTGAATATCTGTCTGTATAAAAGCAACCCTCTGACTACGTCAGTTAGATCGTAGTCAGAGTAAAGTAAAATAAAGCTTTCTAAAGTCTGAAACACTGATTCTCTTTTTACTACAATATGTGTACACGTGGGTAAAAGATCATAACAAATTTTAAAAATCATTTGCCAACTTTGTATTTATTTATAGAGAAAAACAAAAATTCGTAATATAATACGAGATGAAATATGTGTCTACGTAGGGTAGGAGATTATAACAAATTTTATAAATAAATGCATCTTATAAATAAATACATTTTTCCAAATGATTTTTAAAGAAAAACAAAAATTTGTAATATAATACTAGATGAAATATGCGTCTACGTAGGGTAAAAGATCATAACAAATTTTAAAAATCATTTGCCAACTTTGTATTTATTTATAGAGAAAAACAAAAATTCGTAATATAATACTAGATGAAATATGTGTCTACGTAGGGTAGGAGATTATAACAAATTTTATAAATAAATACATCTTATAAATAAATACATTTTTCCAAATGATTTTTAAATAAAAATAAAAATTCGGAATATAATACTAGATGAAATATGTGTGTACTAATAAATCCAACGTAATTACCTCCCCTTGAATATCTGTCTGTATAAAAGCAACCCTCTGACTACGTCAGTTAGATCTTAGTCAGAGTAAAGTAAAATAAAGCTTTCTAAAGTCTGAAACACTGATTCTCTTTTTACTACAATATGTGTACACGTGGGTAAAAGATCATAACAAATTTTAAAAATCATTTGCCAACTTTGTATTTATTTATAGAGAAAAACAAAAATTCGTAATATAATACGAGATGAAATATGTGTCTACGTAGGGTAGGAGATTATAACAAATTTTATAAATAAATGCATCTTATAAATAAATACATTTTTCCAAATGATTTTTAAATAAAAATAAAAATTCGTAATATAATACTAGATGAAATATGTGTGTACTAATAAATCGAACGTAATTACCTCCCTTTGAATATCTGTCTGTATAAAAGCAACCCTCTGACTATGTCAGTTAGATCGTAGTCAGAGTAAAGTAAAATAAAGCTTTCTAAAGTCTGAAACACTGGTTCTCTTTTCACTACAATATGTGTCCACGTGGGTAAAAGATCATAACAAATTTTAAAAATCATTTGCCAACTTTGTATTTATTTATAGAGAAAAACAAAAATTCGTAATATAATACTAGATGAAATATGTGTCTACGTAGGGTAGGAGATTATAACAAATTTTATAAATAAATACATCTTATAAATAAATACATTTTTCCAAATGATTTTTAAATAAAAATAAAAATTCGTAATATAATACTAGATGAAATATGTGTGTACTAATAAATCCAACGTAATTACCTCCCCTTGAATATCTGTCTGTATAAAAGCAACCCTCTGACTACGTCAGTTAGATCGTAGTCAGAGTAAAGTAAAATAAAGCTTAAAACACTGGTTCTCTTTTTACTACAATATGTGTACACGTGGGTAAAAGATCATAACAAATTTTAAAAATCATTTGCCAACTTTGTATTTATTTATAGAGAAAAACAAAAATTCGTAATATAATACTAGATGAAATATGTGTGTACTAATAAATCCAACGTAATTACCTCCCCTTGAATATCTGTCTGTATAAAAGCAACCCTCTGACTATGTCAGTTAGATCGTAGTCAGAGTAAAGTAAAATAAAGCTTAAAACACTGGTTCTCTTTTTACTACAATATGTGTACACGTGGGTAAAAGATCATAACAAATTTTAAAAATCATTTGCCAACTTTGTATTTATTTATAGAGAAAAACAAAAATTCCTAATATAATACGAGATGAAATATGTGTGTACTAATAAATCCAACGTAATTACCTCCCCTTGAATATCTGTCTGTATAAAAGCAACCCTCTGACTATGTCAGTTAGATCGTAGTCAGAGTAAAGTAAAATAAAGCTTAAAACACTGGTTCTCTTTTTACTACAATATGTGTACACGTGGGTAAAAGATCATAACAAATTTTAAAAATCATTTGCCAACTTTGTATTTATTTATAGAGAAAAACAAAAATTCCTAATATAATACTAGATGAAATATGTGTCTACGTAGGGTAGGAGATTATAACAAATTTTATAGATAAATATATCTTATAAATAAATACATTTTTCCAAATGATTTTTAAATAAAAATAAAAATTCGTAATATAATACTAGATGAAATATGTGTGTACTAATAAATCCAACGTAATTACCTCCCCTTGAATATCTGTCTGTATAAAAGCAACCCTCTGACTACGTCAGTTAGATCGTAGTCAGAGTAAAGTAAAATAAAGCTTTCTAAAGTCTGAAACACTGATTCTCTTTTTACTACAATATGTGTACACGTGGGTAAAAGATCATAACAAATTTTAAAAATCATTTGCCAACTTTGTATTTATTTATAGAGAAAAACAAAAATTCCTAATATAATACGAGATGAAATATGTGTGTACTAATAAATCCAACGTAATTACCTCCCCTTGAATATCTGTCTGTATAAAAGCAACCCTCTGACTATGTCAGTTAGATCGTAGTCAGAGTAAAGTAAAATAAAGCTTAAAACACTGGTTCTCTTTTTACTACAATATGTGTACACGTGGGTAAAAGATCATAACAAATTTTAAAAATCATTTGCCAACTTTGTATTTATTTATAGAGAAAACAAAAAATTCCTAATATAATACTAGATGAAATATGTGTCTACGTAGGGTAGGAGATTATAACAAATTTTATAGATAAATATATCTTATAAATAAATACATTTTTCCAAATGATTTTTAAATAAAAATAAAAATTCGTAATATAATACTAGATGAAATATGTGTGTACTAATAAATCCAACGTAATTACCTCCCCTTGAATATCTGTCTGTATAAAAGCAACCCTCTGACTACGTCAGTTAGATCGTAGTCAGAGTAAAGTAAATAAAGCTTTCTAAAGTCTGAAACACTGATTCTCTTTTTACTACAATATGTGTACACGTGGGTAAAAGATCATAACAAATTTTAAAAAATCATTTGCCAACTTTGTATTTATTTATAGAGAAAAACAAAAATTCCTAATATAATACGAGATGAAATGTGTGTACTAATAAATCCAACGTAATTACCTCCCCTTGAATATCTGTCTGTATAAAAGCAACCCTCTGACTATGTCAGTTAGATCGTAGTCAGAGTAAAGTAAAATAAAGCTTAAAACACTGGTTCTCTTTTTACTACAATATGTGTACACGTGGGTAAAGATCATAACAAATTTTTAAAAATCATTTGCCAACTTTGTATTTATTTTATAGAGAAAACAAAAATTCCTAATATAATACTAGATGAAATATGTGTCTACGTAGGGTAGGAGATTATAACAAATTTTATAGATAAATATATCTTATAAATAAAATCATTTTTCCAAATGATTTTTAAATAAAAATAAAATTCGTAATATAATACTAGATGAAATATGTGTGTACTAATAAATCCAACGTAATTACCTCCCCTTGAATATCTGTCTGTATAAAAGCAACCCTCTGACTACGTCAGTTAGATCGTAGTCAGAGTAAAGTAAAATAAAGCTTTCTAAAGTCTGAAACACTGATTCTCTTTTTTACTACAATATGTGTACACGTGGGTAAAAGATCATAACAAATTTTAAAAATCATTTGCCAACTTTGTATTTATTTATAGAGAAAAACAAAAATTCGTAATATAATACGAGATGAAATATGTGTCTACGTAGGGTAGGAGATTATAACAAATTTTATAAATAAATACATCTTATAAATAAATACATTTTTCCAAATGATTTTTAAATAAAAATAAAAATTCGTAATATAATACTAGATGAAATATGTGTGTACTAATAAATCCAACGTAATTACCTCCCCTTGAATATCTGTCTGTATAAAAGCAACCCTCTGACTACGTCAGTTAGATCGTAGTCAGAGTAAAGTAAAATAAAGCTTAAAACACTGGTTCTCTTTTTAATACATAAAGTATACACAAAGATTGAAAATTAAAAAAACAAAAAAACAGAGGCAATGTCAATGCTGTTGAGTTTGAACAGTTAAATAAAAAATGTACCAATTTATAAATTGGTACATTTCTTATTTAACTGTTCATATTAACTCAATCTTTTAAAACATTTTTTTAACTCCTGTTTTTTTCTATTTAATCCATAGATGGGACCCTAACCAGTACTACCACACCAGGAGAGTAATCAGAGCCCCAGAATTGGAACTTCATCACTAGATGCAATTTAACGTTATACCCAGGACACTAGGACCCTCAGTCACCGCCTTCTAGCACATATAATAAAAAGGGTTGGGGTTTGCCATAAGGGTAATAGGAGCGCGACAATCATATAGGTGTTAAGACTTGATGTAACCAGCCGATTGATCGGAGGGGACTTCTCTGACCGTCCGTCTAGCCTAAGTAAGGGCCAAAGTGGAGTGTTTCATGTCATGGACTGTTCAGTCACCAGGGTTCCATCCTTAAGCACAACAGGTCACAACTATTTTCGAACTCAGAGTAAAGTCAGAATAAAGTAAAATAAAGCTTAAAACACTGGTTCTCTTTTTAATACATGAAGTATACATAAAGATTGAAAATTAAAAAAACAAAAAAACAGAGACAATGTCAATGCTAGACTAAATAGTTGAGTTTGAACAGTTAAATAAGAAATGTACCAATTTAGAAATTGACACTGGTGCATTATTAGCCCTGAAATTGCTATACAATGCAAATCTTAGTGAACAACAAAGGCGGCTTTAACAGCCAAAACTCCCAAATGAAATATGAAACCATTTACTAATACCAAAACAGAACTGCAGATGAATAATGAAGTGTTGACTTTTCTGGGAAATAGTTATTTACTAAGCTGAGCTTAGATGTGGCACAAAGCCAGAAGTGTGGGACGCCCAGTGAGAATCGAACTCACTATCATTGGTCTGCTAATCTAGCTTGCTAACCATTACACCAAATGAGGTGCCCACTTTTCTGGGAAATACTTATTTACTAAGCTTAGCTTAGATATAGCACATGGCCAGATTATGGAGCGCCCAGTGAGAATCGAACTCACTAACAATGGTCTGCTAATCTAGCTTGCTAACCATTACACCAAATGAGGTGCCCACTTTTCTGGGAAATACTTATTTACTAAGCTTAGCTTAGATATGGCACAAGGCCAGAAGTATGGGGCTCCCAATGAGAATCGAACTCACTAACAATGGTTTGCGAAACGAGCTTGCTAACCATTACACCACGTGAGGTGCCCACTTTTCTGGGAAATAAGGTGTGTCTTAGATGCCTACTCTTATTTATAGACTCGGCGATAATCATGTGACCAACCTATTGACCAACCACTGGCAGTACTCTGCTGCTGATATTATTATTTATACTGGCCGTTCTGATCTTAGCCACTCAATTGCCTTTGAACCTTCGTGGACGACGGATCATAGGATTATATCACTGGACCTTTTGACACTATGTAGGATTACATAACCCAGGACTTATTCACTTACCAAAGGATTTTATAGCTCAGGACTTGCTTACTTATTTACTCTTTAAGTTCTTTACAACTGGCCAAGGATGGCGGCCAGATACTTAACATGAAATGGAGATAAAAGAGGAAGCATTGATAGCAGAAAATGATGGTAGAAGAAGGGAATCGGTTAGAAGTTCTATCTATAGAGAATCAAGATTTAGAGGATACAATAGAAGGACAATCGGAAGAGGCCCTGGAAGAATGAATCCCGTATTTAATGGGGTTGTCTAAAATTATAGATTCCTTCATACAAAATGGCAGCAACACTGGAATAACTGTATCCACAATAAACTCTTCCTAATCAAACCGACTTTGGAAGGCTGCAGACCAACTTTAAGGAAGTCTAGAAAGGAACAAGTCATTATGTCCCGATTATGCATTGGTCATACAAAACTAACACACTCTTATATACTCAAACAAGAACAACAACCACAATGTGAAACATGTCAAACACCCCTGACAGTCAAACACTTATTGATGGAATGCAGATTTTTTGCTCACATCAGAAAACATTATTTTAAAGCAAACAATATGAAGGACCTATTCGAAAATGTTAACATAGAGGATATTTTCTCCTTTTTGAGGGAAATAAAATTATACCATAGAATATAGACATGAAACAAATCAATGGCATACAGTATGATTCCCAATAATGCTAACACATTGTTAAAACCAATTACTAAATGTATATATATGAATACACAATATGTATAACAACCCAACCGCTAGGCATGATATAACCCTGGACGGGTTGATATGCCGTTAAAATTAATAAACCAACCAACCAACCATCAAGATGCAATGTCTGTCAGTCGACATATCACTGGGCAAAAGACTGTCCACATGCCAACAAAAATGTTAATATGACGGAAAATGTAGAGAAACATTCAGATACCTCCCCGACAATGGAATAAAGTTTCATTCTAACCAAGAGTGGTAGTTATTACCTATTGGGGTCCCATCTAGGAGTTGAGTAAATCAAAGGATGAGTTACAGAAATGTGTTTTAAAAAATTTACTTTAAAAAATTTTTCAGTAACCATCAAGAATGATAAAACAATGTCTTCTGCATAAAATAACCCAACAAGGGTTGATATGCCATAAAATCCAATCAACCAATCAACCAGCCAACCAACCAGCCAGCCAACCATTCAACCAACCAACCAACCAGCCAGCCAGCCAGCCAGCCAATCAACCATTCAACCAACCAACCTGCCAACCAGCCAACCAACCAACCTGTCAACATTCAACCAACCAACCTGCCAACCAACCAGCCAACCAGCCAACCAACCAACCAGCCAACCAGTCAACCATTCAACCAACCAACCAACCAACCACTCAACCAACCAACCAGTCAAACCAACCAGTCAACCATTCAACACCAACCAACCAGCCAGCCAGCCAAAACAGCCAGCCAAACCAATCTGTCAACCATTCAAACCAACCAACCAGACCAACCAACCAGCCAGCCAACTATTCAACCAGCCAGCCAGCCAGCCAATCAACCATTCAACCAACCAACCTGCCAACCAGCCAACCAACCAACCTGTCAACCATTCAACCAACCAGCCAACCAACCAACCAGCCAACCAACCAGCCAGTCAACCAGTCAACCAATTCAACCAACCAACCAACCAACCAACCACTCAACCAACCAACCAGTCAACCATTCAACCAACCAGCCAACCAACCAACCAGCCAACCAGTCAACCAACCAGTCAACCATTCAACCAACCAGCCAACCAACCAACCAGCCAACCAACCAACCTGTCAACCATTCAACCAACCAGCCAACCAACCAACCAGCAACCAGCCAACCAACCAACCAGCTAACCAGTCAACCATTCAACCAACCAACCAACCACTCAACCAACCACCAGCCAGCCAGCCAATCAACCATTCAACCAACCAATTTTCCAACCAGCCAACCAACCAACCAACCTGTCAACCATTCAACCAACCAGCCAACCAACCAACCAGCCAACCAGCCAACCAACCAACCACCAACCATTCAACCAACAAACCAACCACTCACCAACCAACCAGTCAACCAACCAGTCAACCATTCAGCCAACCAGCCAGCCAGCCAGCCAACCAGCCAGCCAACCAACCTGTCAACCATTCAACCAACCAACCAACCAACCAGCCAGCCAACCATTCAACCAACCAACCAACCAGCCAGCCAGCCAGTCAATCAACCATTCAACCAACCAACCTGCCAACCAGCCAACCAACCAACCTGTCAACCATTCAACCAGCCAGCCAACCAACCACCAGCCAACCAGTCAACCATTCAACCAACCAACCACTCAACCAACCAACCAGTCAACCAACCAGTCAACCATTCAACCAGCCAACCAACCAGCTAGCCAACCATTCAACCAACCAACCAACCAGCCAACCAACCAACCTGTCATACTATTGGACAAAAAAATCAAATCAAGATGTTTTGATAATGGAGGCCTGTAATACAGCTGTCCCCGGGCATTACACACAGCAATTGTAGACACTACATGTACCAAGACAGTTTGTGGTAATGAACCAAACACGAAACAGACAATAACGAACCCACTACAAATATATTTCACCCTTGGAAACAAAGATAAGTACATGATTTGTAACTAAATATAATGTTTGTGACTCAAAGCCGCTAAGCTATAAAGTTTAGCAAACCACACTTGCACCGAACGTAATAAAATATAACCCCATTTCATACATTATAACGAGCTCACTACAAATATATTTCACCCTTGGAAACAAAGATAAGTACATGATTTGTAACTAAATATAATGTTTGTGACTCAAAGCCGCTAAGCTATAAAGTTTAGCAAACCACACTTGCACCGAACGTAATAAAATATAACCCCATTTCATACATTATAACGAGCTCACTACAAATATATTTCACCCTTGGAAACAAAGATAAGTACATGACTTGATACTTAATATACTGTTTGTGACTCCTCAAGGACCGCTGAACTATAATGTTTAGCAACTATTCTTGCACCGAACCGTAATAAAGTGTTATCCCATTTTATACGTATTATATTTGTCTTTTCTTCATTCCTTTCTCATAACAATTTTTTTTTTATTTCTGTTAAATGCCGACAAAGTTTTGAAATAAATTCAGTCTTAATGGATACTCATTTTTTTTAATAAACACATTTTTCTGTTTAACCTATAGATGGGACCCTAACAGGTACTACCATTCCGTAAGGCATAACCATTCCAAGTAGGGCATAAGCAGACAAGAACAGCAGTCACGTGAAACATCGCTGACTCCTAGAACCTACACGAAACAGACAATAACGAGCCCACTACAAATATATTTCACCCTTGGAAACAAAGAAAAGTACAAGACTTGTTATTTAATATACTGTTTGTGACTCTTCAAGGACCACTGAACTATAATGTTTAGCAACTATTCTTGCACCGAACCGTAATACAGTTTTATCCCATTTTATACGTATTATATTTGTCTTTTCTTCATTCCTTTTTCATAACAAACTTTTTTTTTTTTTTCTGTTAAATGCCGACAAAGTTTTGAAATGACTTGTTACTTAATATGCTGTTTTGGCTCTAAGGCCGCTGAGCTATAAAGTTTAGCAATTGCAAATGGTATTGTAAGAGTAGTCTCCCTTGTCTGAGGGTTTGGGTAATCTCTTGCGTCAAGAGCCCCTTTTTGGTCACGTGAAGCAAGAACCCAAGAAGATCACTCCCTTTTGACCGAAGCTACTGGACAAGTACGGACGTGCTTGTCACCTCTCTCCAGCACACACATGGTGCATGCCAGACGGTACAGACTCTACATACAGTAAGTGGTTTCCACCTATTTTGCCTCTGTAACGTAGGTGCAAAGTTATACATACTTCGGATACATATAACTCCGACAAAGGTTAATAGACAAACATTTAATACATACAGCACATGGATAACAGTCGATACAACGTTCATAGTAAAGAGTACACATAAAAAGGGGTACACAAATCAAGATAAGACACATTCATGAATGATACAGATATAACATAAACGAGTACAGACATGAGACTAGCGATAGTCCATGCTGTAAAGAACTTACAGTAATGTAAGGGGGGCGGAGCCCCACGAGAGGGTTTAGATAGAATCTACCCCATGTGGCTCGTAGTTGCTGAAACTATAAAGAGGCCGAAAGGATTTGAAACCGGCGCTTAAATACTGGTGCCCTAGCGGGCATCATCAAACTAAAAGGGGCAGACAACTCCACAAGGCGAATACAAACAAACGCTACACCTCTATTACACTACTATGTATGTTTGGACACTTGTGACATTATATAGCCATTGTTCCCCTATATCTTATTATAATGGAGATTGTGTGTTTTTCTGTCTGTAACCGAAACTATATTCCTACTCAAGTCACAATTCTCTTAGTTATTGACATCACATTCTCCATGATTTTATTTTTATCTAAACCTCAATTATTAATAAAATTGTCTTACATTATTAATACTGTTAACTATGTCTACATACTAACAACATGCAATTATATTTATATATACAACAAAATAGCGGTTTACAGTGTGAACGGGAAGGCTAATTTGCATATTAATATTAAAAAATCGAATTTAATAAATATGTGCTTAGTATTATTGATTTCTAACTGTTTGGTTTTATTTTAATGAAT
>CM042169.1:51654205-51719205 GCA_023376005.1 Doryteuthis pealeii
GGAGAGACGTCAAAACTAAAAGCTCTCATCACCAAGCCCAAAACAGGGCTTACTTATCACGGAGCACCCACTGAGGGTAGTCGCGTAAATAGCGGTCCCTACACTTCATTCATCACTTGGCCCAAAAACAGGGCTTACTTCTAAGGACCGTTGACCTGGACGGAGGCATATTTTCACAGCACACTTTCGAAGGCATTGTGTCCGCAGACCACAGGCTGTCACAATAGCACACTACAGAAGGCACCAAGACCAAATAGTCTACTTGAAAAGGGCCCATTCACCGTCATTTAAAGAACTATTACCAGGGCGAGAAGCTTCTAAAATAGCATCCCCCATTACTTATCACTGAACCGGTTACCAGGAAGAACGAGAAACGTCCGAAGAAACGTCCTATCAACTTTCCAACAAGCAACAGAATACCCCTGTTATCACCATTACTCCAAATACATTACTAAACTCAGATAAGTCTGGTAGCAAATACCAAATAAAATTTGCAACAAGTTCTTGTATTATTTGTCAATACATGTATTAAATTTCCATTGTGTGTTTGTCTTCTTTGTCCGACAATTTGCCTACAACAACTTATCAGGGAGCAGTTACCGAGGGAAGTCGCAAAAATAAGCATTCCCTACACTTTACTTGTCTGTAGGCCGTCGACCTGGATGGAGGCGTTTTTTAACAGCATACTTTCTGAAGGCCGTTTCGACAGCATACTTATCAGAAGGCTGAGGACCTAAATAGTCAACTTAAAAAGGGCCCCATCCACCGTCATTTAAAAGATTGTTACTTAGGCGAGTAGCTTCCAAAAGGCATTCCCTACACTTTTTTACCTATCGTACGAGAACTGACCAAAACGGACGCGTCTCTACAGAAACTCTAAAACCACAGCGACCAGAATACCCCTGTTAGTGCCACTTCTCCAACGAACAGTATTTCACCTCACAGATAAGTGTAGTAGCAAATGCCATTAAAATTTGCAACAACATTTCTGTACCTTTTGATAATATAAGTGTCTGCATTTTATATTCGTGTTTGTTTCCTTCTTTCCTCCGAATAATAACCAACTACGGAGAATAAGGGCTCCAACGAAACCCCGTAAATACTCTTAATATATTTACTTTATCGTTAATTGTTTTATTTTCAAAGTTTCCTCCGGACATACATACACATAAACTGCTCTTTATATATGTACTAGAAGTGATTACCCGGTGAAGCCCGGGTAGAGGGAGAAAAAAAAAGAATAAACATGGTGTAATGGTTAGCAAGTTAGTCTTGCAGATCCATTACTACTGAATTAGAAATTTCTATCCTCGCAGGATGCCCCATAAAAATCCCCACGTAAAAAAACATCTGTTATAATCCGGTCTGATTGGAAGGAGGGTGGCAATTTATTGTTTTCGTCAGGGTAGAAGAAATGACATAAACATATAACGATATAGTAAGAAATTTCAATTCAATAATTAACTATATTTTTTTAAATAAGATATAAATGAGGCGATTTGTTAAACTAATATTTTTTTTAAAAACACATACAAAAAATTAAATGAATACAGTATTTAAATTTTAAATAATTCTTTATTTTTTAAAATCATTTTTATTTATCTATTGCATAAAAATAAAGCAACCGTATTTAAATTGAAAATAATTCTTTAATTTCTTCCTTTTTTTTGTATTATGTAAAATGTAAATATGCAAAGACCAATTGTATGTTATCTTTTAAATTAAAAACCAAAATTAAAAGACTTAAACCAAAAAAAAATTAATGTCTCCTACAATATTAAATGCTAAGAGTATTTACGGCTTCGAAGGAGCCCTTATTTCTCCGTAGTTGAAAGCAATTTGTCGGACAAAGAAGGAACAACACAAAAGTAAATGCAGACACTTGTATTGACAAAAAAATACATAAATTGTTGCAAATTTAATGGTATTAAACCACAATTAAAAGACTTAAACCAAAAAAAATATTAATGTCTCCTACAATATTAAATGCTAAGAGTATTTACGGCTTCGAAGGAGCCCTTATTTCTCCGTAGTTGAAAGCAATTTGTCGGACAAAGAAGGAACAACACAAAAGTAAATGCAAACACTTGTATTGACAAAAAAATACATAAATTGTTGCAAATTTAATGGTATTTGCTACAGGACTTATCTGTGGAGGAATTTCTTGTAGTACTGGTGATAACACGGAAATGTAGAAGACGCTTCGTGTCGGTAGTTGTTTTTTCTTTAGTCAGTGTGCAGTCGTACCGGCCTTTTTTGCAGTATGTTGATACAATGCCTTAGACGGAATCTGGTTGTAAGGTTCTGAGATAAGTGGTCCCTGTTTTGGGGCTTGGTAATGAGAGTTTGGTGTCTTATGTCTCTCCTCCAGTACTGCCTTGCGATAAGTAAGCCCTGTTTGGGCGAAGTGATGAGATGACGTCTGAAATGGGTGAGGGAAATGTAACAACTGTCCTATTTCCCCGAGGTAAAAAAAAATAATTCTTCTCGGTTGTTGAATATATATATATATATCTTTTTTTTTAAATTATTATTCCAGTGCTGAAAAGGAGTCCATAAGTCGGTGAAAAAGAAATAATTTCTTTGAGGGGGGTCACCGTTTGGGGTTTTTATAAATTCGTGTTAAAGGTATTTGAATGCGTGTTCAAAGTAGGGAGTCACCGGTTCTAAATCCCGAGTACTTTTACGACCATTGTTGTGGTCGACTTGGGCCAAAAAGGGTACGTGTTCGTATCACTTCGGGGTATCACCAGTTGTAAGATTCAAAGGTTATGACAAAGTCATAACTCGTTGGAACACAAACAAACTCCGACAAAGGTTGAGGGACAAAACATTTAATATGGTACAGCACATTGTATAAACAAGATACATAAAGTACATAGATACATATACAAGAGTAGAGATAATGACACATTCATGAATGGTAAAATACAAGATATTTAGGTATCAAAGAGATACCTAAATGTACATAAAAACGTAGTTACGGATACATGACTAAAGGATAGTCATATATCATATAAGAGACTGACTAGCAGTGAGTGGCCAGTGTTAAGGGCCGAAGCCCCAACAAGAAAGGGGTAGTCATAAGACTACCTCATTGTATCTCGTAGGTCGAGCAGCAGGCAAAGAGAAGTTCAAATCAGCCGCTTAAATACACGAGGCCCCTAGCGGGAACCAGCGACACTAAACGGGCAGACAACTCCCCAGGCAAATACGAAAATAACTCCTACAATGCAAAAAAAAGTATTTTCTGATACACTGGGCTTATTTTTTTTTTTTTTTTTTTTTTTTTTTTTTCACTTTAAAAATTTAATAGTGACTTTTAAACATCTGGAAGGTGGCATGTTGCACTCAAGATTTTCTCCATAAATAAAACTTTATTTAATATATCTAAAAAGGCAAGTTTAAATTTTGCGCAACATTTTCCGAGATTTTTATACATCTAAAAGTTATTACTAATGACTTTTTTTCGTGTATGGATCACCAAACGTATTGAAAAAATGTTTGACCCGGACTAACAATACACAGTATAATTTTACCGTATAGCGCTACCATAGATTTTCATTTATTTAAACGCAAAAATCTATTCCATTTTTGCTCGATTTACACGCTAATCTATTTAAGAAGGATTGTTTGTTTGTTTGTTTGTTTGTTTATTTTAACGGCATATCAACCCGTCTGGGGTTATGTCATGCCTAATTGTTAGAAAGTTATACATATCGTGTATTTATATTTATTCTTTTTAGTAATTGGTTTTAACAATGTGTTAGCATCATTGGGGATCATGTTGTATGGTATTGATTAGTTTCATGTCTATATTCTATGGTATAATTTTATTTCCCCTAAAAAAGGTGAGAATATCTTCCATGTTGACATTTTCAAACAGATATTTCATATTGTTTGCTTTAAAATAACGGTTTCTGGTGTGAGCAAAAAACCTGCATTCCATGAATAAGTGTTTAACTGTCAAAGGTTTTTAACATGTTCCACATTGTTGTTGTTGTTCTTGTTTGAGTATATAGGAGTGCGTTAGTCTTGTATGACCAATGCGTAATCGAGACACAATGACTTGTTCCTTTCTAGACTTCCTTAATGTTGGTCTCCAGTCTCCCAAAGTGGGTTTGATTAGGAAGAGTTTATTGTGGATGTTGTTATTCCAAGGGTTCTAATCAGCATTATATAATCAACAGCAGTCCCTGATGATAATGACACTTCTATTTAGGAAGGAAGGAAGTATTCTAATTAATGTTAGAAGACCTTATATCCATTTGTCGTGGTGTAATGGTTAAAGTCATGTGCCGAGTTCAATTCCTAGACGTGGTAATTGCATTTCACTTAGCGCTAATACCCTTGGGAAAAGTATGAATCCTACTCTCCCTCCAGCTATGGGTAAATAGTAGGGCAGTCTGGGCTCTTTAACCGTGGTTAGGCAACCGGTCTAGGAGAAGGAAAACTGTTAAATTAAAACCTGTTAAACTCCGCTTAAGAAATTGACCTTGTGTCGCATCCTGCTCGTGCAGAGGGGTTGGTAAATATATATATATATATCCATTTGTCGTGGGGCACTTCACATGGTGTAATGGTTAGCAAGCAAAATTTGCATACCATTGATAGTGAGTTCAATTCTCACTGGGAGCCCCATACTTCTGGCCTTCTGCCACATCTAAGCTAAGCTTAATAAACAACTATATCCATGTATTGTGTGTTATTATCATTTTACTCCCGGGCAACACCTGTTGCCTTGATTTAAAAGGACAGGGTTGGGTTTATTGCCCAGTGCTTGAGACACCCCTTGAGGGTGAATGATGACGGGATCTAGGCATTTTGGCACCCATCATCCCATGAGCTTCGGTTCGTGGGTGGTCCAACATTAAAAAGACCTTGTGCCACAGACGCATACATGGGATGCGAGGTAAATAACTTAATAACATGGTTTTTTTCTATCTATCTATCTATCTATCTATCTATCCTAGTATATTATTAGCTATCTATCTATCTATCTATCTATCTTAGGATGTTATTATCTATCTATCTATATATCTATCTATCTATCTATGTATCCACCAAGCTAGCTAGAGAATCTATCTATCTATCTATCTATCTATCTATCCTAGTATATTATTAACTATCCATCTATCTTTCTTTCTATCTATATATCCACCTAGCTATTTATCTATCATATGGACTACATTTAGAAAAGTGATTGCTGGAATACAGAAAATCTATCTATCTATCTATCCTAGTCTGTTATTATCTATCTATCTATCTATCTATCCACCTACCTAGCAATCTATCATATGGGCTACATTTCGAAAAGTAATTGCAGGAATACAGAAAATCTATCTATATATCTATATATCTATCTATCTATCTTTCTATCTATCCTATCATGTTATTAACTATCTATCCATCTATCTATCTATCTATCTATCTATCTTTCTATCTATGTATCCACCTAGCTAGCTAGCTATGACATGGACTACATTTAGAAAAGTGATTACAGGAAAACAGAAAATCTATCTATCTATCTATCCTAGTATGTTATTTATGGCTTTTTCATCAAATTTTGTGGCTTTTTCATCAAATTGTTGCCATTGTCTGTCCTTGTTGGGATAGATTTGATCCGAAAGGGTTATAATCCCTTGTCACCAGGTTTTCGCCAATAGGTGGCTGGTTATTTAAACAGTACTGGGCAAGCAAGCTACGGAGGTAGAAAGTTGCGATCAGCTCGCTCCCGGTGGGGCCATACTCACTCTGCGCAGTTAGTCTGGGTGGGGATTTCTAGATAAAATATGATACAAAGAAAATCTAAGTCTTGGGTTATTTATCCAAAAACTACTAATGACCCAGGGTTTTTGATAAACGAGAATATCCCTAATGGAAGACCAGACACGAAATCTCCAAG
This sequence comes from Doryteuthis pealeii, assembly GCA_023376005.1. Classification (NCBI taxonomy): domain Eukaryota; kingdom Metazoa; phylum Mollusca; class Cephalopoda; order Myopsida; family Loliginidae; genus Doryteuthis; species Doryteuthis pealeii. Next base: position 51,660,111 of record CM042169.1, read on the forward strand.
ACGAAGTTCTAGACGCTAGAAGAAGACCCAACTTCATAAGATACCATAGATGATCATGAGTATATAACACGCAAGACTTTTTTTTGAATCTCAAATAAATGTTGCTCATAAGAAGAGGCAGACCACACCCGAAAGTCGGGGGGGGGGGTGATGGGGGGGGGCTAAGATAACGCATTCCTAGAGAGTTGGATGCTGGGGGCTTATCGTGGCGTGATTGTTATCGGTCTCGTTTCACGGACCAATTTGTTTGAGACTTTGGTTCAGTTCTCGCAGGTGACCCATTAATGTGTCTTGATACCATATTAACCTACACTCACACAATTTGCTGGGGTGAACTAATGTCGTTATCAACCGGACAGTGAGGGAGTCTATCCTCTTTTCGCTAGTTTGTTTGAGACTTTGGTTCAGTTCTTGCAGGTGACCCATTAATGTGTCTTGATGCCATATTAACCTACACTCACACAATTTGGTGGGGTGAACTATTGTCGTTATCAACCGGACAGTGAGGGAGTCTATCCTCTTTTCGCTAGTTTGTTTGAGACTTTGGTTCAGTTCTTGCAGGTGACCCATTAATGTGTCTTGATGCCATATTAACCTACACTCACACAATTTGGTGGGGTGAACTATTGTCGTTATCAACCGGACAGTGAGGGAGTCTATCCTCTTTTCGCTAGTTTGTTTGAGACTTTGGTTCAGTTCTTTGCAGGTGACCCATTAATGTGTCTTGATGCCATATTAACCTACACTCACACAATTTGGTGGGGTGAACTATTGTCGTTATCAACCGGACAGTGAGGGAGTCTATCCTCTTTTCGCTAGTTTGTTTGAGACTTTGGTTCAGTTCTTGCAGGTGACCCATTAATGTGTCTTGATGCCATATTAACCTACACTCACACAATTTGGTGGGGTGAACTATTGTCGTTATCAACCGGACAGTGAGGGAGTCTATCCTCTTTTCGCTAGTTTGTTTGAGACTTTGGTTCAGTTCTTGCAGGTGACCCATTAATGTGTCTTGATGCAATATTAACCTACACTCACACAAATTTGGTGAGGTGAACTATTGTCGTTATCAACCGGACAGTGAGGGAGTCTATCCTCTTTTCGCTAGTTTGTTTGAGACTTTGGTTCAGTTCTTGCAGGTGACCCATTAATGTGTCTTGATGCAATATTAACCTACACTCACACAATTTGGTGGGGTGAACTATTGTCGTTATCAACCGGACAGTGAGGGAGTCTATCCTCTTTTCGCTAGTTTGTTTGAGACTTTGGTTCAGTTCTTGCAGGTGACCCATTAATGTGTCTTGATGCATATTAACCTACACTCACACAATTTGGTGGGGTGAACTATTGTCGTTATCAACCGGACAGTGAGGGAGTCTATCCTCTTTTCGCTAGTTTGTTTGAGACTTTGGTTCAGTTCTTGCAGGTGACCCATTAATGTGTCTTGATGCCATATTAACCTACATTCACACAATTTGGTGGGGTGAACTATTGTCGTTATCAACCGGACAGTGAGGGAGTCTATCCTCTTTTCGCTAGTTTGTTTGAGACTTTGGTTCAGTTCTTGCAGGTGACCCATTAATGTGTCTTGATGCAATATTAACCTACACTCACACAATTTGGTGGGTGAACTATTGTCGTTATCAACCGGACAGTGAGGGAGTCTATCCTCTTTTCGCTAGTTTGTTTGAGACTTTGGTTCAGTTCTTGCAGGTGACCCATTAATGTGTCTTGATGCATATTAACCTACACTCACACAATTTGGTGGGGTGAACTATTGTCGTTATCAACCGGACAGTGAGGGAGTCTATCCTCTTTTCGCTAGTTTGTTTGAGACTTTGGTTCAGTTCTTGCAGGTGACCCATTAATGTGTCTTGATGCATATTAACCTACACTCACACAATTTGGTGGTGAACTATTGTCGTTATCAACCGGACAGTGAGGGAGTCTATCCTCTTTTCGCTAGTTTGTTTGAGACTTTGGTTCAGTTCTTGCAGGTGACCCATTAATGTGTCTTGATGCATATTAACCTACACTCACACAATTTGGTGGGTGAACTATTGTCGTTATCAACCGGACAGTGAGGGAGTCTATTCTTTTCGCTAGTTTGTTTGAGACTTTGGTTCAGTTCTTGCAGGTGACCCATTAATGTGTCTTGATGCCATATTAACCTACACTCACACAATTTGGTGGGGTGAACTATTGTCGTTATCAACCGGACAGTGAGGGAGTCTATCCTCTTTTCGCTAGTTTGTTTGAGACTTTGGTTCAGTTCTTGCAGGTGACCCATTAATGTGTCTTGATGCCATATTAACCTACACTCACACAATTTGGTGGGTGAACTATTATCGTTATCAACCGGACAGTGAGGGAGTCTATCCTCTTTTCGCTAGTTTGTTTGAGACTTTGGTTCAGTTCTTGCAGGTGACCCATTAATGTGTCTTGATGCCATATTAACCTACACTCACACAATTTGGTGGGGTGAACTATTGTCGTTATCAACCGGACAGTGAGGGAGTCTATCCTCTTTTCGCTAGTTTGTTTGAGACTTTGGTTCAGCTCTTGCAGGTGACCCATTAATGTGTCTTGATGCCATATTAACCTACACTCACACAATTTGGTGGGGTGAACTATTGTCGTTATCAACCGGACAGTGAGGGAGTCTATCCTCTTTTCGCTAGTTTGTTTGAGACTTTGGTTCAGTTCTTGCAGGTGACCCATTAATGTGTCTTGATGCCATATTAACCTACACTCACACAATTTGGTGGGTGAACTATTGTCGTTATCAACCGGACAGTGAGGGAGTCTATCCTTTTTGCTAGTTTGTTTGAGACTTTGGTTCAGTTCTTGCAGGTGACCCATTAATGTGTCTTGATGCCATATTAACCTACACTCACACAATTTGGTGGGGTGAACTATTGTCGTTATCAACCGGACAGTGAGGGAGTCTATCCTCTTTTCGCTAGTTTGTTTGAGACTTTGGTTCAGTTCTTGCAGGTGACCCATTAATGTGTCTTGATGCAATATTAACCTACACTCACACAATTTGGTGGGTGAACTATTGTCGTTATCAACCGGACAGTGAGGGAGTCTATCCTCTTTTCGCTAGTTTGTTTGAGACTTTGGTTCAGTTCTTGCAGGTGACCCATTAATGTGTCTTGATGCCATATTAACCTACACTCACACAATTTGGTGGGGTGAACTATTGTCGTTATTAACCGGACAGTGAGGGAGTCTATCCTCTTTTTGCTAGTTTGTTTGAGACTTTGGTTCAGTTCTTGCAGGTGACCCATTAATGTGTCTTGATGCCATATCAACCTACACTCACACAATTTGGTGGGGTGAACTATTGTCGTTATCAACCGGTCAGTGAGGGAGTCTATCCTCTTTTCGCTAGTTTGTTTGAGACTTTGGTTCAGTTCTTGCAGGTGACCCATTAATGTGTCTTGATGCCATATTGTCCTACACTCACACAATTTGGTGGGGTGAACTATTGTCGTTATCAACCGGACAGTGAGGGAGTCTATCCTCTTTTCGCTAGTTTGTTTGAGACTTTGGTTCAGTTCTTGCAGGTGACCCATTAATGTGTCTTGATGCAATATTAACCTACACTCACACAATTTGGTGAGGTGAACTATTGTCGTTATTAACCGGACAGTGAGGGAGTCTATCCTCTTTTCGCTAGCTTGTTTGAGACTTTGGTTCAGTTCTTGCAGGTGACCCATTAACGTGTCTTGATGCAATATTAACCTACACTCACACAATTTGGTGAGGTGAACTATTGTCGTTATCAACCGGACAGTGAGGGAGTCTATCCTCTTTTCGCTAGTTTGTTTGAGACTTTGGTTCTGTTCTTGCAGGTTCAACTGCGCAGTTGGCTTACTTGGGAAAAGACGACCATCACGTCTGTTCCCTTTGACTAACTGACAAAATCTAACAATCTAACTCAGTTCCCTTCGCATGCTATTCCCTTAGCCAATTTGATCCGGAAGGGTTATAATCCCTTGTCACCAGGTTTTCGCCAATAGGTGGTTGGTTATTTAAACAGAAGCCCGAGAATTCTCCCTCTCTTTTCCCTTGGTCTAGTTAACCACTAAACATGTGCTAGACGCTTGTTGTCTCTGTTCCTTAAGCGGGGGATTTGTCCCCCCGCCCCAACTATCAGTAAGTGAATTTTCCATTAACTCTATCTCTTTCTCTCTGTCTTTCCTTCTCTCTGAAAAAGAACCCAAGCGCGCGTCAAAATAAATACAAAGCCCCTTGTGACTATACAACTTGCGTATATATTGTTTCTGAACTAACGACTATTACTACTACTAAACGACGACTACTACTACAACTTGAGTTGGCCTATGCGACAAACACCGTTCTTGTACCGTGACCATCGTGATGCTACAATGTTATCGATTATGAATCTTCTTATAATGGAGATTGTGTGTTTTTCTGTCTGTAACCGAAACTATATTACTATACAACTCACAATTCCCTTTGTTATTTGCATTACATTCTCCATGAATTTATTTTTATTTAAACCTCAATTAATGATAACATTCTTATAGCTTATTAATACTATTGGATTAATCTACGCTCTAATAACATAAAAGTATATTTATATATTCAAGAAAATAGCGATTTACAATGTGAACGAGAAAGCTAATTTGCATATTGATATTAAGAATTTGATTTTAATAAATATATGCTTAGTATAATTGATTTCTAATTGTTTGGTTTTCTCTTAACGAATCTGACCAAAAATCTTGGGGATAAATCTTAAAAGAAATCCATTAAAAAGGCGAAAGAACTGTAATTTTATTAAATACTTCATAATCTAACTAAATAGATAAATTATGAAAATGAAAGACGGGAGTGATGGAAAATGATGGAAGAGTTAGATTTAAAGCTGTTCTATTTTTCGATTACACCCCCTCAGTTTATCATTTTCTCAATAGTTTATAATTTGATACAATATTTTATTACATCAAAACCTAAATACTTGCACCCGGAGGGTGCATATATTTGCTAGTACATATAATTGAAATGCTGGTAATTTTGGCTAACATTCAATTATTTTTTGTCTACATATTTATGTCTAATACTTTATTAAACAACTAAAACTAAAAACAAATCTTGTAACTATGTGGTCAGCATTTTCTGATACACAATGAAACAATTATCTGTCAATACATGTTTATTATAGACAATTTCGGGTGTGTTAACATTTTCTCTTTAAATTTCCAAACAAACCAGTTCTTTTTAGATTATTTAAAACTGGGGGTCTTTTCTTGCTATTCGCACCATAAACATAGCCACACCTGTGTATATATAATCAAGTTTATATTTTCACCCACACCCACACACACTCTCTCTCTCTCTCACACACACACACATACACACACACACACACAAACACACACACACACATGTGTACATATGAAGTGAACAAACAATGTGTTTGAAATGGCGAAGGCCGACAATTTTTTGGGAGATTATGTGCTTAATTAAAGTCATACCTAATTTGTTAATTAATTAATTATAATTAAATGAATTAGGCGTGCATATCGGTTTAAATCGACTTTTTCTCGATTAATTTACGCTTTACATTTAAACAGATATGCACGCCTAATTCATTTAATTATAATTAATTAATTAACAAATTAGGTATGACTTTAATTAAGCACATAATCTCCCAAAATATATATATATATATATGTGTGTGTGTGTGTGTGTGTGTGTGTGTATGTGTGTGTTATAATCAAAAAGTAAGTTACAAAAACACACACAACCTATCAAATATCGGACATATTCTGCCAAAATAATAATTCAATGCCTGAAGAAGATAACAGATCTGAAACACGTGTCGCATATGTAAGTTAATAATTTAAAAAAAAAACCTTATCTTTTTTGCAGACCTTCTTTTTTTATAAAATATCTATTTTTCTCCGTTGGACCCATAACAACACTTTATATTATATATATATAATATATATATATATATATATATATATAATATATATGAGTATAGATAAAAGGATATGAAAACACCACAAAATGCTGGCAAAATCTAGCTATCTAACTCAGTTACTTTCACATGCTCTTAGCCAATGAGAAATCAGTGACTATGTCAGCAAAAGGTGAACTGTTTGTCAATCACTACTAGAACGGTTAATGATAACGTTCCATTTACCATACCGTTATTTAAATTTTACTACACTACAGTCATAATTCGTAGGCAACCCACGAATTATGTAGCGTTTACGAAATTTCTGACCGACCTTATAAAAGTTAGAAAATGCCCAAATAAAAAAAAACTACATCAATCAGCTCTGTGCAGATTCTATATACTGTGTTGAGGACCTGCCAGAGGCGATATTCGATAGGGACTGTTGGTTTGGTTTGGTTTGTTTTGCTCTACGGCACATCAACCTCAGTGGGTTATTTATTAATAAAGTTTTGAAATAAAGTCATTCTTAATGGATACTCAATTTTTTTTATAAATACATATTTCTATTTTCCCATAGGTGGAACCCTAACAGGTACTACCACTCCAGGTCAGAGTGGACCAGGGAGCAATGTTGATGAAGGGGTGCTCCACATTCCCCAAACCTCCAAAACTGGAACCTCACCATCAGATAGAGTTTAACGTAATTCCCAGGACATGTAGACCCTCAGGCACCGCCTTCTAGCACCCATATGATAAATGGGGATGGGGCTTGAAAATTGAACGCATCAGATATACCAACAAAGAAGCATATATGGACTCCACAACGAACACACATACACACACACACACACACACACACACACACACATATATATATATAATATATATAATATATATATATATATATATATAACATATACGGAAGAAAATATGTATGCGAAAGCAAAAAACTTGTTATAATACTTTATATGGGTATATAAAATTACAAATTCTATGAGACAAAATGAATGTTCATGAAAATTTTATCGGGGACATTTATCATAGGACACCCATGAAGGAAATATTCTTCCTCGTATGTAATTGACCAATGATCTACCTGTATTAGAAAGTGTAATATTTTAGGAGAGTGGTTACGGGGCCGAAGAGATAAGATATTTAAAAAAGATAAATGCTATCTACCGGAATGAACATAAATTTGTGGATCTTGTGAGTTAATCAGTATTTGTTAATGTTAATTGTTTTATCTACATTCGTGTGTTTATAGTGATGTGAATCGGAATGTCTTAACTTGTATCGTAATTGGGGTTTTGCTTTTATAAGTGTACTTATCTCTAGAATGACTGATTAGCCCATTTAACATGCTCGTACTAAATTTCCAATACAGTTACCATAGAAAATATTCATCCTTGCGTGTAATTGACCAATGGTCTACCTACTTTTGTTAACATTGACGAATCAGGATATTTAAAAGGGAGCTAGAAATGATGTTTGAAAATAGAAAGAAGATAAAAAGAAACGGTTATTTCCTATAAGTCCAACATAAACAAAGGGGAACCACTCTTGACTGATAACTTATTTATGTATTTATTGATATACTAGGAGAAAGAAAGACGGTGTTGGAGTTAGGATTTAGGATTAGGGTTAGGGTTAGGGTTTAGGGTTAGTTTAATGGGAAAATTGATAAATGATTTATCAGTCAAGAGTGGTTCCCCTTTGTTTATGTTGGACTTACAGGAAATAACCAAGAAAACTTTCTGATCGCACTTTTAAAAACTAGAAAAGGTCAAATAAACTCCACTAAACTCAATCCAAAAGTTCGACACTTGCCTTATCATGGTAAGACTCCCTCAAATGGGGCCACCTGTTGGTCGTGGGTGGCGACCCGTGATGCTTAAGGACGGAGTCTTTGTGGATAAGCAGTCCATGACCTGTAACACTCCACTAAGACCCTTACTTAGACTAAACTGTGCTGAAAACAGACACTGCTTGATTTACATTCGTGTGTTTATAGTGATGTGAATCGGAATGTCTTATATAGTGTTGTACCGGCCGTTCCTACAGTGGAGAATATACACCGGTTCTCACTATAAATAGTGAGACACCGAGTGAAAAGGTTGTACTGTTACCGTTAACGGCAAGCTAGCCGTTCCTGTACCATTATTGTAAATACACTTGTCTTATTTTACCCTACCTCGACTTGACTTCTTTTTTACTGTTGGATTAACATCACAACATATAGGTATATAAAAAAGTAAAGTAAAGTCGTCGGGGCGGCCTAAAGTCGGTATCAGCCAGTCAGCGAGGGAGTCTATCCACTTTTCAATAGCGCTAGACCAAGGAGATTGTTTTAGCATCCGAGGTGGAACGCCACACCTACCATCAGCTCCTTACTTTACCGCACAGATCCCTGTGCTACTCATACGCTGAGTTGGCGAGGACCGGGATCGAACTAGGAACCTTATGGTTTCTAGCCGAACGCTCTACCGACTGAGCTGACCCGACCCTATATAGGTATATAAAATTACAATTTTATCGACAAAATGAATGTTCATTAAAATTTTATCGGGAACATTTACCAAAGGACATCCATAAAGAAAATATTTTTCCTCATTTTTCAACATTTCCTACCCACGACCAGAATACCCTGTTATCCCCACTACTCCAAGAATTCTACTTAAACTCAGATAAGTCTTGTAGCAAATACCAATAAAATTTTAAAAAAACATTTATGTAATTTTGTTAATACAAGTGTCTGCAATTTACTTTCGTATTTATTTCCTTCTTCGTCCGAAATAGCCATTCTACGGAGAAATAAGAGCTCCTTCGAACTCCTGTAAATACTCTTATTTGATCTACATTCGTGTGTTTATAGTGATGTGAATCGGAATGTCGTAATTGCAACCATGTGGAATAGCCAAAAAGGGAGAAAGGCCTTGGGGTTTTGCTTTCAAAAGTGTACTTATCTCTGGAATGGCTGATTGGCGCATTTAACATGCACGTACTAGATTTCCAATACATTTCCTTGACGTGACCAGCCGATTGATCGGAGGGGTCTCTCCAACCGTCAATCTAGCCTAAGTAAGGACCAAAGTGGAGTGTCATGGACTGTTTTCATCCAACACGTTAAATTTCCAATACATTTCTTGACGTGACCAGCCGATTGATCGGAGGGGGTCTCTCAACCGTCAATCTAGCCTAAGTAAGGACCAAAGTGGAGTGTCATGGACTGTTCATCAACACGTACTAAATTTCCAATACATTTCCTTGACGTGACCAGCCGATTGATCGGAGGGTCTCTCAACCGTCAATCTAGCCTAAGTAAGGACCAAAGTGGAGTGTCATGGACTGTTCATCCAGCACGTACTAAATTTCCAATACATTTCCTTGACGTGACCAGCCGATTGATCGGAGGGGGTCTCTCCAACCGTCAATCTAGCCTAAGTAAGGACCAAAGTGGAGTGTCATGGACTGTTTATCCAACACGTACTAAATTTCCAATACATTTCCTTGACGTGACCAGCCGATTGATCGGAGGGGGTTCTCCAACCGTCAATCTAGCCTAAGTAAGGACCAAAGTGGAGTGTCATGGACTGTTTATCCAGCATGTACTAAATTTCCAATACATTTCCTTGACGTGACCAGCAGATTGATCGGAGGGGGTCTCTCCAACCGTCAATCTAGCCTAAGTAAGGACCAAAGTGGAGTGTCATGGACTGTTCATCCAGCACGTACTAAATTTCCAATACATTTCCTTGACGTGACCAGCCGATTGATCGGAGGGGGGTCTCTCCAACCGTCAATCTAGCCTAAGTAAGGGACCAAAGTGGAGTGTCATGGACTGTTCATCCAGCATGTACTAAATTTCCAATACATTTCCTTGACGTGACCAGCCGATTGATCGGAGGGGGTCTCTCCAACCGTCAATCTAGCCTAAGTAAGAACCAAAGTGCAGTGTCATGGACTGTTCATCCAGCACGTACTAAATTTCCAATACATTTCCTTGACGTGACCAGCCGATTGATCGGAGGGGGTCTCTCCAACCGTCAATCTAGCCTAAGTAAGGACCAAAGTGGAGTGTCATGGACTGTTCATTCCAGCATGTACTAAATTTCCAATACATTTCCTTGACGTGACCAGCGATTGATCGGAGGGGGTCTCTCCAACCGTCAATCTAGCCTAAGTAAGGACCAAAGTGGAGTGTCATGGACTGTTCATCCAACACGTACTAAATTTCCAATACATTTCCTTGACGTGACCAGCAGATTGATCGAGGGGGTCTCTCCAACGTCAATCTAGCCTAAGTAAGGGACAAGTGGAGTGTCATGGACTGTTCATCCAGCACGTACTAAATTCCAATACATTTCCTTGACGTGACCAGCCGATTGATCGGAGGGGTCTCTCCAACCGTCAATCTAGCCTAAGTAAGGACCAAAGTGGAGTGTCATGGACTGTTCATCCAGCACGTACTAAATTTCCATACATTTCCTTGACGTGACCAGCCGATTGATCGGAGGGGGTCTCTCCAACCGTCAATCTAGTCTAAGTAAGGACCAAAGTGGAGTGTCATGGACTGTTTATCCAACACGTACTAAATTTCCAATACATTTCCTTGACGTGACCAGCCGATTGATCGGAGGGGTCTCTCCAACCTTCAATCTAGCCTAAGTAAGGACCAAAGTGGAGTGTCATGGACTGTTCATCCAGCACGTACTAAATTTCCAATACATTTCCTTGACGTGACCAGCCGATTGATCGGAGGGGGTCTCTCCAACCGTCAATCTAGTCTAAGTAAGGACCAAAGTGGAGTGTCATGGACTGTTTATCAACACGTACTAAATTTCCAATACATTTCCTTGACGTGACCAGCCGATTGATCGGGGGGTCTCTCCAACCTTCAATCTAGCCTAAGTAAGGACCAAAGTGGAGTGTCATGGACTGTTCATCCAACACGTACTAAATTTCCAATACATTTCCTTGACGTGACCAGCAGATTGATCGGAGGGGGTCTCTCCAACCGTCAATCTAGCCTAAGTAAGGACCAAAGTGGAGTGTCATGGACTGTTCATCCAGCACGTACTAAATTTCCAATACATTTCCTTGACGTGACCAGCCGATTGATCGGAGGGGGTCTCTCCAACCGTCAATCTAGCCTAAGTAAGGACCAAAGTGGAGTGTCATGGACTGTTCATCCAGCACGTACTAAATTTCCAATACATTTCCTTGACGTGACAGCCGATTGATCGGAGGGGGTCTCTCCAACCGTCAATCTAGTCTAAGTAAGGACCAAAGTGGAGTGTCATGGACTGTTTATCCAACACGTACTAAATTTCCAATACATTTCCTTGACGTGACCAGCCGATTGATCGGAGGGGGTCTCTCCAACCTTCAATCTAGCCTAAGTAAGGACCAAAGTGGAGTGTCATGGACTGTTCATCCAGCACGTACTAAATTTCCAATACATTTCCTTGACGTGACCAGCCGATTGATCGGAGGGGGTCTCTCCAACCGTCAATCTAGCCTAAGTAAGGACCAAAGTGGAGTGTCATGGACTGTTCATCCAACACGTACTAAATTTCCAATACATTTCCTTGACGTGACCAGCAGATTGATCGGAGGAGGGTCTCTCCAACCGTCAATCTAGCCTAAGTAAGGACCAAAGTGGAGTGTCATGGACTGTTCATCCAGCACGTACTAAATTTCCAATACATTTCCTTGACGTGACCAGCCGATTGATCGGAGGGGGTCTCTCCAACCGTCAATCTAGCCTAAGTAAGGACCAAAGTGGAGTGTCATGGACTGTTCATCCAGCACGTACTAAATTTCCAATACATTTCCTTGACGTGACCAGCCGATTGATCGGAGGGGGTCTCTCCAACCGTCAATCTAGTCTAAGTAAGGACCAAAGTGGAGTGTCATGGACTGTTTATCCAACACGTACTAAATTTCCAATACATTTCCTTGACGTGACCAGCCGATTGATCGGAGGGGGTCTCTCCAACCTTCAATCTAGCCTAAGTAAGGACCAAAGTGGAGTGTCATGGACTGTTCATCCAGCACGTACTAAATTTCCAATACATTTCCTTGACGTGACCAGCCGATTGATCGGAGGGGGTCTCTCCAACCGTCAATCTAGTCTAAGTAAGGACCAAAGTGGAGTGTCATGGACTGTTTATCCAACACGTACTAAATTTCCAATACATTTCCTTGACTGACCAGCGATTGATCGGAGGGGGTCTCTCCAACCTTCAATCTAGCCTAAGTAAGGACCAAAGTGGAGTGTCATGGACTGTTCATCCAACACGTACTAAATTTCCAATACATTTCCTTGACGTGACCAGCAGATTGATCGGAGGGGTCTCTCCAACCGTCAATCTAGCCTAAGTAAGGACCAAAGTGGAGTGTCATGGACTGTTCATCCAGCACGTACTAAATTTCCAATACATTTCCTTGACGTGACCAGCCGATTGATCGGAGGGGTCTCTCCAACCGTCAATCTAGCCTAAGTAAGGACCAAAGTGGAGTGTCATGGACTGTTCATCCAGCACGTACTAAATTTCCAATACATTTCCTTGACGTGACCAGCCGATTGATCGGAGGGGTCTCTCCAACCGTCAATCTAGTCTAAGTAAGGACCAAAGTGGAGTGTCATGGACTGTTTATCCAACACGTACTAAATTTCCAATACATTTCCTTGACGTGACCAGCCGATTGATCGGGGGGGTCTCTCCAACCTTCAATCTAGCCTAAGTAAGGACCAAAGTGGAGTGTCATGGACTGTTCATCCAGCACGTACTAAATTTCCAATACATTTCCTTGACGTGACCAGCCGATTGATCGAGGGGGTCTCTCCAACCGTCAATCTAGCCTAAGTAAGGACCAAAGTGGAGTGTCATGGACTGTTCATCCAACACGTACTAAATTTCCAATACATTTCCTTGACGTGACCAGCCGATTGATCGGAGGGGGGTCTCTCCAACCGTCAATCTAGCCTAAGTAAGGACCAAAGTGGAGTGTCATGGACTGTTCATCCAGCACGTACTAAATTTCCAATACATTTCCTTGACGTGACCAGCCGATTGATCGGAGGGGGTCTCTCCAACCGTCAATCTAGCCTAAGTAAGGACCAAAGTGGAATGTCATGGACTGTTCATCCAGCACGTACTAAATTTCTAATAGATTTACCATAGGACATCTTATTATAATGGAGATTGTGGGTTGTCTGTCTGTAACCGAAACTACACAAGTCACAATAAATAACAAATGTTATTTACACACATTCTCCATGATTTTATTTTTTATTTAAACCTCAATTATTAGTAAAATTGTTTTACATCATTAAGACTGTTAACAATATCTACATACTAATAACATGCAATTATATTTATATATTCAACGAAATAGCGGTTTACAGTGTGAATGGGAAGGCTAATTTGCCTATTGATCTTAAAAAATTTGATTTTAATAAATATATGCTTAGTGTTATTGATTTCTAATTGTTTGGTTTTATCTTAATAAATATGAGCAATAATCTTGGGGATAAATCTTAACAGAAATCTATTAACATAAAGAAATAACTGTAATTTTATTCTTTTCTTCCTATTTTAACTAAATAGTTAAATTAGGGAAATTTACCACTGAAAGACGAGAGTAAGGGAAAATGGTGGAACAGTTAGTTTCAAAGTTGTTCTTTTTTTTTCTAGTTTCTATTTTAAATATTTTTATCTGAATTCTTATTCAGTTTCATTAGCCTTTCTAATTTAACATGATATGTTATTATATTAAAACTTAAATACTTGCACCCGGAGGTTGCATATATTTGATAGTCCATATATAAAATATTCATCCTTGCGTGTAATTGACCAATGGTCTAACTACTTTTGTTAAAATTGACGCATCTGGATATTTAAAATAGAGCTAGAAATGCCGTTTGAAAATACAAAGGTAAAGTTTATTTTGGATATTATATATTAAATATGTAGAAATTAGGACGTGTGAATTTTGTCCTGATCACTTAGACTTATAGTTTCTGAAAAATTCTCATCCATGTCAACCCTTCTTGGGTTATCTTATGCTGAAGATGCTTTTTCTGGATTTTATTCGGTTTTGTTGGTTGGTTGGTTGGTTGGTTTAGTTTTTGTTGTGATGTTAGTCCAACAGTAAAAAAGGAGTCAAGTCGAGATAGGGTAAAATAAGACAAGTGTATTTACAATCATGGTACAGGAACGACTAGCTTGTCGTTAACGGTAACAGTACAACCTTTTCACTCGGTGTCTCACTATTTATAGTGAGAACCGGTGTATAATCTCCACTGTAGGAACGGCCGGTACAACAGTTTTTATGGCATGTCAACCCTTCTTGGGTTATCTTATGCTGAAGATGCTTGTTTTATTCACTCTTGATGGGTATTGAAATTTCTTTAAAACTCTTTAAAATTTTGTAAACAAATTGTTAAACTAATTTTTTTTTCTATTTAACCCATCAGTCGGCTAATCACCTCAAGCCCTAGCACCTATATGATTGTCCCAACTCTATTTCCCTTATGACAAATCCCCAACCCAACCCCAATCATATATGTGCTCGAAGGCAGTGGCTGAGGGTCATATTGCCCTGTCCTGCATCATTGCAACGTTTTGGCAAATATGTACAAATCAGGACGTGTGAATTTTGTCTTGATCACTTAGACTTATAGTTCCTGAAAAGTCCTGATCCAGAAGTTGCCTTTTCGATACTTTAACCCATAGATAGAACCCTAACAGGTACTACCACTCCGGGCCAGAGTGGACCTGGGAGTAATGGCGATGAAGGTGTACTCCACACACTCCAAAGCTCAAAAATTGGAAGTTCACCATTAGATGCAGGACAGGACGGGATATGTCCCTTAGCCACCGCCTTCGATCACATATATGATGGGGTTGGGTTGAGGATTTGTCAGAAGGGAAATAGAGTCGGGACATTCATATAGGTGCGAGTTCAAATCCCGCATTTGGTAATTGCATTTCACTTAGCGCTAATACCCTTGGGAAAGGTATGCATCCTACTCTCCCTCCAGCTATGGGTAAATAGTAGAACAGACTGGACTCTTTAACCTTGTTTAGGCAACCGGTCTAGGAGAAGGAAAACTCTGAATTCAAACCTGTTAAACTCCATTTAAAAATGACCTTGTGTCACTTAGACTGATAGTTTCTGAAAAATCCTGATCCAGAAGTTGCCTCTTCGATACTTTCTTTGTTAACAGGATTTCTGTTTTGTTGTAATAATAGCGTCAAAACAGGTTGTTTGGGATGAACGACACGAAGTGGAAAAACAGGTTACATTCATTGAAAGCCAGAAGCAGGATACTGACTTGGGATATATCAAAAGAAAAAAAGAAATGTGGAAGAAAGACTTCGTCGCCTTCGTCTTGGTGGGAGGTTAGTATAACTGTCATAAAAAATACTGCAACACTGATTTTATCATGAAAATGCATTGAACTATGATTTTCATGTAAAAATAAATTGGACGATGATTTTACTATAAAATGCATTGGAAATGATTTTTACCGTAAAATGCATTAGTCAATGATTTTACAAAAACAATACATTGGACAATGATTTTACTATAAAAATGAATTGGAGATGATTTTTACCGTAAAATGCATTAGTCAATGATTTTACAAAAACAATACATTGGATAAATGATTTTACTATAAGAATGAATTGGAGATGATTTTTACTGTAAAATGCATTAGACAATGATTTTACAAAAACAATACATTGGACAATGATTTTACTATAAAATGTATTGGAGACGATTTTTACTGTAAAATCATTAGACAATGATTTTACAAAAACAATACATTGGACAATGATTTTACTATAAAAATGCATTGGAGACGATTTTTACCGTAAAATGCATTAGACAATAATTTTACAAAAACAATACATTGGACAATGATTTTACTATAAAAATGCATTGGAGACGATTTTTACTGTAAAATGCATTAGACAATAATTTTACAAAAACAATACATTGGACAATGATTTGTGCTATAAAGAATGCTTGGAAGACGATTTTTTACGTAAAAAAAAAATGCCCAAAATTTTAGAAAAAATAAAATTTTAAAAAAACAAAAAAAAAACAAATACCCCCCAAAATTGGGGAAAAAAAAAAAACAATTGGACAAAAAAATTTTATATAAAAATGCATTGGAGACGATTTTTACTGGTAAAATTCAGATTAGACAATCATTTTACAAACACATACATTGGAACAATTGATTTTACTAAAAATGCATTGGAGACGATTTTTTACTTAAATTCATTAACAATGACTTTTACAAAAAACAATACATTGGACAATGATTTTACTATAAAAAATCATTTGGATGACGAATTTTTAACTGTAAAATTCATTAGACAAGATTTTACAAAAACAATACATTGGACAATGATTTTACCTTAAAAATGAATTGGAGATGAATTTTTACTGGTAAATGCATTAGTACAATGATTGTTTACAAAAAACATACTTGACAATGAATTTTACTATAAAAATGAATTGGAGATGTTTTACTGTAAACTTCATTAGACAATGATTTTACAAAACAATACTTGGACAATGATTTTACTATAAAAATGCATTGGAGACGATTTTTTACTGTAAAATGCAATTAGAAACAATGATTTTACAAAAACAATACATTGGACACATGATTTTACTATAAAAAATGCATTGGAGACGATTTTACTGTAAATTGCATTAGAACAATTGATTTTACAAAACAATACATTGGACAATGTTCCTATAAAAATGCATTGGAGATGATTTTTACTGTAAAAGCATTAGACAATGATTTTACAAAACAATACATTGGACAATGATTTTACTATAAAAATGCATTGGAGATGATTTTTACTGTACAATGCATAGACAATGATTTTACAAAACAATACATAAGGCCAATGATTTTTTACTAACTATAAAAATGAATTTGGATGATGGATTTTACTGTAAAATGCATTAGACAATATTTTACAAACACAATACATTGGAAAATGATTTTTACTATAAAAATGCATTGGAGACGATTTTTACTGTAAATGCAATTAGACAATGATGTTACAAAAACAATACATTGGACAATGATTTAAACTATATAAAATGAATTGGAGCCGATTTTACTGTAAAATGCTTAACAATGGATTTACAAAAACAATACATTGGACAATGATTTTTAACTATAAAAATGCACATTGGAGACGATTTTTACTGTAAAATGCATTAGACAATGATTTTTTACAAAAACAATACATGTGGACATGATTTTACTATATAAAATGTATTGGAGACGATTTTTACTGTGACAATGCATTAGACATGATTTACAAAAACAACTACATTGGAACAATGCATTTTTACTATAAAAATGCATTGGAATGAATTTTTACTGTAAAATACATTAGAACCTGATTTTACAAAAACAATACATTGGACAATGATTTTACTAATAAAAATGCATTGGAGACGATTTTTACTGTAAAATGCCTTAGACAATGATTACAAAAACAATTACATTGGACAATGATTTTACTATAAAAATCATTGGAGCGATTTTTTACTTAAAAGCATTAGACAATGATTTTACAAAAACAATAACATTGGACAATGATTTTTACTATAAAAAATCATTGGAAGATGATTTTTTACTGTAAAGATGCAATTAGATCAAGATTTAACAAAAACAATACATTGGACAATGATTTTTACTAATAAAAAATGCCATTGGGATGATTTTTTACTGTAAAATGCATTAGACAAATGATTTACAAAAACAAAAACATTGGACAATGATTTTACTAATAAAAATGCATGGAGATGATTTTTAACTGTAAAAGCTTAGACATGATTTACAAAAACAATACATTGGACAATGATTTTACTATAAAAATAATTGGAGATGAATTTTTACTGTAAAATGATTAGACAATGATTTTACAAAAACAATACATTGGACAATGATTTACTATAAAAATTTGCATTGGAGACGAATTTTTACTGTAAAATGCATAGACAATGATTTTTACAAAAACAATACATTGGACAATGATTTTACTAAAAAAGTATTGTTTTTTGTAAAATCATTGTCTAATGCATTTTACAGTAAAATCATCTCCAATGCATTTTTATAGTAAAATTCATGTCCAATGTATTGTTTTTTGTAAAATCATTGTCTAATGCATTTTACAGTAAAAAATCGTCCCAATGCATTTTTTATAGTAAAATCATTGTCCAGATTATTTTTGTAAAATCATTGTCTAATGCATTTACAGTAAAAATCGTCTCCAATGCATTTTTATAGTAAAATCATGTCCAATGTATTGTTTTTGTAAAATCATTGTCTAATGCTATTTTACAGTAAAAATCTCTCCAATGCATTTTTATTATAAAATCATTGTCCAATGTATTGTTTTTGTAAAATCATTGTCTAATGCATTTACAGTAAAAATCGTCTCCAATCATTTTTATAGTAAAATCATTGTCCAATGTATTGTTTTTGTAAAATCATTGTCTAATGCATTTTACAGTAAAAATCGTCTCCAATGCATTTTTATAGTAAAATCATTGTCCAATGTATTGTTTTTGTAAAATCATTGTCTAATGCATTTTACAGTAAAAATCATCTCCAATTCATTTTTATAGTAAAATCATTGTCCAATGTATTGTTTTTGTAAAATCATGTCTAATGCATTTTACAGTAAAATCATCTCAATGCATTTTTATAGTAAAATCATTGTCGCAATGTATTGTTTTTGTAAAATCATTGTCTAATGCATTTTACAGTAAAAATCATCTCCAATGCATTTTTATAGTAAAATCATTGTCCAATGTATTGTTTTTGTAAAATCATTGTCTAATGCATTTTCAGTAAAAATCATCTCCAATGCATTTTTTATAGTAAAATCATTGTCCAATGTATTGTTTTGTAAAATCATTGTCTAATGCATTTTACAGTAAAAATCTCTCCAATGCATTTTTATAGTAAAATCATTGTCCAATGTATTGTTTTTGTAAAATCATTGTCTAATGCATTTACAGTAAAAATCGTCTCCAATGCATTTTTATAGTAAAATCATTGTCCAATGTATTGTTTTTGTAAAATCAGTGTCTAATGTATTTTACAGTAAAATCATCTCCAATGCATTTTTATAGTAAAATCATTGTCCAATGTATTGTTTTTGTAAAATCATTGTCTAATGCATTTTACAGTAAAAATCGTCTCCAATACATTTTTATAGTAATCATTGTCCAATGTATTGTTTTTGTAAAATCATTGTCTAATGCATTTTACAGTAAAACATCGTCTCCAATGCATTTTTATAGTAAAATCATTGTCAATGTATTGTTTTTGTAAAATCATTGTCTAATGCATTTTACAGTAAAAATCGTCTCCAATTCATTTTTTATAGTAAATCATTGTCCAATGTATGTTTTTGTAAAATCATTGTCTAATGCATTTTACAGTAAAAATCGTCTCCAATGCATTTTTATAGTAAAATCATTGTCCAATGTATTGTTTTTGTAAAATCATTGTCTAATGCATTTTACAGTAAAAATCATCTCCAATTCATTTTTATAGTAAAATCATTGTCCAATGTATTGTTTTTGTAAAATCATTGTCTAATGCATTTACAGTAAAAATCATCTCCAATGCATTTTTATAGTAAAATCATTGTCCAATGTATTGTTTTTGTAAAATCATTGTCTAATGCATTTTACAGTAAAAATCATCTCCAATGCATTTTTATAGTAAAATCATTGTCCATGTATTGTTTTTGTAAAATCATTGTCTAATGCAATTTACAGTAAAAATCGTCTCCAATGCATTTTTATGTAAAATCATTGTCAATGTATTTGTTTTTGTAAAATCATTGTCTAATGCATTTTACAGTAAAAATCGTCTCCAATGCATTTTATAGTAAAATCATTGTCCAATGTATTGTTTTTGTAAAATCATTGTCTAATGAATTTTACAGTAAAAATCATCTCCAATTGCATTTTTATAGTAAAATCATTGTCCAATGTATTGTTTTTGTTAAAATTCATTGTCTAATGCATTTTACAGTAAAAATCATCTCCAATTCATTTTTATAGTAAAATCATTGTCCAATGTATTGTTTTTGTAAAATCATTGTCTAATGAATTTTACAGTAAAAATCGTCTCCAATGCATTTTTATAGTAAATCATTGTCCAATGTATTGTTTTGTAAAATCATTGTCTAATGAATTTTACAGTAAAAATCGTCTCCAATGCTATTTTATAGTAAAATCATTGTCAATGTATTGTTTTTGTAAAATCATTGTCTAATGAATTTACAGTAAAAATCGTCTCCAATGCATTTTTATAGTAAAATCATTGTCCAATGTATTGTTTTTGTAAAATTATGTCTAATGCATTTTACGGTAAAAATCGTCTCCAATGCATTTTTATAGCAAAATCATTGTCCAATGTATTGTTTTTGTAAAATTATTGTCTAATGCATTTTACAGTAAAAATCGTCCTCCAATGCATTTTATAGTAAAATCATTGTCCAATGTATTGTTTTTGTAAAATTATTGTCTAATGCATTTTACGGTAAAAATCGTCTCCAATGCATTTTTATAGTAAAATCATTGTCCAATGTATTGTTTTTGTAAAATCATTGTCTAATGAATTTTACAGTAAAAATCGTCTCCAATACATTTTATAGTAAAATCATTGTCCAATGTATTGTTTTTGTAAAATCATTGTCTAATGCATTTTACAGTAAAAATCCTCCAATTCATTCTTATAGTAAATCATTATCCAATGTATTGTTTTTGTAAAATCATTGACTAATGCATTTTAACGGTAAAAATCATCTCCAATTCATTTTTATAGTAAAATCATTGTCCAATGTATTGTTTTTGTAAATCATTGACTAATGCATTTTACGGTAAAAATCATTTCCAATGCATTTTATAGTAAAATCATCGTCCAATTTATTTTTACATGAAAATCATAGTTCAATGCATTTTCATGATAAAATCAGTGTTGCAGTATTTTTTTATGACAGTTATACTAACCTCCCACCAAGACGAAGGCGACGAAGTCTTTTTCCACATTTCTTTTTTTCTTTTGATATATCCCAAGTCAGTATCCTGCTTCTGGCTTTCAATGAATGTAACCTGTTTTTCCACTTCGTGTCGTTCATCCCAAACAACCTGTTTTGACGCTATTAATTACAACAAAACAGAAATCCTGTTAACAAAGAAAGTATCGAAGAGGCAACTTCTGGATCAGGATTTTTCAGAAACTATCAGTCTAAGTGACACAAGGTCATTTTTAAATGGATTTAACAGGTTTGAATTCAGAGTTTTCCTTCTCCTAGACCGTTGCCTAAACAAGGTTAAAGAGTCCAGTCTGTTCTACTATTTAACCCATAGCTGAGGGAGAGTAGGATGCATACCTTTCCCAAGGGTTAGCGCTAAGTGAAATGCAATTACCAAATGCGGGATTTGAACTCGCACCTATATGATTGTCCGACTCTATTTCCCTTCTGACAAATCCTCAACCCAACCCCATCTATATGTGATCGAAGGCGGTGGCTAAGGGACATATCCCGTCCTGTCCTGCATCTAATGGTGAACTCCAATTTTTGAGCTTTGGAGTGTGTGGAGTACACCCTTCATCGCCATTACTCCCAGGTCCACTCTGGCCCGGAGTGGTAGTACCTGTTAGGGTTCTATCTATGGGTTAAAGTATCGAAAAGGCAACTTCTGGATCAGGACTTTTCAGGAACTATAAGTCTAAGTGATCAAGACAAAATTCACACGTCCTGATTTGTACATATTTGCCAAACGTTGCAATGATGCAGGACAGGCAATATGACCCTCAGCCACTGCCTTCGAGCACATATATGATTGGGTTGGGTTGGGGATTTGTCATAAGGGAAATAGAGTTGGGACAATCATATAGGTGCTAGGGCTTGAGGTGATTAGCCGACTGATGGGTTAAATAGAAAAAAATTAGTTTAACAATTTGTTTACAAAATTTTAAAGAGTTTTAAAGAAATTTCATACCCATCAGAGTGAATAAAACAAGCATCTTCAGCATAAGATAACCCAAGAAGGGTTTGACATGCCATAAAAACTGTTGTACCGGCCGTTCCTACAGTGGAGATATACACCGGTTCTCACTATAAATAGTGAGACACCGAGTGAAAAGTTGTACTGTTACCGTTAACGACAAGCTAGTCGTTCATGTACCTATGATTGTAAATACACTTGTCTTATTTTACCCTATCTCGACTTGACTCTTTTTTACTGTTGACTAACATCACAACAAAACTAAACCAACCAACCAACCAACCAACAAAACCGAATAAAATCCAGAAAAGCATCTTCAGGCATAAGATAACCCAAGAAGGGTTGACATGGATGAGAATTTTTCAGAAACTATAAGTCTAAGTGATCAGGACAAAATTCACACGTCCTAATTTCTACATATTTAATATATAATATCCAAATAAACTTTACCTTTGTATTTTCAAACGGCATTTCTAGCTCTATTTAAATATCCAGATGCGTCAATTTTACAAAGTAGTTAGACCATTGGTCAATTACACGCAAGGATGAATATTTTATATATGGACTATCAAATATATGCAACCTCCGGTGCAAGTATTTAAGTTTTAATATAATAACATATCATGTTAAATTAGAAAGGCTAATGAAACTGAATAAGAATTCAGATAAAAATATTTACAAATAGAAACTGAAAAATAGAACAACTTTGAAACTAACTGTTCCACCATTTTCCCTTACTCTCGTCTTTCAGTGGTAAATTTCCCTAATTTAACTATTTAGTTAAAATAGGAAGAAAAGAATAAAATTACAGTTATTTTTTATGTTAATAGATTCTGTTAAGATTTATCCGCAAGATTTTGCTCATATTTATTAAGATAAAACCAAACAATTAGAAATCAATACACTAAGCATATATTTATTAAAATCAAATTTTTTAAGATCAATATGCAAATTAGCCTCTCCATTCACACTGTAAACCGCTATTTCGTTGAATATATAAATATAATTGCATGTTATTAGTATGTAGATATTGTTAACAGTCTTAATGATGTAAAACAATTTTACTAATAATTGAGGTTTAAATAAAAATAAAATCATGGAGAATGTTGTGTAAATAACAATGTATTATTGTGACTTGTGTAGTGTTCGGTTACAGACAGACAAACCCACATCTCCATTATAATAGATGTTCCTTGGTAAATCTATTAGAAATTTAGTACGTGCTGGATGAACAGTCCATGACATTCACTTTGGTCCTTACTTAAGGCTAGATTGACGGTTGGAGAGACCCCTCCGATCAACGGCTGGTCACGTCAAGGAATGTATTGGAAATTTAGTACGTGCTGGATGAACAGTCCATGACACTCCACTTTGGTCCTTATTAGGCTAGATTGAGGTTGGAGGACCCCCTCCGATCAATCGCTGGTCACGTCAAGAATGTATTGGAAATTTAGTCGTGTTGGATGAACAGTCCATGACACTCCACTTTGGTCCTTACTTAGCCTAGATTGACGGTTGGAGAGACCCCCTCCGATCAATCGGCTGGTCACGTCAAGGAAATGTATTGGAAATTAGTACGTGCTGGATGAACAGTCCATGACACTCCACTTTGGTCCTTACTTAGGCTAGATTGACAGGTTGGAGAGACCCCCTCCGATCAATCGGCTGGTCACGTCAAGGAAATGTATTGGAAATTTAGTACGTGTTGGATAAACAGTCCATGACACTCCACTTTGGTCCTTACTTAGACTAGATTGACGGTTGGAGAGACCCTCCGATCAATCGGCTGGTACGTCAAGGAAATGTATTGGAAATTTAGTACGTGCTGGATGAACAGTCCATGACACTCCACTTTGGTCGTTACTTAGGCTAGATTGACGGTTGGAGAGACCCCTCCGATCAATCGCTGGTCACGTCAAGGAAATGTATTGGAAATATGTACGTGCTGGATGAAACAGTCCATGACACTCCACTTTGGTCCTTACTTAGCCTAGATTGACGGTTGGAGAGACCCCCTCCGATCAATCTGCTGGTCACGTCAAGGAAATGTATTGGAATTTAGTACGTGTGGATGAACAGTCCATGACACTCCACTTTGGTCCTTACTTAGGCTAGATTGAAGGTTGGAGAGACCCCTCCGATCAATCGCTGGTCACGTCAAGGAAATGTATTGAAATTTAGTACGTGTTGGATAAACAGTCCATGACACTCCACTTTGGTCCTTACTTAGACTAGATTGACGGTTGGAGAGACCCCTCCCGATCAATCGGCTGGTTCACGTCAAGGAAATGTATTGGAAATTTAGTACGTGCTGGATGAACAGTCCATGACACTCCACTTTGGTCCTTACTTAGGCTAGATTGAGGTTGGAGAGACCCCCTCCGATCAATCGGCTGGTCACGTCAAGGAAATGTATTGGAAATTTAGTACGTGTTGGATAAAACAGTCCATGACACTCCACTTTGGTCCTTACTAGACTAGTTGACGGTTGGAGAGACCCCTCCGATCAATCGGCTGGTCACGTCAAGGAAATGTATTGGAAATTTAGTACGTGCTGGATGAACAGTCCATGACACTCCACTTTGGTCCTTACTTAGGCTAGATTGACGGTTGGAGAGACCCCTCCGATCAATCGGCTGGTCACGTCAAGGAAATGTATTGGAAATTTAGTACGTGCTGGATGAACAGTCCATGACACTCCACTTTGGTCCTTACTTAGGCTAGATTGACGGTTGGAGAGACCCCTCCGATCAATCTGCTGGTCACGTCAAGGAAATGTATTGAAATTTAGTACGTGTTGGATGAACAGTCCATGACACTCCACTTTGGTCCTTACTTAGGCTAGATTGACGGTTGGGAGACCCCCTCCGATCATCGGCTGGTCACGTCAAGGAAATGTATTGGAAAATTTAGTACGTGCTGGATGAACAGTCCATGACACTCCACTTTGGTCCTTACTTAGGCTAGAATGAAGGTTGGAGAGACCCCCTCCGATCAATCGGCTGTCACGTCAAGGAAATGTATTGGAAATTTAGTACGTGTTGGATAACAGTCCATGACACTCCACTTTGGTCCTTACTTAGACTAGATTGACCGGTTGGAGAGACCCCCTCCGATCAATCGGCTGGTCACGTCAAGGAAATGTATTGGAATTTAGTACGTGCTGGATGAACAGTCCATGACACTCCACTTTGGTCCTTACTTAGGCTAGATTACGGTTGGAGAGACCCCTCCGATCAATCGGCTGGTCACGTCAAGGAAATGTATTGGAAATTTAGTACGTGCTGGATGAACAGTCCATGACACTCCACTTTGGTCTTACTTAGGCTAGATGACGGTTGGAGAGACCCCCTCCGTCAATCTGCTGGTCACGTCAAGGAAATGTATTGGAAATTTAGTACGTGTTGGATGAACAGTCCATGACACTCCACTTTGTCCTTACTTAGGCTAGATTGAAGGTTGGAGAGACCCTCCGATCAATCGGCTGGTCACGCCAAGGAAATGTATTGGAAATTTAGTACGTGTGGATAAACAGTCCATGACACTCCATTGGTCCTTACTTAGGCTAGATTGACGGTTGGAGAGACCCCTCACCGATCAATCGCTGGTCACGTCAAGGAAATGTATTGAAATTTAGTACGTGCTGGATGAACAGTCCATGACACTCCACTTTGGTCCTTACTTAGGCTGATTAAGGTTGGAGAGGACCCCTCCGATCAATCGGCTGGTCACGTCAAGGAAATGTATTGGAAATTTAGTACGTGTTGGATAAACGTCATGACACTCCACTTGGTCCTTACTTAGACTAGATTGACGGTTGAGAGACCCCTCCGATCATCGGCTTGGTCACGTCAAGGAAATATTATTGGAAATTTAGTAGTGCTGGATGAACAGTCCATGACACTCCACTTTGGTCCTTACTTAGGCTAGATTGACGTGGAGAGACCCCTCCGATCAATGGTGAGTCAGCGTAGATCCTACATCGATTTAGTAGTGGACAGTTTAGTGTTTGCTTGAATGGTCAGATGTACGGCGTCTCAGATATGGATGTTTGGAAATTGTACGTTGTTATGACGCTGTTGAGATATATGATGTCCTTGATGGCAGTTGGGGGGCGCGGATGTGGACCTGGCAGCGCGGGGGTGTGGGTCCTCGGTGTTGTCCAGATCTTAGATCGAGTAGAAGTAATGCGAGAATTGGAAGAGGAACTGGGAAATTTCGCGCACATTTAGTACGTGCTGGATGCAACTGCTCCATCGCACATACACGTAGCGCTTGTAACTTAGGCTAGATTGACGGTTTGGGAGGACCCCCTCCGATCAATCGCTGTGTCACGTCAAGGAATGTATTGGAAATTTAGTACGTTGTGTGATGACAGTCCATGACATCCACTTTGGTCCTATTCCTTAGGCTAGATTGTGACGGTTGAGAGACCCCCTCCGATCAATCGCTGGTCCACGTCAAGGAATGTATTGGAATTTTTAGTACATGCTGGATGAACAGTCCATGACACTCCACTTTGGTCCTTACCTTAGGGCTAGATTGACGGTTGGAGAGACCCCCTCCGATCAAATCGGCTGGTCAGGTCAAGGAAATGTATTGGAAATTTAGTACGTGCTGGATGAACAGTCCATGACCACTCGCACTTTGGTTCTACTTAGGCTAGATTGACGGTTGGAGTAGACCCCTCCGATCAATCGCTGGTCACGTCAAGGAAATGTATTGGAAATTTAGTACATGCTGGTGAACAGTCCATGAACTCCATTTGGTCCTTACTTAGGCTAGATTGACGGTTGGAGAGACCCCCTCCGATCAATCGTGGTCACGTCAAGGAAATGTATTGGAAATTTAGTACGTGCTGGATGAACATCATGACACTCCACTTTGGTCCCTTACTTAGGACTAGATTGACGGTTGGAGAGACCTCCGACAATCGCTGGTCACGTCAAGGAATGTATTGGAAATTTAGTACTTGCTGGATGAACATCCATGACACTCCACTTTGGTCCTTACTTAGGCTAGATTGACGGTTGGAGAGACCCCCTCCGATCAATCGCTGGTCACGTCAAGGATGTATTGGAAAATGTTCAGTACAGCGTTGTGTTTGAAACAGTTCCATGGACACTCCACTTTGGTCCTTACTTAGGCTAGATTGACGTTGGAGAGACCACCACTGCCGATATGCGGCTGGTCACGGTCAATAGAAATGTATTGGCAAATTTAGGTACGTGTCTGGATAAAACAGTGCCATGACACTCCACTTTGGTCCTTACTTAGGTAGATTGACGTTGGAGAGACACATCCCGATCAATCAGGCTGGTCACGTCAAGGAAATGTATGGAAATTTAGTACGTTGCTTGGATGAACAGTCCATGACACTCCACTTTGTCCTTACATTAGGCTAGATTGAACGGTTGGAGAGACCCCGCTACCGAATCAAATCGGCTGGTCACGAGTCACGGAATGTTGTGAAATTTAGTAGCGTGTTGGTATGAACAGTCCTGACACTCCACTTTGTCCTTACTTAGCTGAAGATGGACGTTGGAGAGACCCGCCTCCGACAATCGGCTGGTCACTGCCAAGGAAATGTATTGGAAGAATCTAGTACGGTGCAATGTTAAATGCGCAATTCAGGCCAGTTCCAGACGATAAGGTACACTTTTTGAAGAGCAAAACCCAGGCCTTTCTCCCTTTTTGGCTAGTTGCCACATGGGTTGCAATTCACGACATCTCCGATTCACATCATCTATAAAACACAACGAATGTAGATCAAAGGTAAGAGTATTTACAAGGAGTCGAAGGAGCTCTTATTCTCCGTAGAATGGCTATTTTTCGGAGCGAAGAAGGAAATAATACGAAAGAAATTGCAGACGACAGGTCTGTAGCTTGTATTAACAAAATTACATAAATGTTTTATTATAGAAATTTTATTTGGTATGTTGCTACAAGACGTATACTGAGTTGATAGTAGTTTTTGGAGTAGTGTGGGATAAACAGGGTATTCTGGTGTGGGTAGGGAAATGTTGAAAAAAATGAGGAAAAATATTTTCTCTTTATGGTGTCCTTTGGTAATTTCCCGATAAACCTTTTAATGAACATTCATTTGTCGGATAACAATTGTAAACTTTTATATACCTTATATAGGGTCGGGTCAGCTCAGTCGGTAGAGCGATTCGGCTTAAACATAAGGTCCCTAGTTCGAGTCCGGTCCTCGCCAACATCAGCGTATGAGCTGAGCACAGGGATCTGTGGCGGTAAAGCAAGGAGGTGATGGGTAGGTGTGGGCGTTGCCACGCTCGGATGGCTAAAATCAATCTCTGTGGTCTGCGCTATTGAAAAGTGGATGACTCCCTCGCTGACTGGCTGACACCGACTTTAGGCCGCCCGACGACTTGTAACAGCTCTGTTACTTTTTTATTATACGCTTACTAATGATTGCGTGAAGTTGTAATACCGACAGTAAAAGAAGAAGGTCAAGTCGAGGTAAGGTGAGTAAAATAAGACAGAGTGTTATTTACGAATAAATGGTTACACAGGAAACGGCTGAGCTTTCGCGTTAATCGTCAGCATGTACGGAAGCGTTTCGACTCGGTGTCTCCTATTATAAGTGGAGAATACCGGATGTAATAGTTCTCCACTGTAGGAACGGCCGGTACAACACTATATAAACTTCCATTACGATCCTATAAAACACACGAATGAGATCAAGCAGTGTCTGTTTTCAGACAGTTATCTAAGATAGGGTCTATGGGAGAGTGTTATGGTCAGGACTGCTTATCCACAAGCTCGTCCTAAGCATCACGGTCCCCACCCACGAACCAAAGGTGGCCCATTTGAGGGAGTTTACTCATGATTAAGGCAAATGTGACTTTTGATCAGCTTTATGGAGTTATTTTGACCTTTCTATTGTTTTTAAAAGTCGCAATCAGAAGTTTTTCTTGTATTCCTGTAAGTCCAACAAAACAAAGGGGAACCACTCTGACTGTAAAGTATTACTCAATTCCCATTTAATCTAGTACCCTAAACCCTAACCCTAACCTTAATCCTAAATCCTAACTCCAACAACCGCTTCTTTCTCCTAGTATATCAATTAAATACATAAAGTTATCAGTCAAGGAGTGGTTCCCCTTGTTTAATTGTGATTATAGAAATAACGTTTCTTTTTATCTTCTTTTATTTCAAACATCATTCTAGCTCCCTTTAAAACCTGATTTCGTCATTGTATACAAAGTAGGTAGAACCATTGGCAATACCGCAAAGGATGAATATGTCTATGGTAATTTGCTGTATTTGAAATTTACGTACGAGCTGTTAAATGGGCTTAATCAGTCATTCATAGAGATAAAGTACACTTATAAAAGCAAACCCAATTACGATACAATTAAAACATTCCCGATTCACTCACCTACAACACACGAAATAGTAGATATAAACTCTAACATTAACAAATACTGATATAACTCACAGATCACAAATTAGTTCATTCCGCAGTAATGCATTATCTATTTAAATATCTTATCTCTTCGGCCCCGTAACCACCTCTCCTAAATATCTATTACACTTTCTAACTACCAGTGTAGATCATTTGATCAAGTAATACGAGGGAAGGAATATTTTCCTTCATGGTGTCCTATGATCCAAATGTCCCGAAAAATTTCAATAACATTCATTTTGTCTCATAGAATTTAATCTTTATATACCCATACTTAAAGTAATTATAACAAGTTCTTTGCCTTTTCGCCATACATATTTTCTCCCGTATATATAAAATGTATATATATATATATATTATATATATATATATATATATATATATGTGTGTGTGGTGTGTGTGTGTGTGTGTGTGTACGTGTGTCCTGCTTCGTTGATTGAGTCCATATATGCTTCTTTGGGTATACTGAGCGTTCAATTTTCAAGCCCATCCCCATTTATCATATGGTGCTAGAAGCTGGTGCCGAGGTCTACATTCCTGAATTACGTTAAACCTATCATGTAGAGGTTCCAGTTTTGACGGTTTGGAATGTCGGAGCACCCCTTCAATCAACATTGGCCCCTGGTCACTTGACCTGAATGGTAGTACTTTAGGGTTCACCTATGGAAAAATACAGAATATATTTAATAAAAAATTGATATCCATTAAGAAGATTTATTTCAAAACTTTATTTAATAATGATAATCCCACTGATGGTTTGATGTGCCGTAAGCAAACAACAAAACCAACCAACCAGTCCCTATCGAAATCGCCTCTGCATAGTCCTCAACACAGTAGTATAGACCATGCACAGAGCTGATTCGATCGTAGTCTTTTTTTATTTGGGCAAATTTTCTAACTGTTTATAAGCGGCAGAAATTTCGTGAAACGCTACATATCGTGGTGCTTGCTAGAAATTCGACTGTATTCGTAAGAATTTAAAAACGGTAATGGTAATGAAACTTATCATATAACCGTTCTTATTGCATTGACAACATGTTCAACCTTGCTGACATATGTCACTTATTTCTCATTGCTAAGAGCATGTGAAAGACTGAGTAGATAGCTAATTTTGCCCTAGCATTGGGTGGTGTTCATATCCTTTTATCCTATATCATAGATATATAATAATATATTAATATATATATATATATTATATATATATATAAGAAGTGTTGTTATGGTGTCAACGGGAAAAATTAATATTTTATAAAACAAGAAGGTCTGCAAAAAGATAATTCTTTTTAAAAAATTTCAACTTAATATGCACACGCAGTGTTTCAATCTGTATCTGTCTTCAGAGCTTGAATTATGTATTTTTGGCAAGAATATGTCTCAGTTAATGAATGTGTGGTTTTTGATACTTACTTTTATTATAACACACCACATACAACACACACACACACAGCACACACACATATATATTATATATTTGGAGATGATTGGAATGACATCAATAAAGTGTGTTAATTAAAGTCATACCTAATTTGTAATTAATTAATTTATAATTAAATGATTAGGCGTTGCATATCTGTTTAATGTAAACGCGGTAAAATTGTAGATCGAGAAAAAGTCGATTAAAACCGATTGCACGCCTAATTCATTTAATTAGTAAATTAATTAATTAACAATTTAGGTAATGACTTGTTAATTAAGCACATAATCTCCAAAACAAAATTGTCGGCCTTCGCATTTCAAAACATTGTTTTGGTTCACTTTCATATGTACACATGATGTGGTGGTGTGTGTTTTGTGTGTGTGTGTGGTGTATGTGTGTGTGTGTGAGTAGAGAGAGAGAAGTGTGTGTGGGTGTGGGGTGAAAATATAAACAGTTTTTTTTTTTTTTTTTTATTTTTTATTTCTGTTTTTTTTGGGGTTTATTTTATGGAATTTATGATTATTTTTTTTTATGTTTTGGGATTTGAATTATATAAATACACAGGTTGGCTATGGTTGTTGGTGGCGAATGAGACAAGAAAAGACCCCCAGTTCTTAAAAATAGTAATCTAAAGAAGAAACGTGGTTTGGAGTTTTGGGTAAAATTTAAGATGAAAATGTGCTGAGGACACGCCCGAAAAGTTGTCTATAAGTAAACATGTATGTACAGATAATGTTTTCATGTGTATCAGAAAATGCGTGTATGACCACATAGTTACAGATTTGTTTGTTTTAGTTTTAGTTTTTTAGATAAGTATTGAGACATAAATAGTGTTACGGACAAAAAATAATTGAATTTAGCCAAAATTACCGCCTTTCATTATATGTACTAGCAAATTTTATATGCATCCGCTCCGGGTGCAAGTATTAGGTTGATGGTAATAAATATGTATCCAATTATAAATATTGAGAAAAATGACAACTGAGGGGGGTGTAACGAAAATAGAACAGCTTTAAATCAATCTGCCATCATTTTTCCATCACTGCCGCGTCTTTCATTTTCTAATTTATTATTTAGTTTAGATTACTGAGTATTTAATAAAAATTACAGGTTCTTTCGCCTTTTTTAATGGATTTCTTTTAAGATTTATCCCTCACACCCAGATTTTTGGTCAGATTCGTTAACGAGAAACAAACAATTGAATCAATTATACTAAGCATATATGTATTAAAGTCAAATTCTTGAATATCAAATATGCAATTACTTTCTCGTTTCACTTATTGTAAATCGCTAATTTTCTTGAATATATAAATATACTTTTATGTTATTAGACGCGTAGATTAATCCATAGTAATTAATAACTATAGAGAATGTTATCATTAATTGAGGTTTAAATAAAAATAAATTCTGAAATGTAATGCAAATAACAAAGGGAATTTGAGTTGTATAGTAATAATAGTTTCGGTTTACAGACAGAAAAACCACAATCTCCATTATAAGAAGATTCATATCGATTACATTGTAGATCACGATGTCACGGTACAAGAACGGTGTTTGTCGCAGTAGGCCAACCAAGTTTTGTAGTATAGTCGGTCGTTAGTAGTATGTAATAGTCGGTTTAGTTAGAAAACAATATATACGCTAAGTTGTATAGCAAAGGGGCTTTGTATTTATTTGCGCGTTGGGTTCTTTTTCAGAGAGAAGCGAACAGAGCAGAGGAAGAGATAGAGTTAATGGAAAATTCACTTACTGATAGTTGGGCGGGGGACAAATTCCCGCCCCGCTTAAGGAACAGAGACAACAAGCGTCTAGCACAGTGTTTAGTGGTTACTAGACAAGGGAAAAGGAGAGGGAGAATTCTCGGGCTTCTGTTTAAATAACCAACCACTAATTGGCGAAAACCTGGTGACAAGGGGATTATAAACCCTTTGCGGATCAAATTGCTAAGGAATACGCATTGCGAAGGCGAACTGAGGTTAGATTGTTAGAATTTTGTCAGTTAGTCAAAGGGAACAGACGTGATGGTCCCTTTTCCAGTAAGCAAACTGCGGCAGTTTGAACCTGCAAGAACAGAACAACAGTCTCCAACAACTAGCGAAAGAGATCGACTCCCTCACTGCCGTGATAACACAATAGTTCACTCACCATAATTGTTGAGTGTAGGTTAATATTGCATCAAGACACGTTAATGGGTCACCTGCAAGAACTGAACCAAAGTCCTCAAACAAGCTCGCGGAAAAGAGGATAGACTCCCTCACTGTCCAGGTTAATAACGACAAGTAGTTTACGCTCACAAATTGTGTGAGTGTAGGTTAATATTGCATCAAGACACATTAATGGTCACCTGCAGACTGAACCAAAGAGTCTCCAACAAACCTAGCGAAAAAGAGGATCAGACTCCCTACTGTCCGCGGTGATAACGAACAATAGTTCACCGCAACCAATTGTGTGAGTGTAAGGCAATATGGCATCAAGCCACATTAATGGGTCACCTGCAAGAACTGAACAATAGTCTCAAACAAACAGCGAAAAGAGGATAGACTCCTCACTGACCGGTTGATAGACAATAGTTCACCCACCAAATTGTGTGAGTGTAGGTTGATATGCATAAGACACATTAATGGGTCACCTGCAAGAGACTGACCAAAGTCTAAACAAACTACAAAAAAGAGGATAGACTCCCTCACTGTCCGGTTAATAACGACAATAGTTCACGTTCCACAAATTGTGTGACGTGTAGGTTTATATGGCATCAAAGAATCTTAATGGGTCACTTGCAAACTGAACCAAAGTCTCAAACAAACTAGCGAAAAGAGGAAGACTCCTCACTGCCGTTGATAACGAAATAGTTCACCTCACCCAAATTGTGTGCAGTGTGGTTAATATTGCATCAAGAACAAATTAATGGGTCACCTGCAAGAACTGAACCAAAGTCTCAACCAAACTAAGCGAAAGAGGATAGACTCCCCTCGTGTCGCGGTTGATAACTGACAATAGTTCACCCACCAAATTGTGGTGAGTGTAGTTAATATGGCATCAAGACACATTTAATGGGTCACCTGCAAGAACTGAACAAAGTCTCAAACAAACTAGCAAAAAGAGGACTAGACTCTCTCACTGTCCGGTTGATAACGACAATAGTTTCACCCACCAAATTGTGTGAGTGTAGTTAAATATTGGCATCAAGACAACATTAATGGGTCACTGCAAGAACTGAACAAAGTCTCGAAACAAATAGGAAAGAAGGATAGAACCTCCCTCACTGTGCCGTTGATAACGATAATAGTTCACCCACCAATATTGTGTGTGTCGGTTATATGGCATCAAGATATTAATGGGTCACCTGAAGAGCTGGAACCAAAGTCTCAAACACCTAGCGAAAAGAGGATAGACTCCCTCACTGTCCGTTGGATAAACGACAGATAGTTCACCCCACAAATTGTGTGAGTGTAGGTTTATTATGGCACAGACAATTAATGGTCACCCTGCAAGAACTGAAACCAAGTCTCAAACAAACTAGCGAAAAGAGGATAGCTCCCTCACTGTCGCGGTTGATAACGATATAGTTCACCCACAAATTGTGTGAGTGTAGGTTAATATGGCCTCAAGACACATTAATGTCACCTGCAGAACTGAACAAAGTCTCAAACAAACTAGCGAAAAGAGGATAGACTCCCTCACTGTCCGGTGATCAAGACAGTAGTTCACCCCACCAAATGTGTGTGAGTGTAGGTTAAGTATGGGCATCAAAGACACATTCATGGGTCACGCTGCAAGAACTGACCCAGTCTCAAACAAACTAGCGAAAAGAAGATAACTCCCTCACTGTCCGGTTGATAACGACAATAGTTCACCTCACCAACTTGGTGTGAGTGTAGGTTAGATATGGGAATCAAGACACATTAATGGTCAGCCTGCAAGAACTGAACAAAGTCTCAACAAACTAGCGAAAGAGGATAGACTCCCTCACTGTCGCGGTTGATAACGACAATAGTTCACCTCACAAAATTGTGGTGAGGTAGGTTAATATTGCATCCAAGACACATTAATGGGTCACCTGCAAAGAACTGAACCACAGTCTCAACAAACTAGCGAAAAGAGGATAGACTCCTCACTGTCGGTTGATAACGACAATCGTTCACCCACCAAATTGTGTGAGTGTAGGTTAGATATTGCAGTCATAGAACACATTAATGGGTCCCCTGCAAGAGCTGAAGCCAAAGTCTCAACAACTAGCGGAAAAAGAGGATAGACTCCCTCACTGTCGCGGTTGATAGACGACAATAGTTCACCTCAACCAAATTGTGTGAGTGTAGGTTAATATTGGCATCAAGACACATTTAAGGGTCACCTTGCAAGAATGACCAAAGTCTCAATACCAACAGCGAAAAGAGGATAGACTCCCTCACTGTCCGGTTGATAACGACAATAGTTCACCGCACCCAAATTGTGTGAATGTGGTTAATATGGCATCAAGACCATTAATGGGTACCTGTAGAACTGAACCAAAGTCTCAACAAACTAGGCGAAAAGAGGATAGACTCCTCAACTGTCCGGTTGATAAACGAACAATAGTTCACCCCACCAATATTGTGTGAGTGTAGTTAATATGCATCAAGAACACATTAATGGGTACCTGCAAGAACTGAACCAAAGTCTCAACAAACAGCGAAAAGAGGATAGACTCTCACTGTCCGGTTGATAACGACAGATAGTTCACCCACAGTCAAATGTGTGAGTGTAGGTTAATATTGCATCAAGNTTCTTGTCTTTCTCCTTTACTTCTTCTTATTCTCTCTATATCTATATATATAATAATATATATATATAATATATATATATATATATATTATATAATTATATTTGAGGAGTGTGGGTAGTGGTTGCATAAATACCACACGGCGCATGGCAGTGATCCTGAAATTACAACATATGTCAAGACATAAGTTACCATAAAAAATGGCGTTTGTTTTTTCTTTCGCGGCTTATTTTGTCATCGTTTACATTTTCCGCTTCATTTTTCTCTCCTTCATTTCTCTCTTCTTTTCTCATCCCCCCCCCCTGCAACCGCAATCCAATCTCCCCCCCCCAACGTCTTGTACACTAATTCTCCAACGTAGTGAGTTAAGATTGAGTGTGAAATCATTGATGTGTGGGGGATTGGAAGGGGGTAAAATTTGGTTGCGTAAAGCATCAAAAACTTGAGCGTCATTGAATTATCATTCCGAAGAGTGTTCTGAGAAGAAGAAGAAAGAAGAAGAAGAAAGAAGAAGAAGAAAGAGAAATAAAGAAGAAGTAAGAAAGAAAGAAAAGGAAGAAGAAAGAAGAAGGAAGAAGAAGGAAAATAAGAATAAAAATGAACAGAAGAAGAAGAAAAGGAAGAAGAAAATGAGGAAGAAAGAAGAAGAAGAGAAGAAGAAATAGAAGAAGAAATATAGAAGAAGAAGAAGAAGAAGAGAAGAAGAAGAGAAGAAGAGAAATAAAAGAAGAGAAAGAGAAGAAGTAAAGAAGAAGAAAAAGGAGATGAAAGAAGAAAGCGAAGAGAAGAAGGTGAAAGAGAAGGAAGGTGAAAGAAGAAGAAGAAGAAGAAGTAGAAGAAGAAGGTGAAAGAAGAAGAAGAAGAAGAGGAAAAAGAAAGAAGAAGAAGAAAGAAGGAACAAGAAGAAGAAGAAGAGAAGGTAAAGAATAAGAAGAAGGATTATGAATAAGATAGGCTGAATACTTGTTATGAGAAAGAAAGAAAGAAGAAAGAAAGAAAACAATGAATATATTATACAGAGAAAGAAATGAGTGAAGAAAGAAAAAAGAAAGAAAAGAACTGAATATAATTATAAGAAGAAATGAAAGAAAGATAAGAAAGATAAGGGATAATAATAACTCTCACTATATGTACGAAACATTATGAAGAGAAGATGAAACGTAATAGAACAATGATACTATATCATCTACGTACTAATAATAAGCATAAATAATAAATTATTCAGACGCAAATTGAGAGCCATTTAGTAAATCTATATGATATTAACAAACGCCCCCAAATTTAAGAATACTTCATCAGAATGGATAAATACATCGGAAGAATTGTGAAATGCAATAACAGCCGAAAATTCTCTCAATTGAGTATAATGCTTACGACTCTCAAAAAAAATTTTTATATTAGCAAAAATGTATACTTAAAAACTGTCACCAATGCAGACAGAAAACAAATGAGAAAAAAAAGAAATAAAGATCAATACAGAGGCCAATATATTTTTTAGGGATAGTAGTCAGTCTAAATTAACAATATTCATATGAAAAATTAAAAAATCTGAAAATAAGTATGAAGCCCAAAAGGTAAAAACCAAGAAAATATAAAAATAGAAAAGAAAGTATAAAAGAAAGATAAGTAAAGATAGAAAGAGCAGTAAAAGAAAGAAGAGAGAAGAGTAACACACGAATCATAGCGAGAGATGAGCTACGAGAAAGAGAAGTTATGATATAGTTAAATGAATGAGAACATCAGATAAAAGAAACCTTAGAATAAAAAATGAGATAAGATTATAAGAGAACAGAATAGAGCGTATGTACCGAAAAGATATATTGAATAGATAAAAGAGAGAGAAAAAAGAAAGAGTGACAGAGATAGAGAAAGAAAAAGCGAATAATCTAAGGAATATAAAAATAAAAATGCCAACTGCGTGAATAGAAACATAAAAGCAGACACAAATTGATTATTATGAATCCGAACGAAAGCAATATCTGCTCTGAGCATGACCTGCTTAAGCCCATCGAGATACTGCTTAGCTGGTACTTCTCTTGGTTTTGTCTCTCCCCACCTTACTGTCATGTCTCTCCTCGCTTCTGCGGCTCTCTGTTTCTGTGGCGGCTACGTCCCTATGCACTTTTATTAACTGCAAGGGCATCTAGCGAACCAACTTATATGATATTCAGTCTTCCTATCTGTATCCGGACTTAGACGAATACCACACTCTGATTTTTGTTGAGATCAGAGTACCGTAGCTTGGTCTCAACATCCTATCCTTGTCCTCGTTGTGGATGAAGACCGCGCCAATCACCAGATTCCAAGCTGAATAACTATTGACTCTGTGAAATCGTTATTGAGTTGCAGAGCTCTCCCAAACACAACTGTTATGTACATCCACCATGTTAAACAATATAAACACAAGTACCATTTGCTTGGTATACTTACAGTATCAGAGTATATTAAACTTCATATTATCTTTCTCTGACGATGTATGTCTTCCTCTGAGTTCGATCTTCTACCCGGAAGATAAGAGTGTAAGAATTCTTCTACACGTCCGCACTTCTTCATTTCTTTTTAAAGTTCCACATCTCTATAGTTATAGCCACCACCTTGCATAACAAGGAGTTTTCAATCAAACCTAATTAATTAAGATGTAACAAAGTTTACGTATCCCTGTCAGCCAATGATGGTATTATTCATACCATTTTTTTGAGTCTCGTGCGATAACTTATCTATGTATTAGTTGGCGGGATACGAAATAAAAAAAGAAGACGAATGATAAACGGTTAATAAATCACAAATCAGTATGAGCCCCAAAAGCACAGGGGAGGTAGACACGATCGTCTTTACCCTGAGCGTGCCCCTCGACACACTGAAGAATTTGAAGTGGCCAAGGCGGAAGTCTCTGCATGATGACCCGGTCAATCCCAGTGCAAAGCCAACCAGATGGTTTTCTGTGTACACTGCCGTTTTGCACCGTCGTTAACACTTAACCGTAAGATATTACTGAGATCAAGCCTCTTAAATCTATATTGCTCTGAGCCCGCCCATCCCCGAATCGTAAGGAGGTACGGTATATGGCCATGCTTATGTCGAGTGGCCGGAGGTTAGTCACGGAAGTCATAGAATAATTGCAACGTATGATTCTGATGCTCCATGCATCCTCACTAAACCAAGTCTGGTTAAGGTGTTTCCACGGTCTCTGCTCATCTCGTATCTAGGCGTGCTATTGTCTGCAGACAACAACACATTTATTTCACGGTCTACCCTTTCCTCCGTGCCACGTTTTTAAACTTTCTATCAATTGATACACACATCTAAACGCGTAGTGTACTCATTCCCCATATATATGCTAAAGAGCCGCCCCCGCGTACAACCCCAGATTCGAAATTCACGTGCCCATGAGCACTCGCTATATCTGATCAGAGTAAATCTAAAAAAAGAGAAGCAATAATTGTCTACATACCAATATCATCCTCCGGTTGTATAATTTTCTCTGATTAAAATCAACCGTAACAGCATCAATTGACGGTCGTGTTATTTAGCAAAATCTGTGATGAAAATTAGCAGAGCTAGCCCTTCCGTTGAGAATCGAGATAGACCACACGCATATAAGGAGTAGTGTATATCACCCTAGAAGCGTCAACCCAGTCGCCCGTCCTGCTTATCTAATAATTAATATCAATCCACCTCATCTATTATCAATCTATATATCATAGCGAGTCCAATCTATTATACGACCCCAGCACGCCTTCATCTGGCCCCCTCCCCTCGCAACCTCATCTCTTATTATCTAATCAAAAATGTCTGCTCTTCTCCGTCCTGAGCGTCTAGCTCTGTTCTATCTTGTTCACCTGCTATTTCTGTACCCTCGTGACTATGCTCCACTCGCATCACGTTCCATACCACTACACTATCGGCCGTACCATACCCTTTTTGAGAGCCCCTTAACCCAAGTATTGAAATGGAAAATTAAAAAAGAATGTCATAAGACTAAAATAGTGACAAGCAATGTACAGAGTAAACCGACAGTAACGACAAAATTTGGACAGTTTGGTTATTCAACCGAAACAATGTTCCCAAAGACAGTCCCGACCAATTAATCTAATCACTATATTTCTATCGAGTGTGAACTATACCAAACTTACCTCAATAAAAATACAAATAGAAAACATTTGCTATATCAATAACCCAATATACAGTAAAAAAGAAAAGAAATCAAGAAAAATAAATTTTATCCTATTAAGCATACCCAAAATAACCAGTAGAATCCTTAACTTCCCCCTTTTTTCATCAGACCTTAAACGAGATAAAGTGTTTGATCCTTTTACCATAAGATTAAAATAAAACTGCTATGATCCCCTTAATTATTACTATAAGTACCATGTTTTGTTTGGCTCTCCCGAAAAAAAAAAGAGTATTTTTTATTTTTTTCTAGAAAACGGAAAATTACAACCCTAACCAACCCGAATATTTTAATACAATTACTAAATATATTTATCTTATTAATCTTTTTATTCTTTAAACTATATAAGTAAGAGAAAATATTATTTATTCTATATTTGCTAAAAAGACGTAGGACTTTCTTCCGTCTTAAAGACCTCTCCTAGCACACAATTAAAGTCTATATCACGTTTTACTTTGTAGCAATACCGCTATCAGAGTCAGACCCCTAATATCGAAAATCAAAACCACCACCTGTAGAACAAATCGCCGCGATCTTGTCAAACTATCAATGCCGCCACCTCTTGCCACGAATGATAGTTGACCGATTTTTCAATATCTTTTACTTCTATACTCCCGTTCGGTATAAAGACAGGTAGAGAACACGTCCAGAACAAGTAATTAACAGAGGAAAAGAGAGAATCACGAACAAAATTAACACCAAATAAATCTTGATATCTGAGAGCTCTCTCTAAAATGGACCGTGTATATCGAGTCAGCATCACGTACAGTTCACGCTATTAAACACACAAAGGACGACTACTTATTGTGAAACCGGAACCGATTATAATTGTACAATATGAGCGAGAAACAAACAGTTAGGCCGTTGAAATATCCGGAGAAATAAATTTGAGCCAAAGAAAACCACACAGTTCAAAGTCGCGAAGTAACAGAAAAACAGATAGATTTGCATTTTAACAACCATATTAGCAGAAAAGATCAAGAGAAAAAAAGTAAAAAGAAGGAACTGAGGAAGACAGCACCTAAAATTTGGCAGCTCAATCTCACATATGCGAAGAGAATTGGAATGATCTCATCACACCGTTGCCAATCATTAAATCCCGCGAAGGAAAATGCAAGGTTAGAAACTTGCTAAGATGCTAGTCAATCAAGATATTAAGGGAAACAGCGGCAAAACCGTTCTCTGACAAACCGTACCTTTGAGCGAAACTACAATCAAAGCTAACACTTCCTCGGCGAAGCGAAAATTTAACGCCGAAATGCTGAGACCGGGTGTAATCGAACAAGAACTCCTCGGATTTCAACCGGTATAACTGACACTAAATCCTGATTCTGCCACCACGCCCCCGTTAAATTGTTTTATTTCATTATTTCTCGTAATAATAATAGTCTGAAATAACGCAACAAGTGTCCCAATTAATACAGTACTGATAAAACATTAGAAAACTGAGCGGTTGCCCAAAGCAGCCTATATGAAAAAGTCTGCCCAATCAAACATTTTACACCACAACTAGCATTAAGATCTCAATCAAACCCCAATCAGTTCCGAACATCGAATGAAGAAGAATTATACCCACAAAAAAATTGAAACTGAGCAATAACCAAACCGAATGAGACAAAACATTTTCCACCTTGCCCATCCAAGAAAAAAATATTCCAACCAGCGATGGAACCAACAGCAGATTATATATTCCCACCTCTATACAATGAAAGATATGTTTATACACTAAATATATACCATATTTCTAAAAGTAATATCTCACGAAAACTTTTTTCACTCACCCCCAACATTAATCAAAATTTTGCTCTCCCTCTGTGAACAACTCATTTCTATTTTCCCAGAAATACACAAAGAATGTTGTTACTCCACAAATTTAATAAAAAAATTTAAGACGATTTTACTGGAATACACCTCTGATAGAAAATGTACCAATCTATCTGCATGTTAAACAATGACGATTTCAGACCGTACTCTCGAATCCGCCGTCTAGAGTTAGTAAGAACAAATACAGTGACATCAAGTAAAATGTTTATAAAAAATATATTTGTTCGACAGAATCATCCGCCCAGAGGTACGTTATCTGGTTTAACTCAGTTTTTAAATGCATCCATCTGAAATATTCTTTTTACCACCTAAATAATTGCATGCTCCATAATTTAGAGAAATGGCTATTCCATATACTAACCGCTTAACCTAAACATGGATACATTTACTGGAACATAACAAATTGGGATATCATGGTGTGTCATTTTATTCCCTTCCATAATTCTATAGATATACCCGATCTCCATATCATTTTGGCCGCTAAAAGCCGCGTGGACCGATAGTGAAACACATATTTCCAGCAAAAGCCTCGACAATTGTTATAAATATTATTTTTAATCTATTTCCCTTAATTTGGGAAAAAAGAATTGTGTTGTATTCTTACCTCATTTTTATTTAAATCCACTAAATTTGGATAAGATTATAGAGAGATGTATGAAGTGAATGGTGTGTTGTTCCGAGATGCCATATTATAATATATAAAAACCCAAGATCTTCTTTACTTTTATATTTACTTTAAAAATATATATTAGTGTCGTGAGCTTGGTCCAGTTTAAATTAATCAGTTGACTTTTTGGGAAATTTGTATGACATGTTTATTTATTCTTTGTTTGTTTTTCGGGGTTGTCTTTTGAACACATAGAGTATCATATTTATAGCACGAGCACACACACACACACACACACACGACACAGCACACTACCACCTAGCACTACGACACTACACAGCTACAACCATCTATATGGTATTATCACGGTGTTGTTTACTATCTACGGACACACCACTCACTATTCAATGACGTACGGACAGCACGCAAATCTCATCTTATCACTAGTACATCTATTTTACAAACAATTATATTTTTATATTATTAAATATAAATGATTAATACATTTATTATATAGAAAAGTAATATTAAATATACGTATAATACTGTTGTAGTTTGTCGTGTGTGTGTCTAGGTCTTTATGTGTCAGAG
Organism: Doryteuthis pealeii; assembly: GCA_023376005.1. Lineage (NCBI taxonomy): Eukaryota > Metazoa > Mollusca > Cephalopoda > Myopsida > Loliginidae > Doryteuthis > Doryteuthis pealeii. The sequence continues at coordinate 51,702,936 of CM042169.1, forward strand.
TGTAAGAACGTAATCTCTTAGTAGCCGACAAAGTCCGACTCGAGTACTGGGTAAATTGCAGACCCAATCTACAATACCTTTGTTGTCTAAGTACTGCTGGTCCCAATCTAAGCCAAATCTTCTCGAATATGTGCATTACCCTTACTACTTGAATCCCCTTGCCAAACCCACATAAAAATGTTATCATATTAACTTTTAAATAAATAAATCCTAATTATAGAAATTGAAAGTAATATAAATAACAATATTAATAAATCTTATTATAGTATTATTAAATTGCATGGGTGGTGGCAACATGTTTCCAAATGCGGGGTAAAACTCATTTCTGAAGAACTGAAAACTCCCTTAGCAATGCATGATAAATAACTTGTCCACCTACTGACAACCTGTCCAGAAATAAGATGTCATCTATAATTCAGACTATTGGAGTAATGATCAGACTACACAAAGCTAAAATTCGTCCAACTCTCAAAGCGAGAAGTGAATCATGTATAGCAATTTTGCGTTCAGCAATCAGTACAAAGAACTCCCGGATCACCACTGAAGAACATATAAATGCATGAACATTCAAAGGGCTCTAAGTATCTCTAGGTGCCCTGACAAAATCAATATTAATTAACCTAGATATTACTCATTAACGATTCTGATACTTACGAAAATCTAAAGCAACCTACATATTCAATTATTTACTTTAAAGGGTCCCTAGCATTTATTTCCTGGCGTAGTTGTAATTAGAATCTAATTTCAAATTAAAATTAATCAACTCCTTATAAATATTATATATATAATTATTTAAACTGCACATAAAATAATTTAGTTGTATACTAACTTATTAGATAAATAAAATTTATTATTTTTTAGAATATTTTTTCTTAAAATCTTTATAGCACATGAAATAAATAATAGTAACAACGCTACAATAAACAGATCTGTAATCTTTAATAATCCAAAAAAGTAAACGATATCATTGTCTTTTAACTATTTTTATCACAAGAAAGATGCTTTATCTCCCCGGGTAAGGGTATGGTAATTGTAGCCGTATATTTTTTTACAATCAGAACTAATTAGCTGTTTTTTTTTTCCACCCCCCCCCCACCCCCCTTCTCGCTCTGGTTAGGAAATAAACCAACACGTTTTGGTAAATTTTGAATTTCAAATAAATTATTAATAGTTATTATATATTAGTAATGATTATGATTTTGCATAATATCCTAACGTGTAATATATACTATGTATATATAATAGTATTATATATATAAACACTTTTTTTTGATGATGAAACAAAGAAAAAAATACAGTACCTCAATCACAAATTTGTGAGACTAAGTATTTATTAATTTGTGAGTTTTAAAGATAAAAAAACTAAGATTAATTAGAAGATGAAAAGATGGGTAGCGTCCATAATAAAACATTATCTTTACACCTCAACCAATCAGATTATTATGCAAAGTATTATATATATATTATAATGACCAATTTATAATATACTATATATATATAGTATATATTATATATGAATAAGGTAATAAGATAAAACAAAAAATAGACTGTTATTTACTAACTGAATAAATTAGATAATGGCTACATCAGGAGATGATGTGGAGTGTGCATAAATCCTTTTCTGCTGTGCTGTCCAAATCCCTCCTGCAGAAAAGATATACGCCACCTGGACAACCAGGTTGCTCCACCCAACTTTCTCTCCCTTTATTGAGCCTATTTTATTCCAGTTGTTTAACACAAACAATACATCTCCCTAAGTGATTTTTCATATATTACTTTACCTTGTTTAAATCACTTTCCCAAATTTATTAAGTCATCAGATCGAATTTTAATTTCCATTACATTTCATTATAAAGACTTCTGCGATTAAACTATCAACATATACTACCCATATTTATTACGAATAACTAATGCAATTAATTTATAATTATATATTCAACGAAATTAAGACGGTACAGATTGTGATATAAGATAGTGGTGCCTTAAAATTTATGTATACATATTTATATATATTAAGTAAATACAGCTTCATATCTTGATTATCAATCATTTATTTAATCTAATTACCTAGTTATAATAAATTATATAGCTTGTGGTGCTACGCTGTACATAAGTATTCTATTAAATTGATATAAGTCATTTAAAGTAAATGTTATCTTTCAAAGTCTAAACATTATTTTATTCCCAAATAGAAATGTAACCATCACGAAGGAATCTAAAATTGTTATGAACTTAATTACAAACGTAGAGCAATCTATCATACCCTGTTAGAAAGAAAAATAATTCACAAAAACAATTGTTATGAATAAACCAACTCCATCAGAGATTGTATAGATCTTATACTGATTGGCAGAACTCAATCTCCTTAGTCCTACCAATAACTAAAAGTTAGAAAATTGCAGAATCCAGAAAAGCTCTATGAAGATCCTAGAAGAGATAAAGTGAGGAGACAACGACAATCATATAGCGACCAACGCCGAAAAATCTCCGATGGAAGATACACGGAGTATAAATGAAACAATTAGCGCAGTGCGGACGCGGTCCAGCAAAATACCTTATCAGGTAGACCAGGTCTGTAACACAAGTTAGCAGTTCAAACTTTTGATTCCGTCTCAACTCTCTTGTTACCTCTCTGAGTGAGGCCACACATCGGAATGACATCATGTGACGGTTGTACTTTAGCTTTCACCAATGGAGAAAAATATGTTAACTTGCTATCTGAATTCTATTCAGCTCTGAAACGACATGATTAATTATAACAAAATCATCACAACACAGCACACCCACTATCTAACACACATCTACAACACACACCACACACACATCGATGTATATATATTTCTGATTTTTTACACTCACACACAAACTCACCCAACAGCGACACACGCACGACAATTCTCACGCAACACAGACACAAAGCGACACAGACAAAATATATGTATTAAAAAACTTATAATAACTTCTGACAACCCTACCTGGAGTATATAATAGCATATTAATTATCATTAAGCTACAATACATATATATATATGTGTGTGGTGTGTGTGTGTGTTGTAGCGTATTGGTTGCCTTGTTTATGTTTTACGGACTCACATGTATACACATCCCCAATACCTGAAGAACAAGATCAAGTTCTTTATATAGTCTCTGATAAAAAAATCCAATTAAGAAAATTAAATCAAATTGTCTAAAGCCGGTAAACATGTGAGGAAATTAAAGAGATTAAACACTCTTCATGTTATACTTAAACCACATTACTCTATGTTATTCACTACCTCATCCCCATGTTAAGTCGATATAACTCGCATAGATGGAGGACGCACATAGAGTACATTACATACTCCACTCCGCCGCATGTCATGGAGGAGTGACCAGGCAATAAAAGCGATTCGTGTTGTTCCCATGAAGAGAGATGGTTTCCACATCCCCAAACCCCAAAGACTGGAACCCTTCGACCAAAATCAGCACATAGCGTTTAACGCCATTCCACAGACATGTGCCAAGAACAACCAACAACACCACCACCTCCCCTCTCAGAAATTCTCATCTGAATAAAAGAAAGTTAGGAGCTTTCGTACCTGGAAGTGGCATATAGGCCGTCAAAAGAGAAGTGAAGTCCGTTGTCGTTGGTAGTGTGTGTGATGTGGTAAGTTGGCATCTACATACTCTTGTGAATCTATGCCTCAAGAGATATTATATACCTACATATATAGTTATTACTTTAGATATATATATATCATTATTAAATGCAGGTCAGTGAGCAACAGTTCATTACGGAAAATAACCTGAACCATCAAACAAGAGCCAAGGAAGCTGGGCATCTCCCCCTGGACATGCAACGAACAGTAACTCGGCCCAACCGCAGACAATGAGATGGACCGTCTGGTCAATTTAAAGATACCCCAGAACTGGCGAGTATGATCAGAAACTAACAACCCCAAAAAAACAAGACTCTTCTGATACTCTCAAACTAGAAGAGAGGAGGCCATACACGTGATAATTCGGGCTAGACCCCATATTGCCTCAAAAATAATACAACACAAAGAACAATCATCAAAGATAATAACACGATAAGACTGAATATTACCCAATTGCCAGTGCAAAATGACTCAATCCAGAAGACAAACACGTTATTAAATTGGCGAGAGAAAAAAATTATTCGCAGGTGTAAATAAGGCATAACGGCACAAAGAGCCAAAAAAAGCGCCAATCATAGATATTTAATGAAACCTAAAAATCTTGTAAAATATATGGCGAAACAAGATGGCCGAAGAATAAAAACAACGCGGCATTCCAAGAAATGAACTGGCACTGCATAGAACTCCTCGACACCCTAATCAAACACTATTTTTTTTTTTTTCACGTTAAAATAATAGCTTATAGCTAACTATTATTAAAAAGTTTTGCCTGTAGGAGCCCAGTAGTCCACCTGAAGCGTTTTATCTATTCCATGATCCTATTGAATTAATAAAAAAAAGAAAATTTACTCTACCAATTTTCCCCGTTGGAACAATTTTAATACCCCGCCCTCTCACTAGTAAATATATTTTTATCGAAACAACTATAATAAATTCCAAAAGCATCAATGCATAAGTATTGAATAATTTTATCCCTCTTTAAAATTTATTCATCTCGAAAGAAAGTAAATGCATTAAATCAACTACCGATATAATGATTTGAAAAATAAATAACAATTATTTATCGAATAATAACTTACAAATAATATAATACAAATTATAAACGAAAAAAATACTAACTAATTATATAGTTAAATACATTTTTTCACTGAATTTAAAATAAATTCAATATAGAAATTTAAATTCAAATAGCCAAATAAACCAAAGTTTATTAAATAACTATAAGTGTTTTTTTTTTAAAAATTCTGATGAAAAATTAAATTAATGTAAATCCAATTTTCACGAGAATTATCCATAAATACTTTACCTTGTGGACTTGAATATATGCTCGAAATAGTTTTTTCTAAAAAATATATTAAGGGCGAATCAATAATCCTACCTATATCCGAGATGTTCTGACACTACCTACCAGCCTACTATATTGGCCCGGCTCCATCAAGCCAAAAAGCTCTAGTTTTTTTTTTGTTTAATTTTGAATGTGGCCGGGTTACATATTCCATCAATAAGTAAATGCCGGCACAAAGAATGAGTCCAATGCCCTATTAAATAGAAACTTTCTCTTTTACAACTGGAGAAACTAATACTACTCACTATTTTCTTCTGATGTGCTCCTTGCCAAATGTGCTTTTGCACATATTGAATTTATGTTTCCGCTAGTGGGTACCACACAAGTTGCTTCCCCTCCGAGCCAAGCTTTAAACACCAAACGAAATTACTATATTTAACGGTCATAATCTAAACTGCAATGAAGGCCATGAATCTAAAATAATTATATTTCATTTACTACAAAATCTTCTGTTATTCACCTCGAAAGAAGAAGCATTAAACAAACTCCCTAATGATTTTAAATATTTTTTATCGACTTAGACAAAAAACTAATTGCACAATTATAAACGAAAAACATGTTTACATTTTTTCACGCGTTAAATCAATTGAAAGTTTAACGTAGCCAAAATAAGAAGCTAACGGACCCACAAGGCCAAAAAGTGCTCTATTTTTTTTATTTAATTTGTAATTTTGAGGGTGGGGAAATAAAAATAAAAAGCGAGTATCCACAATAATGATTAACTGTACCCCAATCAATGAATAGCACTCCCTAGAAGATCATCCAATTACTATTTTTTCTTTTATGCAAAGTAAATGCCTTGGCACCTAATATATAAACCAATTTCCGTGTCTTACCACCCAATTTACCCGTGTATTTACCCCCCCCTTATCTCATATTTAACATAATAAAATCTGCCATAAAGGTTACATACTTATCCCTATAAATTTTTTTACCCTTACCCTCGGAAAGAATAAGAGCATTAACAACCAATCTCTCCCATGCATTTAAAAAAAAAAAATTTCGTCCCTTACAAAAATAATGCAAAATTATAAAGAAAAAGCCAGAGCGTGTTTAACCACATTTTAATCACCGTTAAATCAATTGAATCTATTTGATGAAAAGACGTAGAAGCCAAACAATACACTAGGAGCAACAAGTTACGAATACCACCATGAGCACATAACTGTAAATGACAAAATACTTATTTTTTGGTGTGGTTTGACATTACACGCCTTGAAGCAGACAATGGCTCTAGCATGATAACTCCATGCTACGGTGATCGTGATTACTTTGTTAATATTCGAATCAGTCAGTACAAGTGACAAGATGTATTCTGATTCGGCTTACTTCGTTGTACGCCAGATAACTAAAATTAGCACCCTAATTGTGATCCACAGCACTATAATTATTATTCAAGCTATGAGCATGAACCAAAAAACGGTACTCAACCAATGATACAGATATGTTGTCTTCATGTGATTTATACATCATTTCTCTAAAAAATAAATGCGCCACCGCAGTATCTTTTACGAAGTTAAAAGCTCATCTTTTCCCGCCTTGACGGGGAATGTAAGCCTAGTGGGATATCATCAGTCCGGGATCATACGATGGACCACAGAGATGAATAGAGTATAGTTGAGTAGTAAGATACATATCGTGAATGAAAATTGCCCAACCTTCTGTCACAGAATAAGGCCATTTCTACAAGTTAGTTCGGATGTGAGCACGCCGAGGGTCCCCTGATTCAAGTTGGTTTCTTTCCTGTCACACAATGAACCTCTTTCTATGTTTCCACTCGCATGCGACCGTATGTGATCGAGAATCCCAGCCCACGACAGGCAGGCCCTGCTACATAGTCAAACATGTGGTCAGTCCCGGATGGAAGAGTAGTAGTACATATATATAATATATATATATATATATATATATATATATATTTCTATAATATATAGAATATTAACGGGATAGAGAATTTTAAGAAAAAAATTCTACCTGCGAAAAAGCGCTATGAAAAACAACAAGTTGAACCAGTTTCATCTTAAAAAATTTTATGTGCGATTCTTTGAACTTGAAGAACGAATGTAAATTGAAGAATGCTAGATTCACACAGGTGTGTTCTGTGTACAAAAACAATTTAAACAATATATAATATATATATAATATATATATATATATATATATATATATATATATATATATATATATATATATATATAATATATATTGCCGATCTACCTATTTTGTCATGATGTCTAAGCAAATTTACATAATGCACAAAAAATATTTACTTTCTTTTTTTATTATTCAATAGATCATGAATAGATAAAAAAAACGCTTCGTGACTACCTGTCAATACAATTAATATTGGCAATAATTATACACATTCTGGGGCTCTGTTTCCAAATATGGCATCGTTTGTTGTTTTTGTTTGTTTTTTTGGTTTTTTTTTTACTATTTCTCTGAATTTTTAAAATGAGGCTGATAGTTTTATATATTTGGATTATTAGGACTATTGTCCCCATTTTTGTTGTATTCTGTACAACGTTTCGGCCGATGGGTCGTCCGGTCTTCTTCAGGTATTTCTTGTCAGACTTGGAACCTTCTCGAACTCTCGAGCCTTCTCTTCGAACCCAGCTACTTCTTTTCGAACATGGGAGCGTTCTTTTCGAACTCGGGAGGGTTCACAGAACTTTGAACCCAAACCTTTATTCAATCCATGGGATATACTCTTCTCATTCCGCTAACCATGACTGGGTTCAAGTGTTAAGCTGAGTTAATCACTATTCTATGTTACCGCCTTACTTTATTTGTTTTTTTAAATAACAGACTTCCTTGTATTTGAGTATTGAGTCCACGTAGTTTCCGCGTCGTATGTGTACTAGCAAATATATGCACCTCCGGGTGCAAGTATTTAAGTTTTAATATAATAAAATTCATGTTAAATTAGAAAGGCTAATGAAACTGAATAAGAATTCAGATAAAAAATATTTGAACAGAGGGGTATAATGGAAAATAGAACAACTTTGAAACTAACTGTTCCACCATTTTCCCTTACTCCGTCTTTCAGTGGTAAATTTCCCTAATTTAACTATTTAGTTAAAATAGGAAGAAAAGAATAAAATTTACATTATTCTTTATGTTAATAGATTTCTGTTAAGATTTATCCCAAGATTTTTGCTCATATTTATTAAGATAAAACCAAACAATTAGAAATCAATAATACTAAGCATATATTTATTAAAATCAAATTTTTAAGATCAATATGCAAATTAGCCTCTCCCATTCACACTGTAAACCGCTATTTCGTTGAATATATAAATAAATTGCATGTTATTAGAATGTAGATGTTGTTAACAGTCTTAATGATGTAAAACAATTTTACTAATAATTGAGGTTTAAAATAAAAAATAAAATCATGGAGAATGTGTGTAAATAACAAAGGAATTGTGACTTGGTAGTTTAGTTTCGGTTACAGACAGACAAACCCACAATCTCCATATATAATAAGATAAGATGTATTTATGGCTAAACTTGCAAATCGTCGTCAAAATTAAAACGGAAAATTTTGACGACGATTTGCAACACATCAAACTAAAATTTGAAATCAAAATTAATTTTAAAATCCGATTCAAGATACTTGACTTTTTTTTTTTGTAAGTCAGGTTAGTACTTGTTTTATTTCATTTATTTAACGAATCTTAAAATATTTTCTAAACAAAAATATTTATGTGCAGTTTAGAAAATATTTCAAGATTCGTTTAAATAAATGAAATGAAACAATTACCAACTTGACTTACCTGACTTTAGTTTGATGTGTTGCAAATCGTCGTCAAAATTATCCGTTTTAATTTTGATGACGATTTGCAAGTTTAGCCATATTTATTATACGTTATACAATCTAGCAAAAAATGCACCCTCTGACATAAGTTATAATAAATTAAATATTATATTGAATTAGAAAGACTAATTAAATTAAATACAAACACAAAAACAGATTATACTTATTTTTACTTCATTCTAATTGATTTCAATATAAAATTATGACCCATTTCTTGGGGTTTTGGCCAGGGTCAGGGATGCACATATACGAGTTGGCTTTGGACCCCGAGCAGTTAGACACAGTTGTTCCAGTCTAGCAGTCGGACTTTGTAGTTAAGAGAATTTTCTTTTGACAACTCTGACCACAATAAGTTAAGTAACCTCTACCCCACTCAAATTATACAAAGTGTCACACCTTCATCCTACATTAGCGTATAGGATAAAATCCTTTTTTTTTATCCAAATAAGGATAAACAAAAAAGCATACAAACACAATTCTTTTTCCAAACTTTAAGGAAAATAGATTAAAAATAATATTTATACAATTGTCAGAGTTTGACTGGACAAATCATGGTGCTTTCAACTACGTCCGCGCTTTAGCGCCAAAATAGAATATCGAGATCGGAACCACCTAAGAATTATGACAGAGAAAAAAATGAACAAACACACAGATTCCATTTAGCTTCCAGACAAAACAGACAACGTTCGCGGCTGATGACAGCAACTCTAAGCGACCACTAGCTCTTCTCAATTGAAGAAACAGATGTCCGAGTAAACGAGTCGACTTGCTGATTACCAAAACAAATGTCAACATTCTGAGTCACTGTTTACTACTACCATCATCGTGCCACTGCAATTTAACATCACCAATCCATTTTTCTCAGGTCGTATTCGCAAAACTTTTTTTTTTGTCCACTTCCGATCGAACTTGATTTTCATGGAGCAATATTTTCTTGTGGTGGAATTTTTTTTAGTGGCCTTTTTCTGCGGGTGGATATATTTCCCGGGGTGAATTTTCGTGGTGGAATTTACCTGGGCTATTTATTTTTCATTTTTGACCACTTCCGATCGAACTTTGATGACTCTACATGTGAATTTTTGCATTCATATTAGTCTTTTGAACATTCACATATTTTTTGATTTATACAAATTTATAAAGGGGCCGGGTTAGCTCAGTCGTAGAGCGTTCGGCTAGAAACTACAAGGTTTCCTAGTTCGATACCGGTCCCCGCCAACTCAGCGTATGAGTAGCACAGGGATCTGTCGGTAAAGTAAGGAGCTGATGGTAAGTGTGGCGCTCCACCTCAGATGCTAAAAACAATCTCCCTTGGTCTAGCGCTATTGAAAAGGGGATAGAATCCCTCGCTGACTGGCTGATACCAACTTTAGGCCGCCCCGTCGACTTTACTTTTTTACTTTTACAAAATTTATTCTCCGAATAAAGTTATTTGTTTATTTTTATTAAAATATAAGCTTGTCTTTGTCATTTCTCCGTATTTTCAGCCTAAACTGTGTCTTGTTATTTTATCGTCGTTTAAATATTATTTGTGAAGTCGGAACACGCGCAACACCGGTCTCTACAAGCGTCTTATTCTCAATTCTTTTGTCGTGTTTTCTTTTTCTTGTGGACCTGTCTCTACCTCGTGCCTTTCGAACCGGTTAGAATAGAAGTACTACAACATGGGGTCAACATCATTGTGCAACGAGGGCGCATGAGTTGCAGAGGGCGATTGTTCCTACACTGGTGCAGTAGACAAGGTCTGACTCTGGATAGCGGTTGCACCATAACACGATAGACCAAGTGCAGGAAGAGGAAAATAGAAGAAATCTACTCGACCAAACAACACTATAAATATATATATTCTTGTACGGTGTATATATACCGTTTTATCAAAAAAATTCTTTTTTCGAACACTTCAAAATTCTTGTATTTTGACAGTTTTAACTTCAAATATCAAACATTTTACTCTGATGAAGGCCGTTATTCTTTGTATGCTTAAAGATTTTATAATTTTCTATCATTATTATTTTATTTCATATTTAAATGATAATTAAATAGAATACATGTGTACATGAACCAACTCCTTGCCGAAACACGTGTTGATAACTCAAATTAAATCTATTTTATCCATTCAACATTTTTCTCCTTTATTTATTTTCCTTTCAACTTGTTGGGTTCAAAAGGTATTGTACCTTAGTGGTATATTTCACGTACCAAAATGATAATAAGTAACGTTGTCCTTTTTTTTTTTCGAGCGCTACTACGAAACGGTAAGGCGGCGGCGGCGTATATATTATATAGCGGGTCTCGTCCACGTGCCTCCAAATTCACAGTGCTAAAAATGGTGTGATAGAAATTACAACCCGAGAAATATGTAGTCACAACTGCTCCTTTATTATCGTGCTCGTCCAGTGGGTTGTACCAGAGAGGAGGAAAGGCAGAGAGAAAAGAGAGAGAGAACACTACTTGATTATCATGACCCCACACTAGCCACTAGAGGCCCCATCCGTACCCTACACCGGCGGCAGGCAAAAAGAGGTCGATCCTTTTCCTCGTTGTTCCACGTCACCACGTGACTTCCGGTCAACACCCGACTTCCGCTTGCCACTCAATTCTCAGTTCGGGGTCACGCTACGGTCAAACCATCGTTCATCCTGTTTTGGCTCATCACTATTTTTTAAAACCTTTATCATCTCTTCTTTATTTATTTCTTCCTCCCCCTTTCCATTAGTAGTCTAGCTCACAAAAAGTCAATAATATACCCATCTTGCAACAGGTAATAATTTTAATTATAATTAGTTGATCAGACAACTCCGTCCAAGGGTGTTAAATATAAAGAATGGACTTTAATACATGACAGCACGTGGAGAAGATACATATATCAGGAGATACAGAAGAAACAACATGGAAGATATATGAGTAACACATATATGAGACAAGATACAAAATGGAAGTATAAAAGTTATGGAGAGTCCATAAGTCAAAGTCAATTACTACGTTGTCTGTGTGGGGGTCTTCACCCCCACACAAGAAGGATGTAGACAAACTGTCTGACCCATTGTGTATTCGTCAAGTCCCGGACAAGAAAGATGATTCTAAGTTGGCGCTTGCCTGCTTAAATAGTCAGAGCGCCTGGTGGGAGGAAACAAAAACACAAGAGAAGATAACTGTTCCAGCCAAACAAGGGCAGACAATCCCACAAACTTTACGTCGGATTCATTTCCATTTTCAACCTTTTATTTTATTTTATTTTATTTCCTTTTATTCGCTTTTCTTTCTCTCTCTCTATCTCTCCTTTGTTTCTCTCTCTTTCTTTCTTTCTTTCTTTCTCTCTCTCTCTTTTCTCTCTCTTTCTTTTACTTCTTCTTTCTTTCTTTCTTTCTCTCTCTCTCTTCTTCTTTCTCTTCTCTTTCCTTTTACTCTCTTTCTTTCTTCTTCTCTTCTCTTTCTCTTCTCTTCTTTCTTTTATAAATATATCCTTGTCTTTCTTTCTTTCTTTCTTTCTTTCTCATAACAGTATTCCTTCTTTCTTCTTCTTTCTCTTCTTTCTTTCTTTCTTTCTTATAAATATATTCATTGTCTTTCTTTCTTTCTTTCTTTCTTTCTCATAACAGTATTCCCTTTCTTCTTTCTTTCTTTCTTTCTTTTCTTATAAATATATTCAGTCTTTCTTTCTTTCTTTCTTTCTTTCTTTCTTCCTTATAAATATATTCATTGTCTTCTTTCTTTCTTTCTTTCTTTCTTTCTCATAACAGTATTCCCTTTCTTTCTTTCTTTCTTTCTTTCTTCTTATAAATATATTCAGTCTTCTTTCTTCTTTCTTATAAGATAATTCATTGTCTTTCTTTCTTTCTTTCTTTCTTTCTTTCTTTCTCATAAACAGTATTTCCCCTTCTCTTCTTTCTTCTTTCTTTCTTATAAATATATCATTGTCTTTTCTTTCTTTCTTTCTTTCTTCTCATAACAGTATTCCCTTTCTCTTTTCCTTTCTTCTCTTTCTTTCTTATAAATATATTCAGCTTTCTTTCTTTCTTTCTTTCTTTCTTCTTTCTTCCTTATAAATATATTCATTGTCTTTCTTTCTTTCTTTCTCATAACAGTATTCCTTCTTTCTTTCTTTCTTTCTTTCTTTCTTTCTTATTAAATATATTCAGCTCTTTTTATACCGTTAAGTAGTGTGTCTGTGCATTCAGCATCGATAATCGTGTGTGTATAAAAAAAAGAAAAGAAAGGAAGCAAAACTGAAAGTGAATGTTGGGTCAGTAAAACGAGGTCTGGTGAACATGTCCAAAATGAGTTATCTCTCCCTTGCCGTGGTTGGTTCGGTCGATAGGTGGCGTTAGTTTTTGGCCAAAAGCGGGAACTACGATTTCCTGCCTCTTTTCACTCAGCCGTTCAACGAGGTAACATGGTCTAGGCACCTGCCGCCCCATAAGTCTTAGTGGACTTTTCCCCTACCAAACCCGCTACCAGTAAGTGACATCTCTCTACGACGCGAGTCGTACGCCTAATTCCTTTTATAGAACGTTTAGTATCTGTTTTGTATATCTTTTGTCATGTAAATGTACCTCCGTCACTTACGGAATAAATATGTTATCTTTTCACACCTTGTCGGAATATTGCTTGTACTTATATGTTACCCACGTTGGGAGGTTACTTTAAGCCTTTCAACGTTAATTATAACACTTCCACGTGTTATACTTTCTTGGCAACATACAGTATTACTACGGTTTTTTTTTTGTTTTTTTTGGCTAATTTTTTTTTGCATATTATTAGAGCCTTGAATTGTGGAATTTATGCAATCTTTAACGCTGCGAGTCCTCTTCCTCCTTCCCTTTGTGGGGCAGTAAACGAGGTCTGGATGGACATGTTCAAAATGAGTTATCTTCCCTGCCGTGGTGGGTTCGGTCGATAGGTGACGTTGGTTATTGGCCACAAAGCGGAACTACGATTTCCTGCCTCTTTTCACTCAGGCCGTCAAACGAGGTAACATGTCTAGGCACCTGCCCCCAGAAGCCTTAGTGGACTCTGCCCCCTACCAAACTCGCTACCAGTAAGTGACATTCTCTACGATGTGAGTCGTACGCCTAATTCCTTTTATAGAACGTTTATGTATCTGCGTGAATATATTTGTCATGTAAATGTACCTCCGTCACTTACGGAATAAAATTATGTTTATCTTTTCACACCTTTGTCGGAATATTGCTTGTACTTATATGTACCCACGTTGGGAGGTTACTTTAAGCCTTTCAACGTTAATAAACACTTCTTCACATGTTATACTTTCTTGGACACTACAGTATTACTACGTTTTTTCTTCTTAGAAGCTACGTACATTTAGTGATCCGTTTTTATTTCTTAAGTCCAGAGAATTTAATTGGTTCTCATTTTCTAAGACAGGTTCTGGTTTATGCGCGATACTATTTTGTCAGTATGACTAGATTTCCTGCCTCTTTTCACTCAGGCCGGCAACGGACAGAAAACAGGTCTAGGCGCCTGCCAGTCTCAGAAGCGCTACCAAACCTCGCTACCAGAAGTGACATTCTCCACGACGTGAGTCGTACGCCAATTCCTCTTATAAAACGTATATCTGCTCGTGAACTATCTTTGTCATGTAAATGTATCTCCGTCACTTACGGAATAAATATGTTAACGTTTTCACACCTTTGTCGGAATGTTTTATGCATACTCATGTACCCACGTTGGGAGGTTACTTTAAACCTTCCAACGTTAATATAACATATGTATAGATCTTGTGTATGTATGTATGTAAGCATTGACAAAATGAGTTATCTTCCCTTGCCGTGGTTGGTCCGATCGATAGGTGGCGTTGGTTATTGGCCACAAGCGGGAACTACGATTTCCTGCCTCTTTTCACACAGGCCGGCGACGAGAAAACATGGTCTAGGTGCCTGTCGCCTCAGAAGCCTACCAAACCCGCTACCAGTAAGTTACATACTCTACGACGTGAGTCGTATGCCCAATTCCTATTGTAGAACATTTCTGTATCTGTTGTAAATATCTTTGTCATATATGTGTATCTCCGTCACTTACGGAATAAATATGTTAACGTTTTCATACCTTTGTCGGAATGTTTTTATGTATACTCATGTACCCACGTTGGGAGGTTACTTTAAGCCTTCCAACATTAATATAACATACTAGCTCAAGTACCCGGTCCATGGCCGGACTAAAAAAAAAAAAAAAAAAAATAGGAACACCAAAGAGTGAGTGGCGAAAATAAGAGATAGGTATACCTAATTTCGGTTCATTTTTTTAATATCTCATAAAAATAAAATAGGGGATGGGGGGTAGACCTCGTAAAAAATATTTCCCCTAATATATTTTCGTGAAAATCGGACCATTAAATTGATTTTTTCATAGTATATTTTAAAAATCCTCTTGTCGTAAGTTGTTTTTTGGCTACGTAAAATTTCAGTTGATTTTAACGGTGCAAAAATGAAAAACATTGTTTTTCAATCATAATTTTCATTATTTCCGTTAGCTGAAAATTAAAAAAAAAAATCATCAGTAGTTTGTTTAATGTATCTTCTTTCGAACTGAAAATTTTTTTTTCAAGATAATATTAATTTTATGCAAGTTTCATTGTATTAAATATAGGGATGGGGTAAAATTTCACAGGGAAAATTGGTGGTAACTAATAAAAGATAATTATTTATTAAATTTAAAAACAAATCGCCGAGAATTGTCTAAGGAATAAACGGTCGAAATAAATTTTATATTCGAGACGACACTAATATGAATGAATTAAAGTGATTTCTAAAGTTTTTTAAAAATGTTAATAAATGATTAAAAGAAATCTCGAGATAAGGGCTGAACTTGAAAAACAGTCGGAAAATTAGGGTGACAAAAAAAACAACAAAAAAAAACAACGCAAATTATTTATTTTCCCATTAAACTAACTCTAAACTCCTACCCTAACCCTAACCCTACCCCCCTAAACCCCCTTAGTTAAAATTAAGTTTTATTACAAAATTTGTGGGTTCTTTTTTTCTGGGTCACCCTGTATATATGTGACCCAGAAAAAAACAGAACTCAAATTATTTATTTATTTTCCCATTAAACTAACCCTAAACCCCAACCTTAACCTAAACTCTCCTAGTTAAAATTAACAGTTTTATTACAAATTTTGTGGGTTCTGTTTTTCTGGGTCACCCTAATTTTCCGACCGTTTTTCAAGTTCAGCAGAGATAAATTCGAAAGACCATTTCTGACGGTTTTTAGGTTAAAAAAACGCACTGAAATCAAGATAAAAGAAATACCAGTAAACAATGCATAATATTTGACAATTCTTTAATCTATAAAATCTAAATACATTTACACGTAATAGTACGCGTTGTATGAAATAAAACTGGATTAATTATGTTTATGATATTGTTTTCATTTCTGGAAATCGTCTGGTTGTGGCTAGGGGATGCTTTCATACCCTAACAGGTACTACCATTCCGAGCCAATTTCTGTGGG
>CM042169.1:51721705-51729205 GCA_023376005.1 Doryteuthis pealeii
CACATTCTCTCTCTCTCTCTATCTCTATCCCTCTATCTCTCTGTCTCTGACGCTCGTAAGCAGTGTGTAACGATAGATCCCTCATTTTTATACTGAGGCACAACTGTGACAGCAAAACAACCGCTTATCCCGTACCAATTTGGTTTCTTGGTCACCTTTAGTTACCTTACAAATTCTCCTCTCTTTCCTCCTTCTCTCTCTCTCTCTCTCTCTCTCTCTCTCTCTCCCTATATATATATATATATATATATATATATATATATATATATATATTGAAAAATATTTTTTTAAAACCAAGTTTAATTGAAATTATACATTGCAATAAAGCACAAACAACTTAGACTAATGTGTCTACCGTTGGATCAATAATTAATTTCAATGGTTAATTAAATATGTTAATATTTGTTTTTTGTTATTTAAGCAATGCGTAATTAAAAACAACCTTAATCCCCAAACCCCTAAACCGTAACCCAATTTGAAAAAAAGTTCATTCATAGACTGTAGTTAAACTGTCATGGGGGACCACCAAAAAAGTTTCCGTTTTAATTTTCCGACCAATTTGCAAGTTTAGCCAAAGAATACGTACATCTTTGGAAGCGATAGCGAACTTCCTCTTTCAATTCCGGGGCGTCAAAACTGCATGACGAATTCACGAAGCACTGGGTGATGCGAGGAACCAATCCTCTAAAGAAGGGAAAAAAGGTTTACTAAGCAAAGATACAAGGTGAACAGATTAATTAACAATTGCTAGGTTGAATTAACCAGTCTCGAGAGATTGCATTCTCTTCACCGACTACGAGGTTTCGTCAGACATTATTTATCAGGAAAACAGACGTTTCCATTCTCATTATTTAGGTACTATATCACACACGCACACACACACGCGCGCACATATATATATATATATATATATATATATATATATATATATATATAAAATGTTGTTCTGGTTCCAACGGGAGAAAATTTAATATTTTATAAAAAAAGAAGGTCCGCAATATATCATATATTAGTTGTACCACGTCTGTTGTTTACAATCTTGAGCTCTCTGATGATTGTAAACATACATCTTCGTAAGTATGTATCAATTAATTGTTCGCCTCGTACTGACAGTTGCCAACGGCCGAGAGCGTAGGGGGCTTGACAGACGAAAATTCAGTCAGATTTCGCTCCCCGAATATATATATATTATATATATGTGTGTGTGTGTGTGTGTGTGTGTATGTGTGTGTGCATGTATGTTTGTTGTGTGTGTGTGTGTGCGAAGAGAAAAATGGAAGTGAATCCCGATGGTATGTAATATATTGAAAAAATTGAAACACTGCAGCGTTGGCTGAAATAAATATCACTCATTTTATTTGAACCTGATTTTTTTCAAATTTTCACTACATTACACACACACACACACACACATACACACAATATATATATATATATATATATATATAATATATATATATTATATATATATATAGAAAGGTTTTTTCTCACTACAAGAGTTTGAAGTAAAAGTTTGTAAAAATATAAAAATTCCTGAACTTACCATCTTCATCAAGATTCTTCATCAAGGGTTTTTTTTTTTCCCCTAGTATACCGAATTTTTTTTTCTAGTATACCGAATCGAATTTCGACAATCTAATGCTACTAGATATTACATTAAATCACATCATTTTAAATAGAACGCCAATAATGTTATATTTACTTTAAAATATACACCCCCCTCGGAGATGGTCTAAAATAGGACCGAAAGTACTACGGAAGATATAAGCCATTCCGAATCTATCTATCTATCTATCTATCTATCTTAATCACTTCATATCTCTCTATTTAACTATTCTTATATATTTACAGGGTGTTCGGGATAAATTTAACAGTTTCATTAGGAAAAAGAAAAAGTGCTTGGTAACTACAAAATTTAAATGGACTTATTTTTCAAAACTTGCTTTTTATAGCTGGAATACATCTTGAACATTTTTGATGCCTTTTTTTACACTTTTACTTCAAACTCTTTTGAGTTTTTCTAATGATAAAAATGCTTCTAATTTTTAAAACAGAATACGCATTTTCAAAAATTTTCAAAATTCCAGCCCTGATCGAGAGCGTTTGTTTGTACCTCGTGATTAACGATTTATTCATTCCGTATTTCCTCATAAACAAAGTTGCTTTGAAAAAGACCGCTTTATAAGGTCGAAACAGATTCTGTCACCAAAACTAATAACATATTGTTTTTCTAATATATATATACCAAACTTGTAAACCCTTGCGGTAAGAAAAAACCCTGCAAATAGTTAAAAAAAAAACCTTCATTTACACTTATTTTTAATTTATTCTTATTGATATCAATATAAAATTATACATAGGATTTCTTTTAATACGTTGGAGAATAAAACAATAATTTTAGAATCAATAACAGCAAGTGATCATTTATTAAACACGATTTTGTTAAAACCAGTATGCAAATTATTCACATACTGCAAAATATTCATATGATGTGCAAAAATTAATTTCTTAAAGATATATAACACACATTGCAGAGTTTAGACACATTAATAATTGTTGTACCGGCCGTTCCTACAGTGGAGAACATGCACCGGTTCTCACTATAAATAGTGAGACACCGAGTGGAAAGGAGCACTGTTCCCGTTAACGACAAGCTAGTCGTACATGTACCATTAATTGTAAATACACTTGTCTTATTTTACCCCATCTCGACTTGACTTCTTTTTACTGTTGGGACTAACATCACAACAATAATATGAGCCCTTCGGGGCCTGTGGGTCCAATAGTTTCGGCCGCTGGACTATTAATGAAATTAACGGCGTGATCCCAGGGGGCCATTCTCCAGGCTGAATAAAAAACACCAGCTACGATTGAAGTCCGTAGCCGAAGCGATGTCACTTGAAAAAAAAAAAAACTAGGGTTTAGGGATAGGGTTTATGGTTAGGGTTAGGGTTGGGGTTAGGGTTTTCGGGAGAAACGCCCTAAGTTGGTTGTTTTTTTTTTGCTTGTTTATTTATTTATTTATTTATTTTTGAAAGTGACACCGCTTCGGCTACGGACTTCAATCGTAGCTGGTTTTTTTTTTCAGCAGCCACCGGCTAGCGATTTTTGAGGCAGGAGTCGGGACGGAACTCCACGAATATACCCCCCCCCCAACAAAAAAATAGCCCACCGCGGCACAGCGTCCGATTAAGAATCACAAGGTTCCTGATTCGATACCGGCCCTCACCAACTTAACGTATGAGTAGCACAGGGATCTGTGCAGTAAAGTGAGGGTCTGACTATAGGTGTGGCGCTTCACCCCAGACGCCAAAACAATCTACTTTTTTTCCGAGAAGAGAACTTTTTTTTTTTTTTTTTTTTTTTTTTTTTTAACAAACACGACAAACACGTTGTGTATCGGTCTCACTGAGTTGAATATAACGTACCCGCAATCAGCCTGACTCTGTTGGGGGATGGCTGTTACACATTCCCGGAATCTGTAGTAGTTGCAGGCTGAACCAAGATGACAACTACCTGTAATAAAAAGAAAAGCGGGAAAAATGAAAATGAATGAAAGAAACAAAAAAGAAAGAAAGAAAGAATCAAACAAGAAAGAAAGAAAGAAGAAAGAAAAAGTAGATAGAAAGAAAAAAAAGAAGAAAAATGGGAAAGTAAATAAAAGAAAAAGAAAAAGAAGAAAGAATCAAATAGAAAAACAAAAAAAGAAAGAAAGAAAGAAAGAAGAAAACAAAGAAAGAAAGAAAGAAAGAAAGAAGAAAACAAAGAAAGAAAGAAAGAAAGAAGGAAAGAGGAACAATTAATAAAAGAAACAAACAAAAAATCAAAAAGAAAAATGAAAGGGTTAAAATAGGAAAAATAAAGAAAAGGAAAAAGAAAGAAAGAAAGAAAAGAAAGAAAGAAAACAAAGAAAGAAAGAAAGAAAGAAAGAAAGAAAGAAAAAGAAAAAGAAGAAAGAAAAGAAGAAAACAAAGAAAAGAAAGAAAGAAAGAAAGAAAGAAAGAAAAGAAAAATATTTAGAATTTCGTTGATTTTACACCCTTTTTACTATATCTTCCTTTCGCGATTTCTCTCTCTCTCTCTCTCTCTCTCTCTCTCTCTCTCTCTCTCTCTCTCTCTTCTTCTCTCTCTCATATTTTGACAGCCTATTCCCCCTATCCCCATTAAGCCCCATTATTTACAGTTTTTGCTATATCTCGTCTTTATGTTGAATCTCAAAACTTTTTACAGAGAATTTTTAAAATCGTTCCGTCAATCAAAGGGAGATAATTCATTTGATCTTATTTCAATTTTATTCTCCCTTTCATTTTGGACGCGGTTAATATGCGTACCTATTGGTCTGATAGCATTTTAATCCATTATGGGGGAGGGAGCCTTTTTCTTTTATTTCTTTTCTTTTCTTTCCTCTTTCTTTCTTTTTTTCTTTTTTTCTTCTTTCCTTTTCCTTTCTTTCTTTCTTTCTTTCTTTCTTTTTTCTTTTTCTTTTTTCTTTCTTTTTTCTTTCCTTTTTTCTTTTTCCTTTCTTCTTTTCTTTTTCTTTCTTTCTTTCTTTCTTTCTTTCCTTCCTTTTCTTTTTCTTTTTTCTTTCTTTTTTTCTTTCCTTTTTTCTTTTTCTTTCTTTCTTTCTTTCCTTTTCCTTCCTTCTTTCTTTCTTTCTTTCTTTTTTTTCTTTTGCTTTTCTTTCTTTTTCTATATTTCTTCTTTTTTCTTTCTTTTTTCTTTCTTTCTTCTTTCTTTTTTTTTTCCTTTCTTTTATTTTTTCTTTCTTTTCTTTCTTTCTTTCCTTTTTCTTTTTTCTTTTTTCTTTCTTTTTTCTTCTTTCCTTTTTTCTTTTTTCCTTTCTTCTTTTCTTTTTTTTCTTTCTTTTTTTCTTTGCTTTTTTCTTTTTTCCTTATTTCTTTTCTTTTTTCTTTCTTTCTTTTCTTTCTTTCTTTCTTTTTTTTCTTTTTCTTTTTTCTTTCTTTTTTTCTTTTTCCTTTTTCCTTTCTTCTTTTTCTTTTTCTTTCTTTCTTCTTTTTCTTCTTTCTTTTTTTTCTTTCTTTTTTTTCTTCTTTCCTTTTTTTCCTTTCTTCTTTCTTTTTCTTTCTTTCTTTCTTTCCTTTTCTTTTCTTTTTCTTTTCTTTTTTTCTTTCCTTTTTTCTTTTTCCTTTTCTTTCTTTTCTTTTTCTTCTTTCTTTCTTTCTTCTTTCCTTTTCTTTTTTTTTCTTTCTTTTTTTTTTCTTTCCTTTTTTCTTTTTCCTTTCTTCTTTTTCTTCTTTCTTTTTCTTTCTTTCTTTCTTCTTTCTTTTTTCTTTTTCTTTTTTTCTTTCTTTTTTCTTTCCTTTTTTCTTTTTCCTTTCTTCTTTTTCTTTTTTCTTTCTTTCTTTCTTTCTTTCTTTCTTCTTTCTTCTTTCTTTTTTTCTTTCTTTTTTTTTTCTTTCTTTCCTTTTCTTTTTTCTTTTCTTTCTATCTTTCTTCTTTTCTTTCTTTTCTTTCTTTCTTTTCTTCTTTCGAATTTACCGGATTGATACAGAATTAACAGGGCAGTCTACAAAAACAAAATCTATTGGGAAGCAAAATGCTCAACTTATGCACCACCCAAAGAAATGTTTTCGTTTTTTATTTATCTATTTATTTGAGGATCTAGCAGAATGAAAAAAAAACACGACGCATGCGCTAGTAGCAGTGAGCAGGTGAAAGGTATGTAGTTCATCATTCATCATCATCAGCAGCAGCAGCAGCAGCAATAGCATTTCAATTATCATCACGTGCATCAGTTGAAGTTAATTTATTTTTTCATCTTACCACGTGGGTAGTCCCGTGAGTTAAACATTGCAAAACGTCCTCAAAATTAAAACGGAAACTTATTTGGTGGTGATCCATGACAGTTTAACTATAGTGTATGAATGAATTTTTTTTGCGAATTGGGTTACGGTTTCGGGGTTTGGGAATTAAGGTTGTTTTTTTAAATACGTATTGGTTAAAAAAAAAAACAACAAAACCCCCCAAATTACTATACATTTAATGTTGAAAAATGATCTTTTAAAACCAAGTTTAATTGAAATTATACATTGCAATACTAACACAATCAACTGAGACTAATGTGTCTACCGTTGGATTCAATAATTCATTTCAATGGTTAATTAAATGTATAGTAATTTGGGTTTTGTTTTTGTTGTTTTTATAGCAATACGTAATTAAAAATAACTTTAATCTCCAAACCCCTAATGTCGTAATTTGTGGACGGTAAGAGGGACTATATAAAAAAATAAACCCTTGGGGTTAAACTTTGCAAATCGTCGTCAAAATTAAAACGGAAACTTATTTGGTGGTGACCCATGACAGTTTAACTACAGTGTATGAATGAACGTTTTTGCGAATTGGATTACGGTTTAGGGGTTTGGGGATTAAGGTTGTTTTTAACAACAGTATTGCTCACATGACTTTCGGAAACATTTTTTCACGCTCAGAATTGTCGAGGCATGGAATAAGCTGCCCGCGTCCGTTGTAGCCTGCCGAAACATTGCATCTTTCAAGGCCTCCATGCTTCCTGCAGTCCGCCAACACCATACCTGATGCCCCTCTCCACACACATAAGCACACACGCGCACACATACATGCATATTATTACTGTAAACTGTTCATGTTCCTGACACTAATACATTATTTTGTGTGCTAGACATGAGACTTTGATGAGTTGTGATGCACCTGAGCACTGTACACAATAAATTTCATTATTATTATTATTATTATTATTATTATTATTAATAATAATAATAATAATAATAATTACGTATTGCTTAAAAAACCCAAATTACTATACATTTAATTAACCAGTGAAATTAATTATTGAATCCAAAGGTAGACACATTAATCTCAGTTTGTGTTAGTGCCACACCTACCATCAGCTCCTTACTTTACCGCGCAGATCCCTGTGCTACTCATAACGCTGAATTGGCGAGGACCGGTATCGAACTAGGAACCTTGTGATTTCTAGCCGAACGCTCTACCGACTGAGCTAACCCGGCCCAAATGTATAGTAATTAGGGTGTGTTTTGTTGTTGTTTTTTTTTTAAAGCAATACGTAATTAAAAACAACCTTAATCCACAAACCCCTAAATCGCTAAACCCAATTCGGAAAAAGTTAATTCATACACTTTGTTAAACTAGGGACTGGCAAACAGAGCCTTAAAGTCATTTTTGACCAAATGACTTTTAGCCCCCCCCCCCCCCCACAGAAAATAATTTACCAAAAATCAGGGAATTACCGGATTTTAATGAAATTTTCTGTGTTTATTTATCGAAGAATGATCTTTATATTGCATTATTTATTTTATTTCAAAACTTTCTAATTTTTTCAGGTCACTTAATTTTGTCCCCTCTTATGTTGGGGGCGTAAAATTGTTTCAAGTTGGTCTTTACCTGATACTAATTACAGTATAAATAAAGAGATTGTAGTGTCCTAACATCTCGACCTGGCGAGATTAGGGGAAATCTCAATAGGGCGAGATCACGAAAATA
>CM042169.1:51734205-51736705 GCA_023376005.1 Doryteuthis pealeii
CCACGCAAATTTACATAAGGCACAAAAAATATTTGTTTTTTTATTCTTCTATAGAGCATGAATATATAAAAGAACGCTTTGTGATTACCTGGTGAACAATATTAGCATTGGCAGTAAGTATACACATTCTGGGGCCCTCTTTCCAAATATGGCATTGTTTTTTTTTCTTCTTTTCTAAATAACAAATGTCCTTCGATTTAAGAATTGATACCGCGTACCTTTCACCGTTTACGTGTATAAATTCTTGCAAAAGTAGTTTTTTAAATTTTATTGTCCAACTTTGAGATTTTTAAGTGAGGTGCAGTCGGTTGTAGTCTAGAGCCCCAGCCGACAGAACTTAAAGCCAATATAATTTCAACGGATAATCTCTAGGTACCACCAATTTTCCCTGTGAATCCCCCCCCTATATTTTTAACATAATGGAAACTTGCATAAAGGTTTAATATTATCTTTGAAAATTTTTTGCCCACTTTCAAAAAAAAGAAACATTAAGAAAAAAACTCATTGATTATTTAAAAAACAATAAAAAATGAAAAATAAATAAGTTCAAATGACACACTACAACCTACAATCCCCCGATGACGACCGCTGAAAACGATTTTTGAAAGCGCTAGGATTAATAAAAAAGCATGGGACAATTTCTTACTAACTGGATCCTGAATTATTGAAAAAGTGACTTTGACGACTAGAAAAACTAAAGATAAAGATTATTAAGGAGAAATATTCCGTCGTCTTTAACAGTACCTGTGTAGCATAATTATTGTGGTCTAGGGGAATTGAAAGGAGAAAGAGAAAGAAAAAAGAAAATAAGAACAAAACAAAAAGGTTACAATTTGGAAGAATAAACACTAAGCGGGGTGCCAGTAATTTGACCGAAGAATGACCCCGGAAATAGATTTAAAAATAAAAACGGAAGTTCCGGTTTTGAGAAAAAAAATCTGTGGCAAACAAAGGCATCTGAATTACGAAAAGGGACTTGACGACTAGAAAAACAAAAGATAAAGATTATTAAGGAGAAATATTCCGTCGTCTTTAACAGTACCTGTGTAGCATAATTAGACCTGACCTCTTGACCTTTTTTTATTGTTTCAGGTTGTTAGGTTTAGTCGTAGAGAAAACAAGTTAGGGATTCAGAGTTTAGCCGGTGACATTAATTGCGCTCTCTCCTGCGAGTTATTTCTCTCCGCGTGTGCGGATGTTGAAGTGGGAAAGTTTGAGAAAATAAAGACGTCTAAAATACACTGAGTCTTGTGTTCATGTATAAGACCAAGAGGAGCGACACGAAGAAAAACTGAAGCAAAGTCAAGTACAGAATTCCCAAGAGAATTAGAAAACCACAGACAAATCAATTCCGTATAGCAGATAGCAACAGAGAAGAGGCAGAGATATGAGATATAAGTAGCTGAGAAAGTTAATTATAAGAATATATAATCATAATTAATTACAACTAGTTTGGCCCATACTTAAGCCAGACGGCGATCTAAGAGGCCCCGTCCAATCAATCGGCTGATCCCCTCAAGTCCTAGCACCTTATATATATATATATATATAATATATATATATACTAGAAGAAAAACCAATATATATTAATTATAATAATATTATTATATATATACTAGGAAAAAATATATATATATATAATATATATACTAGAAAAACATATATAATTATATATATATATATATATATATATATATAAAAAATACATATATATATATATTATATATATATATATAATATATACTTAGAAAAAACATATATATAAATATATATATATATATATATATATATACTAGAAAAACATTATATATATAATATTATAATATATATATATAATATATACAGAAAAAACATATATATATATATATATATATATATATATATATACTAGGAAAAAACATAATATATAATATATATATATACTAGAAAAACATATTATATATATATATATATATATACTAGAAAAACATTATATAATAATATATAATATATTATATACTAGAAAAACAATATATATATATATATATATATAATATATACTAGAAAAACATTATATATATAATATATATATATTATAATATATATATATATATAATTATTAGGAAAAACATAATATTATATATATATAATATATATATTTATATATATTAATATATAACTAGAAAAAACATTAATATTATAATATAATATATATAATAATATATGATATATATATTTACTTAGAAAAACATATATATATATATATATATATATATATATATATATATATATACTAGAAAACATAATATATATATATAATATATATATATATAATTACTAGAAAAAATAAAACATATATATATTATAATAATATAATATATCATATGATATATACTAGATTATATATTAATATAATTATAATATATTATATTATATATAACTAAGAAAAAAACAAAATAATATATATATATATATGATAATATATTATATATAATATTATATAAAAAAGTGTATATAAATA
>CM042169.1:51741130-51753630 GCA_023376005.1 Doryteuthis pealeii
AGAGAAGAGCAGAGATAACAACACGAAGCGAAGCAGATTCAAAAGACTTACTCACAACTTAAATTAAAGAGTTACATAAATTCGAATCCAAATTAATAGGCCTAATAAGAACTAGTAAATTTTTAAAGAATCAATAACAAAATACAGCAAGAAATAACTAATGATTTTAAAGAAATTAAAGAAAGTAGTGATATCTTTGTTAAATAATTGGAAATTCGATAGTAAATTATCTCCCCCTGCCGCTAAGGGACGAATCGCCAACATCGTATGTTGGCGCCAAAACTAAAAACTTCACTTATCCGGGAGCAGTTACCAAAGAGAGACGTACAAGTAAACACTCTCATCATCTTGCCCCAAAACAGGGCCCACTTATCACAGAACCGGTTACCAGGGAAGGACGTGAAAACAAGCGTCTCTACAGAACTCTACTCACTTCTAATGCATTGTATCAGCAAACGTTATAAGGTTAGTACAATAGCATACTGACTGAAGAACGAGAAACAACCCAGACGAAGCGTATTATCAACATTTGCTATCAGCGGCCTGAATACCCCTGTTATCACCTATTCTACACGAACAGTACTTAAACTCGCAGATAAGTCTCGTAGCAAATACCAATAAAATTTGCAACAAGTTCTTGTATTATTTGTCAATACATGCATTTAAATTTCCACTGCGTGTTTGTCTTCTTTGTTCGACAATTTGCCTACAACTGAGAGATTTAAGAGGCTCCCCCTTTAAACCCGTAATTCCTCTTAAAATCAGATAAACCGGGCAATTTGTATAAGGTGAATAGGAATAAGTACAAACAACTGAGGGGTGACGATAGCGGTGGGATACTTATTTGTAATATGGGATACCGGTGTAATTTGGGGTATACATCTATTAATAATGGAGATTCGCTTCCGGTTTTTGTCTGTAACAAAAATTACGTCACTGTTTACGTCACATTACCCAAAATCGTCATAACATCGAATAAATACACTCAAAATTTGAACATGCAACATTAGACAGTCCTCATTGTTTTTTAAAACAAGTTTTAATAAATACATCACTGGTATTATATATCTATATATAGTTTGTTTTATTTTAATACATATTTAAAGTTTACATTTCAAATTGTTTGTTTTTTTAAATCCTTTAATGAATTTGATGATTTTACTTACTTAGGGTAGAAACTTGCTGACATTGAATGTTTAACTCCCACCCTCAGGCAATATGTTTTTAAAATGTATTCTTACATCGCCCGGAGGTCGTTTTTTATTTTGCTAGTTCTATTAAATTAGAAAGACTAATGAAATTAAATACGAACATGGAATTTGCACATTTTTCCTCCTCTATTTCTAGCTCAATATTTTCTTAGAAACGAATTACACTGTATAGGGTAAAAGGTAGGGGGTAGACGGCTTTAATTGTTCATAGATAAAAACTTTACAATTTATTTTAAAATTTATTTGGGACCCATTAAATTTCCCGGGAACTCATTGGGCTCAGGTTGGATTGTTGAAAGAAAATCACAGGATAATATTATTTCGTCAATTTAAAGTTTTCCAAAACTGTCCAAATAATTTGGATTTTATTAAAAATACACCCAAAAATGAGGGTTGTACGTTTTTTGCTACACTTACCCGATCCGGTACGGAGAACTATGTCAATTTTACGCATGTGCAGATGCTTAGAATTGTCTGCCGTACCATACGGCTGACAAATCTCTTCATTTACGAAGATTAAGTTTCTTATTTATTTTATTTTATTTACATTTACTTAGAAATAAAACAATTTAATTCTGTAATTTTATATAAATTTTTTGAATAGGCTACTTAGCCGGTTCCAGTAAAATAGATAGACTTAATTTTAGGCTTATTTTACCGGTCCTACTAAAATAGACCACAGGCTATTTTGCCAGCAAATATAAAATATATTTAAATATACTTCAAACTATCTAAAAGCTAAAAGATTAAAATGGTTTTGACAAACAATCTGGGATTCTATAAAAGATAATTGCTTAAAAAGTAGTTGTGCAATTCAAACAAACTTTAAAACAATTTATCTTAAATCTAATTTCTTAAAATTGTACTGGACAAGATTTTCATCTTGTTAGGGTTAGGGTTAGTTTTAGGGTTGGATTTGAGGTTAGGGTCACAATTTTATACCTTAACAATCAAAATTGGAAAATGCCATTTTTCCACTTTGGAAAAAATTCATCATAGTCAAATTGACCTTCATCATTTCCTTTAGATTTTTTTTTAATTTTGTAAAAATTCACATATTTGATCACAAAGTCATTAACGGTATCTATATTTTTCATTTAGAAGAATTTGTTGTATCTTTTTCCTTCACATAGTCGTCAAAGAGGACGTAAAATACGTATTTTACAAAATAACCCCCGCCCTCCGATTGAAAAAAAAATTCCAAAAATCAGGGAATTATCCGATTTTTAATGAATAATTGTCAAAAAGAGTAAAAAAAAAAAAAAGATCTCCAAAATTATTTTTTTAGTTTTTATTTAGAATTTATTTTTTGATTTTCGGTACTTATTTTCTACCAGGATAGCTCCCTTTATTTTTTTTTCTTCTATTCACAACTTCAGTTTTTTGTCTTTTTATTTATATATATATAAGTATAAGAATTAGTAATAATATACATGTATGTGTACATTGCTCAGGTGCACCACAACTCTTCAAATCGTGTCTAGTACACAGTGTCAGAACATGAACAGCGTACAGTAATAATATACATGTATGTGTACATTGCTCAGGTGCACACAACTCTTCAAAGTCTCGTGTCTAGTACACAGAATAATTTTAGTGTCAGGAACATGAACAGCGTACAGTAATAATATACATGTATGTGTACATTGCTCAGGTGCACCACAACTCTTCAAAGTCTCGTGTCTAGTACACAGAATAATGTTTTAGTGTCAGGAACATGAACAGCGTACAGTAATAATATACATGTATGTGTACAGTGCTCAGGTGCACCACAACTCATCAAAGTCTCATGTCTAGTACACAGAATAATGTATTAGTGTCAGGAACATGAACAGTTTACAGTAGTAATATACATGTATGTGTGCACGTGTGTGCATATTTGTGTGGAGAGGGGTATCAGGTATAGTGTTGGCAGACTACAAGAAGCATGGATGTTTTGAAAGATGCAGTGTTTCAGCTGCCCACAACAGACGCAGACAGCTTATTCCCTACCTCGGCAACTCTGAGCGTGAAAAAATATTTCCGAAAGTCATGTGAGCTATTTGGTGTGGTTAATTTGCATACTGGTTTTAACAAAACCGGTTTAATAAATAATTACCTGGTGTTAGTGATCTTTGATATCATTATTTTATCCTCCAATATATTAAAATCAATCCTATGAATGATTTTATATAGAGACCAATTAAAATATAATTATAATCTTTTTATATGCATTCTTATTTAATTTCGTTAGTTTTTCTAATTTAATGTATTTCATTACTTTAAAACTTAAATACTTACACGCGGGGGAGGGTGCATATTCTTGTTAGTTACTGTAATTTCTTGAAAAGTAAGATATTTCTATTCGTCAATTTTTCGGGCGCCTACCTTTGAGTTTTCAGGTATCCCCAGTTGCAGTTATCACTGGTCACGGTTAGTTGGTTATCTTGTTTAATGTCATATCAACCCTTGTGGGCTATTTAATGCAACATCTTTTAATTTTATTTATTTATTCATTTAGTATTTGATTATTTGCTTTGAAGCATTGTTAAGTAAAGTATATTATTATTTATATTTTTAAGGCAATTACAATGCATATAGCTGTATCCACAACATATACACTGCTGATGAGACCGACTAAGGTTGAAATAGCTGTACAATAATTTTACTATAAAAATGCATTGGAGATGATTTTTACTGTAAAATGCATTAGACAATGATTTTACAAAAACAATACATTGGACAATGATTTTACTATAAAAATGCATTGGAGACCCTTTTTTACTGTAAAATGCATTAGACAATTTTTTACAAAAACAATACATTGGACAATGCTTTTACTATAAAAATGCATTGGAGACGATTTTTACTGTAAAATGCATTAGACAATGATTTTACAAAAACAATACATTGGACAATGATTTTACTATAAAAATGCATTGGAGACCCTTTTTTACTGTAAAATGCATTAGACAATGATTTTACAAAACAATACATTGGACAATGATTTTACTATAAAATGCATTGGAGACGATTTTTACTGTAAAATGCATTAGCAATGATTTTACAAAAACAATACATTGGACAATGATTTTACTATAAAATGCATTGGAGAATTTTTACTGTAAAATGCATTAGACAATGATTTTACAAAAATTACATTGGACAATGATTTTACTATAAAAATGCATTGGGACAATGATTTTTACTGTAAAATGCATTAGACAATGATTTTACAAAAACAATACATTGGACAATGATTTTACTATAAAAATGCATTGGAGACCCTTTTTACTGTAAAATGCATTAGACAATGTTTTTACAAAAACAATACATTGGACAATGATTTTACTATAAAAATGCATTGGAGACGATTTTTACTGTAAAATGCATTAGACAATGATTTTACAAGAACAATACATTGGATAATGATTTTACTATAAAAATGCATTGGACAATGTCCAATGACAATTTTTCACTTCATCGAGGAATCCAATGGTATTAATAAAATTTCTACACTCACTTGTATTCTCTCTAAAAAAATCTTATTTGGTTTTGCTGGTTGGTTGGTTGGTTGGTTGGTTGTTTTAGTTTTTATGGCATGTCAACCTTTCTTGGGTTATCTTATGCTGAAGATGCTTGTTTTATTCTCTGTTGATGGGAATTGAAATTTCTTTAAAAGTCAATTTTGTAAAAAGATTTTTAAACTCATTTTTTTTTCTATTTAACCCATCAGTCGGCTAGTGACCTCAAGCCCTAGCACATATATGATTGTCCCGACTCTATTTTCCTGATGACAAATCCCCAACCCAACCCCAATCATATATGTGCTCGAAGGCAGTGTCTGAGGGTCATATTGCCCTGTCCTTTAAATGACCCACCGAGGTTGATATGCCGTAAAACCTTAACAAACCTAACCAGAAGAGAAAGCAAAAATGAAAAACAAAACAAACATAAATACATAATTTGTATTATTATATTTTTTGGACTGTTGTCCTTATCTTTATTGTTATATACTAAACGTTTTGGCAAATATGTAGAAATCAGGACGTGTGTGTTTCGTTCTGATCACTTAGACTGATAGTTTCTGAAAATCCTGATCCAGAAGTTGCCTCTTCGATACTTTAACCCATAGATGGAACCCTAACAGGTACTACCACTCCGGGCCAGAGTGGACCTGGGAGTAATGGCGATGAAGGTGTACTCCACACACTCCAAAGCTCAAAAATTGGAAGTTCACCATTAGATGCAGGACAGGACGGGATATGTCCCTTAGCCACCGCCTTCGATCACATATATGATTGGGGTTGGGTTGAGGATTTGTCAGAAGGGAAATAGAGTCGGGACATTCATATAGGTGCGAGTTCAAATCCCGCATTTGGTAATTGCATTTCACTTAGCGCTAATACCCTTGGGAAAGGTATGCATCCTACTCTCCCTCCAGCTATGGGTAAATAGTAGAACAGACTGGGCTCTTTAACCTTGTTTAGGCAACCGGTCTAGGAGAAGGAAAACTCTGAATTCAAACCTGTTAAACTCCATTTAAAAATGACCTTGTGTCACTTAGACTGATAGTTTCTGAAAAATCCTGATCCAGAAGTTGCCTCTTCGATACTTTCTTTGTTAACAGGATTTCTGTTTTGTTGTAATAATAGCGTCAAAACAGGTTGTTTGGGATGAACGACACGAAGTGGAAAAACAGGTTACATTCATTGAAAGCCAGAAGCAGGATACTGACTTGGGATATATCAAAAGAAAAAAAGAAATGTGGAAGAAAGACTTCGTCGCCTTCGTCTTGGTGGGAGGTTAATATAACTGTCATAAAAAATACTGCAACACTGATTTTATCATGAAAATGCATTGAACTACGATTTTCATGTAAAAATAAATTGGACAATGATTTTACTATAAAATGCATTGGATAAGGATTTTTTTGTAAAAGTGCCTTGGACAATGATTTTTACTATGAAAATGCATTGGACAATTATGTTCATATATAAAGCGCTGGACAATGATTTTACTATAAAAATCAATGGACAATGATCTTATCATAAAAATGCATTGGACAATGATTTTACTTTAAAAATTCAATGGACAATGATTTTATGTATAAAAATACACTGGACAATGATTTTACAACAAAATATCGTTGATTAATGATTTTATCTTAAAAATACACTGGACAATGATTTTACTATAAAAATGCATTGGAGACGATTTTTACTGTAAAATGCATTAGACAATGATTTTACAAAAACAATACATTGGATAATGATTTTAAAAAATGCATTGGACATTGTCCAATGACAATTTTTCACTTCATCGAGGAATCCAATGTTATTAATAAAATTTCTACACTCACTTGTATTCTCTCTAAAAAAAAATCTTGATCGAGAAATTGACTCTTCGATGCTTTCTTTACTAACAGGCTCTTTCTGGATTTTATTCGGTTTTGTTGGTTGGTTGGTTGGTTGGTTGGTTGGTTGTTTTAGTTTTTATGGCATGTCAACCCTTCTTGGGTTATTTTATTTTGAAGATGCTTGTTTTATTTATTCTTGATGGGAATTGAAATTTCTTTAAAAGTCAATTTTATAAACAAATTTTTAAACTCATTTTTTTCTTTTTAACCCATAGATGGACCCTAACAGCTACTACCACTCCGGGCCAGAGTGGACCTGGGAGTAATGGCGATGAAGGTGAACTCCACACTCTCCAAAGCTACAAAATTGGAAGTTCACCATTAGATGCGGGACAGGGTAATATGACCCTCAGCCACCGCCTTCGAGCACATATATGATTGGGGTTGGGTTGGGGTTTGTCAGAAGGGAAATAGAGTCGGGACAATCATATAGGTGCGAGTTCAAATCCCGCACTTGGTAATTGCATTTCACTTAGCGCTAATACCCTTGGGAAAGGTATCAATCCTACTCTCCCTCCAGCTATGGATAAATAGTAGGACAGACTGGGCTCTTTAACCTTGTTTAGGCAACGGGTCTAGGAGAAGGAAAACTCTGAATTCAAACTTGTTAAACTCCGCATAAAAATGACCTTGTGTCACATCTTACTCGTGCGGAGGGTTTGATAAATATATATATATATAGGTGCTAGGGCTTGAGGGGATCAGCCGATTGATCGGACGGGGCCTCTTAGATCGCCCGTCTGGCCTAAGTATGGGCCAAACTAGTGTATATAATTATGATTATATAATTCTTATAATTAACTTCTCAGCTACTTATATCTCATATCTCTGCTCTTCTCTGTTGCTATCTGCTATACGGAATTGATTTGTCTGTGGTTTTCTTATTCTCTTGGGAATTCTGTACTTGACTTGCTTCAGTTTTTTCTTCGTGTCGCTCCTCTTGGTCTTATACATGAACACAAGACCAGTGTATTTTAGACGTCTTTATTTCTCAACTTTCCTCTTCAACATCCGCACACGCGGAGAGAAATAACTCACAGGAGAGACGCCATTAATGTCACCCGGCTAACTCTGAATCCCTAAATTGTTCTCACGACTAAACCTAACAACCTGAAACAATAAAAAAATGTCAAGAGGTCAGGTCTTGTCTATCATTTTACTGGGTATTTTCCATGACTCTTCTTCTAAGGAATTAACAGTTAACTTTTGAATTGATAAAAGGTCAGTTAAAGGTTACCACCTGTCTATCATTTTACTGGGTATTTTCCATGACTCTTCTTCTAAGAAATTAACAGTTAACTTTTGAATTGATAAAAAGGTCAGTTAGAGGTTACACCTGTCTATCATTTTACTGGGTATTTTCCATGACTCTTCTTCTAAGAATTAACAGTTAACTTTTGAATTGATAAAAAGGTCAGAGGTTACCACCTGTCTATCATTTTACTGGGTATTTTCCATGACCCTTCTTCTAAGAAATTAACAGTTAACTTTTGAATTGATAAAAAGGTCAGTTAGAGGTTACCACCTGTCTATCATTTTACTGGGTATTTTCCATGACTCTTCTTCTAAGGAATTAACAGTTAACTTTTGAATTCTACACACGATAAATAGACCACACAGTCATTATGCAACGCTTATACTTTTCAATAACTGTTGTGATTTAAAAAAACTCGTTTTCAACCATTTCCGCAAAATATTCCAAACCTCCTGCCAGTCCATATCTGCTGGGGCTTAAGAATACTCCGGCTTCACCTCTGCAGAGGAGTAAGAGCCCATCAATGGGGTCATCTGTTGGTCGTGGGTACTGACCCATGATGCTTAAGGATGGAAGTGGCTGAGTTGTCCATGACATGCAACACTCCATTTTGGTCCTTACTTATGCAAGATGGGCGCTTGGAGAGGCCCCGTCCGATCAATCGGCTGGTCCCGTCAAGCCCTAGCACCTATATGTTTGCTTCAACCTTATAGTCCAACACTTTTTATCACATATATGCTAGAAGACATATATATGTAGGAAGCGCGTGGTGTAATGGTTAAAGTCATTGGAAATGGACTCGTCGCCCCGAGTTCAAATCCTGGACGTGGTAATTGCATTTCACTTAGCGCTAATACCCTTGGGAAAGGTATGAATCCTACTCTCCCTCCAGCTATGGGTAAATAGCAGGGCAGACTGGGTTCTTTAACCATGGCTAGGTAACCAGTCTAGGAGAAGGAAAACTCTGAATTCAAACCTGTTAAACTCCGCTTAAGAAATTGACCTTGTGTCGTATCCTGCTCGTGCGGAGGAGTTGGTAAATATATATATATATATGCTAGAAGACAGTGGATGACGTTAAACTCTATCTCATGGTGAAGTTACAATTTTAAAGCTCTGGGGAATGTGGGGTACACCTTGATCCCTATTACTCCCAGGTCCACTCTGACCCGGAGGGGTAGTACTTTTTAGGGTCCCATATATGTTAAATTAGAAAAAAAATGAGTTTGAAAATTGTTTTTAAAAAAATTGAGCACCTCTCAAGAATGAATAAAACCGTTGTAATCTGCTTAACGAAATAATAACACGAGTAGTCCAGCTGACGTTGACACGTCATCCCTCCATTCTGATAAGGAGAGCGTAACGTAACAGCAAACCTTTTCCTCGATTATGAATACTCGTTGTGTTTCTGTTGTAACCTGCTCAGCGAAATAATAACACGGGTAGTCCAGCTGATGTTAACCACGAGAAGTGATCACTTCTGCCTTTTATTCACAACTCAAAAAGATGGCAGAAACGGTGCTTCCGTTTCTTAGTATACCACAAAAACAAAACGTCTTCGACATAAAATAATCCAACAAGGGTTGACATGCCGTAAAATGCAACTAACCAATCAATCAATCCCTCCCAACCCCCTGCAATAAAATCTACAACACTTGACCAACCCTTCCCGTTTATGTAACTGGCACGAACACAATTCCTAATTGGTTTTCCAATGATGATGGTTTCCAACAATTTCTATTTTTTCACAAACATCCTGTGGTTTCAAATTTCTCATACCAATCGGAGATTTTCTAGCCGGCTGTGAATTCCCCAAGTATTTTTTCTAAAATCTCCTCTCACGATAGAAAGAGAATTCGTTTTATTTCATTAATGTGACTCTAGTAATGCTACAGGTTTATAGATTATTATGGATTATTATGAAAATTATTATAGATTATTATAGACTGTAAGAAACGGCCAATTATTATTATTATTATTTACTCCTTTTGAGTTTTCACATCAGTGTTAGCTGATGGTCTTTCACTGGAGTCTGAGTGACAGTAAGTCTCCTCAGGTCTCCAGGACTCTTCTGGGTATTCTGGCAGATTGCAGCAGTGCAGTGTTCTGGATGGTTTCAATCCTTCCTCTGATTTCCAAACTTTCCAAGCCCTTTTCTAATCCTTTTGGGACTGTTCCAAGTGCACCAACTACAATTGGTATCACTTTCACTTTCATATTCCATAACTTTTTCAGTTCTCTGGCAAGGTCCAGATATTTGTCTATTTTTTCATTTTCCTTTAACTTCACCCTGTAATCTGCTGGCACTGCAAAATCCACCAGTTGACAAGTTCTTTCTTTTTTGTTAATCAACACTAGGTCTAGTCTTCTTGCTGGGATAAGGTGATCCGTTTTTATCTCAAAGTCCCAGAGAATTTTGTGCGTTTCGTTCTCAAGAACATATTCTGGTTTATGCATATACCATTTTGTTGTATGGTCAAAATTTAATTTTTTGCATAATTCCCAGTGGATCACCTTCCCAACCCAGTCGTGTCTAGTTTTGTATTCTCGTTGTGCTAGTTTGTTACATTCGCAGAGTATATGGTTTACAGTCTCATCTCTATTACCACAAAGTCTACATTTACTATTTTGTTGGGTCTTATCAATTTTCGTTTTGATATAGTTTGTCCTTATGACATTATTTTGTGCAGCAATTATAAGTGATTCTGTTTCTCTTTTGAGGTTTCCCTTTCTTAACCATGTCCAAGTCTTTTCATGTGCAACCTCTTCTATTTGTCGTTTGAAGCGTCCGTATAATTGTTTTTCTTCCCATTTTTGTTTTCTAGTCTTTGTCGTTTTTCTGTTTGTCCATCTGCCGTTTCTACTATTGTTGGCCGCCATAAGTAGTTTGTCTTTGCTTTTCCTTGAGTAATCTTCAAGTTGTTGGATAGTGGTTTCTACGCATTCCTCTATGTTGGTAAGAGCTCTTCCCCCTTCCTTTCTTGACACATACAATCTATCTCTATCATCTCTATTATTATGAAAATTATTATAGATTATTATAGACTGTAAGAAACGCCAATTATTATTATTGTATTATAATTATAATTATTATTATTATTATTATTATTATTATTATTATTATTATTATTATTATTATTATTATTTCAATTTATTGTCTTTATTTTTTTAATTATCATTTTAATATTCATTTAATTTATTATTAATATTTTAATAGATTATTATGAAAATTATTATAGATTATTATAGACTGTAAGAAACGGCCAATTATTATTATTATTATTATTATTATTATTATTATTATTATTATTATTATTATTATTATTATTATCATCTTTATTTTTCAAATTATCTTTTTAATATTTATTTAATTTATTATTAATTTTTTGATAGATTATTAAAATTATTATAGATTATTATAGACTGTAAGAAACGGCCAATTATTATTATTATTATTATTATTATTATTATTATTATTATTATTATTATTATTATCATCTTTATTTTTCAAATTATCTTTTTAATATTTATTTAATTTATTATTAATTTTTTGATAGATTATTACTAAAATGATTATAGATTATTATAGACTGTAAGAAACGGCCAATTTAGCATACTGTGACCTTCCGGTCAATGTCCCGGATGCTTATTTAGAGTGAAGAGCTTCGTGGAAATTGTATTACAAGCGATGCTTGTAGCACAATCTCCGCCAAGATGAATATTTGACAAGGCTTGGATGCGGAGAATAAGATCAGAGTAAACTGCATTTACTACGATTAACGACAAAGCTGGACAATATCCCAAGTTCCTATCGCGCGCTGTGTGTGTATGTGTGTGTGTGTGTGTGTGTGTGTGTGTGTGTGTGTGTGTGTGTGTGTGTGTGTGTGTGTGTGTGGTGTTTTGGCTGCAAGTTATTGTCTAGGCAGGTTGTAGCATAACGATGATCACAGTACAAGAACGGTGTTTGTCGCATAGGCCAACTAAAGTTGTAGTAGTAGTCGCCGTTAGTAGTAGTCGTTAGTTCAGAAACAACATAGACGCAAGTTGTATAGTCACCAGGAGCTTTGTATTTATTTTGACGCACGGGAGTTCTTTTTTTTTTCAGAGAGAACGAAAGACAGAGAGAAAGAGACGGGGTATCGTCAAATTATTCTATCTTCTAACATAGTATCAGGTTGCGTACGGCTGTCCCACATCCATACGAGAGACTGGGACCAACGTCTGACTCCCACTAGACCCAAAGCCAAAAAGATGCAGATTTTTTCCTTTCCTATTCCTTGTTCCGAGGTCACATCCGTTTCCGGTCAAAACCCGGAACTTCGGTTTTTATTTTTAAATCTATTTCCGGGGTCATTCGTCGGTCAAATTACTGGCACCCCGCTTAGTGTTTACTCTTCCAAATGTTAACCTTTGTTTGTTCTTATTTCTTTTTCTTCTCTTTCTCCTTTCAATCCCCAAATTATCCGTTGACCATAATAATTATGCTACAAACATATCATAATACACAAGAAGCCCACTGTTGAATTGAGCAACAACTATCTATCTTATCATAATGGAGATTATGTGTTTATCTTTCTGTAACCGAAACTACATCAACACAAAATTCACAATTCCCTTAGTTATTTACGTTATATTC
>CM042169.1:51758630-51793630 GCA_023376005.1 Doryteuthis pealeii
TCTCACTCGGATAGTTTGTGAGATGGGGGCAGGTGACCGTACAGCTGTTTCCTTGTGGGGTGCTGCTTCCATGTCTTGTTCAAGACTGCGCGCAGCATTCTTGTGTAGCTCCCATCTATCTTATTCTCAAGACGCTTTGTTAGAGTCCAGGTGGTGCAACCATATAGCAGCACCGACACAACCACAGCCTGTCAGAACTGTCGCTTCAGCTTGCCAGGGAGATCGGACCTCCATATAACTGATAATTTATTTGTGGCCGACTATGCCTTTGCTATCCGTGTATTAACATCGCTCTCTGTGGAGGAGATATTACCACCCAGGTACATGAATTGTTCTACTGGCTTAAGAGGCTTGCCGTTGAGTGTGGAGATGTTTCCTTTATTTTTTAAACTTATGAACTCTGTTTTATCGCAGTTCACATAGAGGCTATATTCTTTGCTGCCTCCTCTATGTAGCAGTGATTCAGCCTGTGCTGGTGTATCTGCAAGAAGTGCAAGGTCATCAGCATAATCCACATCTGTGGTTGTTTGTGCAGGATATCGCCTGCTTCTTGTCCTTTTTAGTGTGAAACCTTTTTCTTTTATGGTATCTAATGATGTTTGGAGTACGTAGGCCAAGCAAGTAGGTTTTTATATTTTACCAAAACCAGTTAAATAGTATCTTCCTAAATTTTTACTAACTAATATATGATATGCTTACCCATTTGACTCTATAAATTTAAAAAATTAATAATTAAAGTAATTAAAAAATCTATTTCAAAGCATGATATTCAATTTTAGTTGAGTGTAAAATTAATAAAACAAAACTAAAGTTCTTCTCTGTGGCCTGTAAAGAGAGAAAGAAGATTGAAGGTGTGGGAGGGGAGATATCTTCTCTTTGGCTGCTGTTGTTTCAGCTGATAAAGTTTTTTAACACACGCTTCTCTTTGTCTTAACTCTCTAGATAGAATATTAGGGAGGGGGAAAATACCAGCAGATATCTAAGAGAGAGTCGGGTGAGTTTTTGACTTAATTGCAAATTACGACTAATTAAAACCAATTAAAATTGACTTTTTTCAAACATAACGTAATCTTAAAACTAAGGTATAATTAGTATTACTTGAAAATAACATTTAGACATTAAAAGGTGATAATCTCAGCTTTAGTAATAATAATAATAATAATAATAATAATAATATATATATATATATATATATATATATATATATATATATATATATATATATATATATATAACGATGCATCAAAATCTAAATGGGACCCTTCAAAATTTCTTTTGAAATAATTTTTGTACTGAATACTAACAAAAAAATCACCACCTAATTATTTAGATATACACACTCACATAAACGCACAGAGAGAGAGAGAGAGAGAGAGAGAGAGAGAGAGAGAGAGAGAGAGAGAGAGAGAGAGAGAAATCACGGTAGAGCTCTCGAGAAGTGACTTTAACTGGCTTTCACCGTTAGCATATAGCAAGGCTCGTCTGTTATTTACGGTTTTCAGTTCTTTAGTGATCATAACATATATATACTGATGTATGTATCTATCAGTTAAAATTCCGCTTCTTTCTGGCAGCTGATGGCTGAGAGGTTACATCACTCAGCCTAGCGACACTGCAGATACGTGAAACGTCGAAACATGGTGTCTGTGTAGTTTTCATAATAGTTATTTACTAAAGTGTAAGATTAAGACGTGTAAAAGGGGATTATGTGTTCTAATAAATATATAATATATTATATATCTTATTATAATGGAGATTGTGTGTTTTTCTGTCTTTAACCAAAAATATATCACTACTCAAGTCACAATTCCCTTAGTTATTAACGTCACATTCTCTATGATTTTATTTTTATTTAAACCTCAGTTATTAATAAGATTATTTTACATTATTAATACTGTTGACCATATCTACATAGTAAGTAAAGTAAAGTCGATGGGGCGGCCTAAAGTCGGTATCTGCCAGTCAGCGAGGGAGTCAATCCCCTTTTCAATAGCGCTAGACCAAGGAGATTGTTTTTTAGCATCTGAGGTGGAGTGCCACACCTACCATCAGCTCCTTACTTTACCGCACAGATCCCTGTGCTACTCATACGCTGAGTTGGCGGGGACCGGTATCGAACTAGGAACCTTGTGGTTTCTAGCCGAACGCTCTACCGACTGAGCTACAAAATAGCGGTTTACAGTGTGAACGAGCAGGCTATGACAAAAGAGAATTATAAAAAAAAAACATTTATCTGAAAAGCGGCAGTTGGGGCGAATGCTCCCTAACTCGACAGACAGAGCGAAAGTTCTCCCCAACATCGACACAATGGGGAGAAGTCGCTGCCCGAAGATACAAAATGATATATCAGGTTATTCTCGTATTTTCGTTTCCTATTTCTCTCTCTCTCTCTCTCTCTCTCTCTCTCTCTCTCTCTCTCTCTCTCTCTCTCTCTCTCTCTCTCAACAACAACAAGTTTCAATCACAGACATTGTTTTATCAAAACTGCTACAAATTTGACGAGTCCAAACGCATAAATATAAACAATCCATATACACTTGTCACACACAACTATGTACAAACACATACAGTCGGCAACATCGCTAAAAGAACAATTGAATATACCAATTGTAAATTAATGTATATAACCCAAAATGAGGCTAAGCTACGTTTTTGACAAAATGACTTTAGCCCCCCCCCCCACACACACATAAAATAATTTACCAAAAATCAGGGAATTATCGGATTTTAATGAAATTTTCAGTGTTTATTTATCAATGAATGATCTTTATAATGCATTATTTATTTTATTTCAAAACTTTCTCATTTTTTTCAGGTCACTTAATTTGACCCCCCTTATGTTGGGGGCGTAACATTTTTTTCAAGTTGGTCTTATAGTTTTCTAATTACAGTATAAATAAAAAGATAAAAGGCCGAAGTTGTGAATAGAAAAAACAGTAGAAATGTTAAAATTAGTCAAAATACGAATCTTGGGCAGCTAGGCATATCTGCCATCGATCTACGAGGTCATATAGGTGCTAGGGCTTGATGTGACCAGCCGATTGATCGGAGGGGGCCTCTCCGACCGACCGTCTAGCCCATGTAATGGTCTAAGTGGAGTGTTGCAGGCCATGGACTGCTCATCCACCTTGTCTCATTTTAGGACATTTTCATTTATACAGCTATGTATTAGGTTGTTACAAAAATAATGGCCGATTTCAAATACATACATTTATTGTTGAAGCATTAACAGTAGAAATGTTAAAATTAGTCGAAATACGAATCTTGGGCAGCTATGAATCTCTGCCATCGATCTACGAGGTCATTTATTCCGCGTTG
Source organism: Doryteuthis pealeii (assembly GCA_023376005.1). NCBI lineage: Eukaryota > Metazoa > Mollusca > Cephalopoda > Myopsida > Loliginidae > Doryteuthis > Doryteuthis pealeii. The sequence goes on from CM042169.1 coordinate 51,761,949, forward strand.
GTAAAACGTTATTGGCTGTGATGCAACAAAATCTTTAAATGATGATTCCACCTCTTCTTTAGATCGAAAAGTTTTACCATTTAAAAATGGGCTTAAGTGCCTAAAAAATGATAATCAGTTGGTGAAATATCGGGAGAATATGGAGGATGTGGTAAGTATCGTATCACAAGTGACTATTCGGTCAAGACAGGGGTCATTGGTTTTACGCAGAGCATCGAGCACACTTCAAACCGCCTAAGTTTTTGGTTCTCATTGAATTTGGCGGTACCATCCTCAGTCTTGTAATCAACATAAAGTGTTTTAGTTAAGTCACCACCTTCTCTGGTCACGGTTCCATAGAAAGTGCCAATGTTTTCCATAACGGTATAATGTCCGGGATCGAAGCAAACCTTGGTGATCTCATCTTCTGGTTTCGCGTCAATTGTAATAGGCTGTGCAACCCCAGCCTGGGCTTTTGCTTTTTTGATAATGTTACCACTACCAGTCAGTTTTCTGGTGGCTTGAATACGGTAGAAGGCCCTGCTCTTTGGGCCCCGGTTGACGGCTTCAGATTCAGCCATGTCTTCAAGAGTTTTCATGTCCAAAGTCGGATTCTTTTTCCTCATTTCACGAAGAATTTCAATATATTCTTTACGATGCTGTTCAAATTCACGGACTTCAACATCGTCCCCGCCTTCCTTGAGGGCACCATCTTCGGCTTTACCTTCACCGGCTTCAGCATCTTGACCCTCACTCTGGACAATCACACCTTTTTGTTTACTGGCACGATACTTTTTGGACAGGTATTTGTTTAACAATCTGCGGTCAGCAATGTAAGCGGTGACCACAGTGGCAGGGAAAAACATAAATGTTAGGACCCCTTCCCAAACATCGACCACACCATAAGAGGACACAGCAAGAATGAAATAAAGCCAAAGATAGGCAAATACACTCCATGTGGCTGTGATAAAGAATACTCCAAGATGTTTAATAGTGCGGACTTCACCAGTGGGGATCACAGTCACACAAATGGCTGTGATAATAAACAAATTAAAAGCGGCGCTACCCACAATGGTACTGGGACCTAACTGACCGGCCTCGAATTTTTGACCCACCATTTCAATAACAGAAAGTAGGATCTCAGGGGCTGAGGATCCGAGGGCCATAAGGGTCAAGTTTGAGACGGTCTCGTTCCAAATCCGTACATTAACAATAGTAGTGGTGCCATCGGGTTTTTTAACGACCACGTCTTTTTCTTTAGACGGATTACCTCGATAGCCGCCATAAATCTATCTGCTATAATAGAAACCCCTAAGAAGAGATAAAACATCAGAACAAAATAGACCGTGGCTCTGGCCAATTTGTCCCCCACGCTTAGATTACCCACCGGGTTCCATCGGGGAACAATAAGGCCATGTCTACACGTTTCTGCTTCTGTGGTACAAGTGTCATTTGAATCATCTGAGGCATGTGCAAAATCGAAAAATAGGCCTAATAAAAATAAGGGTACACCCCAACTAAAAGAAATTTTAAACGGATTCATTTTGGAACGATTATTTCAATTTCGGGAAGGGAGGGGGAAAATTCACCACAGAGAAAAAGGTAAAAAAAAAAAGGAAAAAAAAAGGAAAAAAAAAAAAGAAATAATAATGAAAAAAAAAAAAACAAACCCTGAAATGCGGCAAGACAAAAACGAAAAATGAACCGAAGAAAAAAAAGAAAGAAAGAAAAAAATAAAGAAAAAAATGAATAAAGAAAAAAAAAAAATAAAGAAAAAAAAAAAGAAAAGAAAAAAAAGCTTATTTATTCTTTGTTTTATTCGCCGCATATTTGTCAATATTTTCGACTTGCGCAAACAGGGCAAAAAAAGTAACTAAATAAAAAAGAAAAAATAAGTTAAAAGAAAAAAAAGAAAAGAAAAAGAATGATCGCGTGACTCGCACTTGGTTATGGGTTTCGGACACAAATAATAAGATTATTTATTTTTAGATTCTGGAATTCATTCTGATTATGAGTCGGAAAAAAAAATGAAAAATATTAATGAAAATATTAGGTTGTTACAAAAATAATGGCCGATTTCAAATGCATACATTTATTGTTGAAGCATTAACAGTAGAAATGTTAAAATTAGTCAAAATACGAATCTTGGTCAGCTATAAATCTCTGCCATCGATCTACGAGGTCATTTATTCCGCGTTGGTAAAAAGTTATTGGCTGTGATGCAACAAAATCTTTAAATGATGATTCTACCTCTTCTTTAGATCGAAAAGTTTTACCATTTAAAAATGTGCTTAAGGCCTAAAAAATGATAATCAGTAGGTGAAAGATCGGGAGAATATGGAGGATGTGGTAAGTTACCGTATCACAAGTGACTATTCGTCAAGAAGGGGTCATTGGTTTTACGCAGAGCATCGAGCACACTTCAAACCGCCTTGTTTTTGGTTCTCATTGAGCTTATGAGGGACCCATTTATCGAGCTTTTTCACCTTTCCAATACTCTGTAAATGGCGTGAAACTGTTGCAGTGTTGACACCAAGTGTCTGAGACATTTCTCTGACACTTTGTCGTGGATTTTGCTCAACAACTGCCTGCAATTGTTCATTGTCAAGATTGCATGTCCGTCCTCTACCTTCTTCATTTTCAAGACTCTCATCTCCACTGCGGAATTTCTGGAACCACCTTCGTACAGTCCGATCACTTGTGGATTCATCTCCCCATGCTTTGTTGATATTGGCAGCAGTTTCGGAGGCATTGTGCCCAAGCTTGAACTCATGCAACATAAGAAGGTGAATGTCATGTTTAGGCATGTTCATCTTTGAAGGCTCCTATTTTTCAAAAATACTTTCTATCTGAAAGTAAATTAAATCTTATTTTTGAGCACACATTAATTATTATATATGCAAAGATTTACCTGAAATAAACAACAAATTCTATGTTAAAATGACATTTCAAAACCGAGCACTTCAATCGGCCATTATTTTTGTTTCAACCTAAGTATCTATATATCTATCTATAGATACTGAGATAGATAGGTATAAACATACTGAGATAGATAGATAGATAGATAGATAGATAGATAGATACTGAGATAGATAGATAGATAAAAACATACTGAGATAGATAGATAGATAGATAGATAGATGGCACTAGGAACTTAACTATAACTGTACATTGCACTACTAGAAATTTCACAGTTATTTCCTATAAGTAACATAATCAAGGGGGAACCACTCTTGACTGATAAATTATTTATTTATTTTCACATTAAAATAATCCTAAACCCTAACCCTAAACAATAACCCTAACACTGTCTTCTTTTTTCCTCGTAGATCAATAAATAAATAAATAAATTTATCAGTCAAGAGTGGTTCCCCTTTAATCATGTTAGACTTATAGGAAATAACCAATTTCATAGTACTCAGTGAAAAGGGGGTGAATATTTGAAAATTAAGGGTCCAGTCGATTGGAGTTGAACCAAAGAAAGGTACAAACCAATAAATAAAAAAACAATAAAAAACAATACCTATTGTGAGCGTTTTCTATTTTTTACTTTTCACTTGAATATTGAACCATTTTCTCTTTTAGCGCTCTGATAATTAATAGCGAATCTTCCAGTTTGAATTTCAGTGAGTCAATTTCCTGTTTATTCTCAGTTACGATCCTGCAAGAAACAAAGAAAAATAAAACAATGTTAGTGCATTTATTTACTATTTCTCTGAATTTTTGAGATGAGGCTTGATTATTTGGATTATTCGGACTATTGTCCTCATCTTTATTGTTATCTACACTATTTCTCAGGATTTATGAGATGAGGCTTGACAATTAGTATTATTTGGATTATTCAGACTATTGTCCTCATCTTATTGATTTCTCTGAATTTTTGAGATGAGGCTTGACAATTAGTATTATTTGGATTATTCAGACTATTGTCCTCATCTTTATTGTTATCTACACTATTTCTCTGAATTTTTGAGATGAGGCTTGACAATTAGTATTATTTGGATTATTCAGACTATTGTCCTCATCTTTATTGATTTCTCTGAATTTTTGAGATGAGGCTTGACTATTCGGACTTTGTCCTCATCTTATTGTTATCTACACTATTTCTCTGAATTTTTAAGATGAGGCTTGACAATTAGTATTATTTGGATTATTCGGACTATTGTCCTCATCTTTATTGTTATCTACACTATTTCTCTGAATTTTTAAGATGAGGCTTGACATTAGTATTATTTGGATTATTCGGACTATTGTCCTCATCTTTATTGTTATCTACACTATTTCTCTGAATTTTTAAGATGAGGCTTGACAATTAGTATTATTTGGATTATTCGACTATTGTCCTCATCTTTATTGTTATCTACACATCTTATTATTGTCCTCATCTTTATTGTTATCTACACTATTTCTCTGGATTTTTGAGATGAGGTTTGATAATTAGTATTATTTGGATTATTCGGACTATTGTCCTCATCTTTATTGTTATCTACACTATTTCTCTGGATTTTTGAGATGAGGCTTGATAATTAGTATTATTTGGATTATTCGGACTATTGTCCTCATCTTTATTGTTATCTACACTATTTCTCTGAATTTTTAAGATGAGGCTTGATGATTAGTATTATCTGCGTTATTCGGACTATTGTCCTCATCTTCATTGTTATCTGTACAACGTTTCGGCCGATATGCCCTCCGGCCTTCTTCTGGTATTTCTTGTCGGACTCGGGAACCTTCTTTTCGAATTCGGGAAACTTCTTTTCGGACTCGGGAACTTTCTTGTCGTAATCGGGAACCTTCTTGTCGTAATCGGGAGCTATCACCTCTGATATTATTATCTATATATGAGTTTGGTTTGGTTTGGCTTGTTTTACGGCATATCAACCTCTGTGGGCCATTTAATGCCGATAAAATTTTGAAATAAATTCATTCTTAATGCATAATACAATTTTTTTATAAATACCCTTTTCTACTTAACCCATAGATGGGACCTTAACAGGTACTACCACTCCAGGTCAGAGTTGACTAGGGAGCAATGGTGGTGAAGGGGTGCTCCACATTCCCCAAACCTCCAAAACTGGAACCTCACCATCAGAGTTTAACATCATTCCCAGGACATGTAGACCCTCAGCCACCGCCTTCTAGCACCTATATGGTTAGGGCTTGCTATAAGAGCAATACGGTTGGGGTAATCATATAGGTGCTAGGGCTTGATGTGACCAGCCGATTGATCGGAGGGGGCCTCTCCAACCGCCCGTCTAGCCTAAGTAAGATTCTAAGTGGAGTGTTGCAGGTCATGGACTGCTCATCCACCAAGACTCCGTAGAGTTTTGGTGGATGAGCAGTCCATTGTTTTCTGTTTTTCAGTGATTAACCAATTGATTTTTGGTTGATTTCCTCCAGCTGTATAGGATTTTCATTACATTGTGTCCTTATGATTATTATTATTACTAGTACAAAATAAAAAAAAACTCCGGGCGATGTAAAAATAGATTTTTAAAACATATTACCTGAGGAGTGGGAGTTAAAAATTCAATGTCAGTGAGTGTGTACCCTAAGTAAGTAAAATCATCAAATTCATTAAAGGATTAAAAAATAAGACAATTTGAAATGTAAACTTTAAATATGTATTAAAATAAAACAAACTATATATAGATATATAATACCAGTCATGTATTTATTAAAACTTGTTTTAAAAAACAATGAGGACTGTTTAATTTTGAGTGTATTTATTGAATAAATACACTCAAAATTTGAACATGCCAAAAATCGTAGAATAAATTTTATTCTATGTTATGACGATTTGGGGTAATATAATGTAAGCAGTGACGTAATTTTTGTTACAGACAAAAACCGGAAGCGAATCTCCATTATTATTATTATTATTATTATTATTATTAATTTCTTTCCTGTTTTTCAGTGATTAACCAAGTATTTTTTGGTTGATTTCCTCCAGCTGCATAGTTAGATTTTCATTGTGTCCTTATTATTATTATTATTATTATTATTATTATTATTATTATTATTATTAGTTAGTTAGTTAGTTAGTTGATGGTCTTTCACTGGAGTCTGAGTGACAGCAAGTCTCCTCTGGTCTCCAGGACTCTTCTGGGTATTCTGGCAGATTGCAGTAGTGCAGTGTTCTGAATGGTATCAATCCTTCCTCTGATTTCCAAATTTTCCAAACCCTTTTGGGACCATTCCAAGTGCACCAACTACAATTGGTATCGCTTTGACTTTCATATTCCATAAATTTTTCAGTTCTCTGGCAAGGTCCAGGTATTTGTCTATTTTTTCATTTTCCTTTAACTTCACTCTGTGATCTACTGGAACTGCAAAATCCACCAGTTGACAAGTTCTTTCTTTTTTGTTTATCAACACTAGGTCTGGTCTTCTTGCTGGAATAAGGTGATCCGTTTTTATTTTAAAGTCCCAGAGAATTTTATGCGTTTCGTTCTCAAGAACAGATTCTGGTTTATGCATAAACCATTTTGTTGTATGGTCAAAATTTAATTTTTTGCATAATTCCCAGTGGATCACCTTCCCAACCCAGTCGTGTCTAGTTTTGTATTCCCGTTGTGCTAGTTTGCTACATTCGCATAGTACATGGTTTACAGTCTCATCTCTATTACCGCATAGTCTACATTTACTATTTTGTTGGGTCTTATCAATTTTCGCTTTGATATAGTTTGCCCTTATGGCATTATTTTGTGCAGCAATTATTAATGATTCAGTTTCTCTTTTGAGGTTTCCTTTTCTTAACCATGTCCAAGTCTTTTCATGTGCAAACTCTTCGATTTGTCGTTTGAAGTGACCATATAATTGTTTTTCTTCACATTTTTATTTATTTATTATTATTATTATTATTTGCTCCTTTTGAGTTTTCACATCAGCATCAGCTGATGGTCTTCCATGGAGTCTGAGTGACAGCAAGTCTCCTCAGGTCTCCAGGACTCTTCTGAGTATTCTGGCAGATTGCAGCAGTGCAGTGTTCTGAATGGTTTCAATCCTTCCTCTGATTTCCAAACTTTCCAAACACTTTTCTAATCCTTTTGGGACTGTTCCAAGTGCACCAACTACAATTGGTATCACTTTCACTTTCATATTCCATAACTTTTTCAGTTCTCTGGCAAGGTCTAGATATTATTATTAACTTCTTTTCTGTTTTTCAGTGATTAACCAAGTAAATTGCAATTCATGTACTGAATTAAGCAATATCAAACACGGAACAAAAGCAGAGATTTTTTTTATTTTTTATTATTATTATTATTATTATATATTATTGATATTAATATTATTATTATTATTATATATTATTGATATTAATATTATTATTATTATTATATATTATTGATATTAATATATTAATATTAATATTATTATTATTATTAATATATATTATTGATATTATATATTATTGATATTAATATATATTATTAATATTAATATATATTATTGATATTTATATATTAATATTAATATATATTATTATTAACATATATTATTATTATTATTAATATTAATATTATTAATATTAATATATTAATATATTATTATTAATAGTATCAATATTAGTATTATTAATATTATTAATATTAATATATTAATATATATTATCATTATTATTATTAATATTATTAATATTAATGTTATTAATATTAATATATTAATATATATTATTATTAATAGTATCAATATTAGTATTATTAATATTATTAATATTAATATATTAATATATATTATCATTATTATTATTAATATTATTAATATTAATATTATTAATTTATTTATATATATTATTATTAATAGTATCAATATAATTTATTAATATTATTAATATTAATATATTATATATATTATTATTATTATTAATAATATTATTAATATTAATATATTAATATTATATATTAATATATATTTTATTATTATTAATATTATTAATATTAATATTATTAATATTATTTTATTAATATATATTATTATTATTATTATTAATATTATTAATATTAATATTATTATATTAATTATTATTATTATTATTATTATTATTATATATATTATATTATTATATTATTAATATTAATATATATTATTATTATTATTATATATTATTGATATTAATATTATTAATATTAATATATTATTATTATTATTAATATATATTATTAATATTAATATTATTAATATTAATATATATTATTATAATATTAATATTAATATATTATTATTATTAATATTATATTATTATTATTATTATTATTATATTTATATATTATTATTATTTATAATATTATTATTAATATTATATATATTATTATTATTATATTATTATTATTAATATTATTAATATTATTAATATTAATATTAATATATATAATATATATTATTATTAATAGTATCAATATTAATATTATTAATATTATTAATATTATATTATTATTATATTATTAATATATAATATTAATATATTAATATTATATATTAATATACATTATTATTATTATTAATATTATTAATATTAATATTATTTATATTAATATTATTAATATTATTTATATTAATATATATTATTATTATTATTATTAATATTATTAATATTAATACTATTAATATTAATATATTAATATATATTATTATTATTAATATTATTAATATTAATATTATTAATATTAATCTTATTATTATATTATTATTATATATATTATTGATATTAATATTATTAATATTAATATATATTATTATATTAATACATATTATTAATATTAATATTATTATATTAATATATATATTATTATAATTAATATTAATATATTATTATTATTATTATTAATATTAATATATTATTATTATTATTATTATTAATTATTATATATTATTATTATTATTAATATATATTATTATTAATATTAATATATTATTATTATTATTATATTATTATTAATATTATAAATATTATATATTAATATTAATATTATTAATATTAATATATTAATATATATTATTATTAATAGTGTCAATATTAATATTATTGATATTATTAATATTAATATATATTATATTATTATTATTATTAATATTAATATTATTAATATTAATATATTAATATATATTATTATTATTATTAATATTATTAATATTAATATTATTAATATTATTTATATTAATATATATTATTATTATTATTAATATTATTATATAATATTATTAATATTAATATTAATCTTATTATTATTATTATTAATTATTATTATATATTATTGATATTAATATATTAATATTAATATATTATTATTATTAATATATATTATTATTAATATTATTAATATTAATATTATTAATATTAATATTATTAATATTAATAATATATATATATTATTATTAATATAATATTAATATTATTGATATTATTAATATTAATATATATTATTATTATTATTATTATTAATATTAATATTATTAATATTAATATATTATATATTATTATTATTATTATATATTATATATTAATATTATTAATATTATTTATATTAATATTAATATTATTATTAATTATTAATATTATTAATATTAATATTAATTAATATTAATATTATCTTATTATTATTATTATAATTATTAATTATATATTATTGATATTAATATTATTAATATTATATATATTTATTATGTATTATTATATTATTATTATTAATATATATTATTAATATTAATATTATTTAATATTATATATATTATTATTAATATATTATATAATATTATTATTATTATTATTATATTAATTTATTAATTATTAATATTAATATATAATTATTATTATTAATATATATTATTATTAATATTAATATATATTATTATTAATATATATTATTATTAATATTATTAAATATTAATATTATTAATATTAATATATTAATATATATTATTATTAATATATCTATTAATATAATTAATATTATAAAAATATTAATATAATTAATATATATTATATTATTAATAATTATTAATATTATTAATATTAATATATTATATATATTATTATTATTATTATTAATATTATAATATTATATTATTATATTATTTATATTAATATATATTATTATTATTATTATTAATATGATTATATTAATATTATTAATATTAATATCATTAATATTAATCTTATTAATATTAATATATTATCATTATTATTATTATTATTATTATATATTATTATTATTATATATTATTGATATTTATATTATTAATATCATATATATTATTAATTATTATTATATATTATTGATATTAATATTTTTAATATTAATATATATTATCTATTAATTATAATATTATTATTAATATTAATTTATAATATTAATATATATTATTATTATAATTAATATTAATATATATATTATTATATTATTAATATTAATATTATTAATTAATATATTAATATATATTATTATTAATAGTATCAATATTAATATTATTAATATTATTAATATTAATATATTATATATATATTATTATTAATTATTAATATTATTATATTAATATTATTAATATTAATATATTAATATATATTATTATTATTATTATTAATAATTATTAATATTAATTTATTAATATTAATATATTAATATATTATTATTTATTATTATCAATATTATTATATTTAATATTATTAATAATTAATATTATTAATATATATTAATTAATATTAATCTTATTAATATTATATATTATTAATTATTATTATTATTATTATTATTATTATTATTATTATTATTATTAACTTCTTTTCTGTTTTTCAGTGATTAACCAAGTAAATTGTAATTCATGTACTGAATTAGGCGATATCCAACACGGAACAAAAGCAGAGATTTGTTCGTAAGTATATCATTATATGTCAAGTATCAATCCATTTTTGAGCCTTTCTGTTTGTTGTTTGTTTTATTGATTTTACAGCACTAGCAAATATATGAACCCTCCGGGTGCAAGTATTTAAGTTTTAATATAATAAATATCATCTTAAGTTAGAAAGGCTAATGAAACTGAATAATAATTCAGATTAAAATATTGGAACAGAGGGGGTATAATCGGAAATAGAACAACTTTGAAACTAACTGTTCCACCATTTTCCCTTACTCCCGTCTTTCAGTGGTACATTTCACTAATTTAACTATTTAGTTAAAATAGGAAGAAGAATAAAATTACAGTTATTTCTTTATGTTAATAGATTTCTGTTAAGGTTTATCCCCGAGATTTTTGCTCCTATTTATTAAGATAAACCAAACAATTAGAAATCAATAATACTAATCATATATTTATTAAAATCAATTTTTTAAGATCAATATTCAAATTAGCTTTCCATTCACACTGTAAACCGCTATTTCGTTGAATATATAAATATAATTGCATGTTATTAGTATGTAGATATTGTTAACAGTCTTAATGATGTAAAACAATTTTACTAATAATTGAGTTTAAATAAAAAATAAAATCATGGAGAATGTGTGTAAATAACAAAGGGATTGTGACTTGTGTAGTTTCGGTTACAGACAGACAAACACACAATCTCCATTATATAAGATATCAACTCGTCTGGGGTTATGTCATGCCTAACGGTTAGGAAGTGATACATAATTTATATTATACTTTTTTTAGTAATTGGTTTTAAAAATGTGTTAACATTATTGGGATTATGTTGTATGGTATTGATTTGTTTCATGTCTATATTCTATGGTATAATTTTATTTCCCTCAAAAAGGAGAGAATATCCTCCATGTTGACATTTTCAAACAGATCTTTCATATTGTTTGCTTTTTAACTACACTTACATTCATAATGCATAGGCTACCCACGAATCGTGTAAGATATGTCTTACTAGCAAAGGCAAATGGGAAGCGACTATATTCATTTATAGTCCTCATAATGAATAAAATAATGTTTTAATTATTTTTTAGAGTCAAGCCGAAATTGGAGAAGTGCTTTAAGGATCTCGGTATGGAAATGCCCGCGACTGTTAAGGAGATGTTTTAAAAAGTTGAAATGTGGTAAATAACATTTTTTTTAAGTTCTTACTAATTCTATTATAACCATGACAAATATTGCAATTTCCTTCTCGTTCTGTGATTATTCTATAAAACATTGATTAAACAAGAAAATAAAAATGAATAAAAAGAAAAACAATTTGTTTCGGATTTATTTACATTTTGTAATTTCCTTTCTCTCCATTTTTCCCCCATTTTTTATATGCAATTTCTTTCTCTTTCGTTCTTTCTTCTTTCTTTCGTTCTTTATTTATTTATTTCGTTCTTTCCTTCTTTCTTTCTTTCGTTCTTTCCTTCTTTCTTTCTTTCGTTCGTTCTTTCTTTCTTTCTTTCGTTCTTTCTTTCGTTCTTTCTTTCTTTTTTCTTTCTTTCGTTATTTCTTCTTTCTTTCGTTCTTTATTTATTTATTTCGTTTTTCTTTATTTATTTCTTTCTTTCGTTCTTTCTTTATTTATTTTCTTTCTTTCGTTCTTTTCTTTTTTCTTTCTTTCTTCTTTCTTCGTTCCTTCTTTCTTTCTTTCTTTCTTTCGTTCGTTCTTTCTTTCTTTCTTTCTCTTTCGTTCGTTCGTTCTTTCTTCTTTCTTTCTTTCTTTCTTTCGTTCTTTCTTTTTCGTTCTTTATTTAATTTCTTTCGTTCTTTCTTTCTTTCTTTCTTTCGTCGTTCGTTCGTTCGTTCTTTCTTTCTTTCGTTCTTTCGTTCTTTCTTTCGTTCTTTCTTTCTTTCTTTCGTTCGTTCGTTCGTTCGTTCTTCTTTCGTTCTTTCTTCTCTTTCTTTTTTTCTTTCTTTCGTTATTTCTTTTCTTTCTTTCGTTATTTCTTTCTTTCTTTCGTTCTTTATTTATTTCTTTCGTTCTTTCTTTCTTCTTTCTTTCGTCTTTCGTTCTTCTTTATTTTTTATTTTTCATTTATTTCGTTTTTTTGTTTCTTTCGTTCGTTCTTTCTTTCTTTCGTTTTTTCGTTCTTTTTTTCTTTCTTTTCGTTTTTTCGTTCTTTCTTTCTTTCTTTTCTTTCTTTTAATCGCTCTTTATTTTATGTCTTTTATCTGTTTTATCTTCTGCAATTTCCTTTCCTATTTCTTTCTTTCTCTTTCTTTTTCTTCTTTTTCAATATAATATATTAATATATATATATATATATATATATATATAATATATATAATATTATATATTATAACAACACTATCCCGCCGTCTCACATACCATTTCTCCGACACAAGCTCCATAAAACAACACTTAATTAAAAAACACCCAGAAAAATCCACCTCCCCCGAAATTAGAAAAATCTTAAACGAAATATATATATATATATATATATATAATATATATATATATATTATATATAATATATATATATATATATATATATATATTATGAATATGTAAGTGCATATATAAATTAATAAATACATAAATATATATATAATAATCAAATAATATATATATATATATATATATATATATATATATAATATAATATATTAATATAATATCCTCATGCTTTGATAATTTAGAATTCCATAAAACTTCTCTCTGCGTCAAAATCTGTTCGCATGCGATATAACGTCATTAACGTTTCTTTATCAGTCGCGTCTGAAAGTGAATTTTTTTTTAAGTTCTTTTTCGAACATTTCAAAAATTCTCCGCTTTTTCCAACGATTTACATTTCAAATAAGGATTTCCTCTGATGAAGGTCGAATTTTTCTTTGTGTGCGGAACATTTCTACATTTTTTTCTATTATTATTTCATTTCTTTTGATTATTTAAAAATAATAATATGTTTGAATAATGTACACATGGATAAACTCCTTGACCGAAAGACGTGTAAGTAATATTGATTAAAATATCCTATATTATCCATTCTATACTTTTTTTCCTTTATTCATTCTTTCAACATATATATATATATATATATATATATATATATATAACTAAAAAGCGTAAACGCAACGCTCTTCAATATAGTAGGTGTAGCGCAAAAGAGCCACCTCAAAGATACAACACTTTCAGAAATTAATTTTTACACCGTCCAGATGTTATATATTGTACAAATGGAAATAATGATTTCCGGTTTTATTAAACAAAGAAATATAACAACTGTCCGTTATCAGATCAAGAGATAAAAATGCGTAGGAGTAGCTATGAATATAAAAGAACCGAGGGCTCGAGACAGGTCAATCGTCAGTCAGCCCAGGAGGCAGTCAGCCGGAGAGTAAGTGAGGTGATCGGGGTCAGTAATCGGGAGAGTCAGTGCGAGTTAGTTGGCCGAGCGGGATCTCGTGTATGTGGTGTTGGAAAAGCTAGCCTTAATATTTACCAACTGAAAAAGCTTGTCACCCAGAAATTTAATCGAAGGACTGAAAGTCTAAAGACTGAATATATTAATTAAACTGACCCTCTCTCTCGAAGTTAAGAAGCTTGAATTTATTTCAATAAACTTCTGGAGAATAACTTTGGTGTTATTGTCATCCCTTACAACGAGATAAAACTATTGCAATTTAGTACCGTGACGACGACGCTACGTTACACAGAGGGCGTTTTTTTGCTAGTATTAATAATAATATTTCATCTAAGAAATGTGGAAAATTAAGACTATATATTAATACTCTTGTTCCTTAATTTTCCGGCCGTTTTCATTTTCGTTTTTTAAAAAAATTAATGATATTGATTCTTTTTACGAAAATTGAATATTTATATTTTTTTCTAATGATATTTCGATGTTTCTTTTTGCAGGTGCTTCAGCTCTGACTAACCTTGGTCTTCCCATGATGCTCTTGGTTGCTGTGGTCGCCATTTACAACAAACAATAGAAAATGTCTGAAAAGATTATAATTTTCATTTGACATCAAATAGGAATTATAACTTTATTATTATATAATTCCCATTTTTATTAAAAAAAAAGGCTGACTTCTGATTTAGGTCGGAAAATTAAAAATGGAAAGTTTTTGGTGGTACCCAATGACAATTTAACTACAGACTATGAATTAACATTTGCAAATTTGGTTACGGTTTTAGGGATTAAGGTTGTTTTTAATTACGTATTGCTTAAAAAACATAAAGAAAAAAAACCCAAATTACTATACATTTATTAACCATTGAATTAATTATTAATTTATTATTGAGACAGTTGTTTGTTTTAGTATTGCAATGTATAATTTCAATTAAACGTGGTTTAAAAATATATATTTTTCAATATTAAATCTATAGTAATTTGGGTTAAATTGTTTTGTTTTTTTTTTGTTTTTTTTTTTAAGCAACGTAATTAAAAACAACCTTAATCCCCTAAAACCGTATCCCAATTCGCAAAATGTTAATTCATAGACTGTAGTTAAATTGTCATTGGGTACCACAAAATTGTCATTGGGTACCACCAAAAAACTTTCCGTTCTAAATTTCCGACCTAAATCAGAAGTCAGCCTAAAAATATGTTTTATTTCCCGCTTTATATTTCTGCTATCTCTGATTTTTCTTTCTTAGGCTACGAGTGATTAAAAAACTCCAAAAGATATGCTTATTTACCATTAATATATATATATATATATACATATATATATATAATATAATAAATCAGCCTTCAAAATTTCAGCTTTCTGTTCTTTTAAAACTAACTCCGAATTAAAGAAAACTTAAGAATGAAGCTAATTTGAATTTGTGTCTAATAAAACTGGTTTATTATTAATTTATAATTCCCTTTTTGTATAAAGATTTTTTTATATTTCTACTGTCTCTGATTTTTCTTTCTTGGTAAGAGTGATTAAAAACCTCCAAAAGATATGCTTATTTATCATTAATATATATATATGTATTGGTTAGGAGGTTGATTTAGAAGGCTATCACAATGCAGTTTGGAATAGATAAAATAATATAATACGGTAACAATGGTGTTTGTGTGTTGACCTGTATTTTTTATTCTTTTCGAGTAATACCTCTTTATCAAAAGAGTTGGAACTGAANAGAGAGATCATCGAAGAGAAAGTGTGCAACCGTTTCGGGCCAATTCTCTTGACGGTTTTAAAAAGCAACACTCGTCCCATCCTCAACTAATATGAGGACCCTATTGCATTATAATGTATCAACCGCACATGGGTCGGTCATCAACAAAAACAAGACGGGAAAAAGACCGTTAGTAAAAACAGAACGCTGCTAGTCAAACGTTGGAATTAATCAAAAAAAAAAAAAATTGTGCTGTCTGCATTAAAATAATATGAAATTATATTTAAAAATAAAATGAATTTTATTTAAAAATAAAATGAATCTCATTTTCAATTTTGAAAATAATCAGAAGCATTATAGTAATGAAATTTTTGTTGATGACCGACCCATGTGCGGTTGATACATTATAATGCAATGGGGTCCTCATATTAGTTGAGGATGGGACGAGTGTTGCTTTTTAAAACCGTCAAGAGAATTGGCCCCGAAACGGTTTGCACACTTTCTCTTCTGATGAGCCTATTTCAGTTGTAAACATCGTTTGTTTTTTCATTATATCTTATTCATATATATATATATTATATATATATATATATATATATATATATGTGTGTGTGTGTGTGTGGTGTGTGTGTGTGTGTGTGTGTGGTGTGTGTGAAAATGGAAAATGAATTGAATCCGACGATATGAGGAAAAATGAGTAAAGAAAAGAAATGTAGATGGATAAAATGAATTTAATCGATATCACATTAATCGATATCACTTACACATGTGTTTCGGTCAGTTTATGTGTGTGAAAATATTTCGCACACATAGAAGAATCGACCTCCATCAGAGTGAACATTTATTTTGAATGATAAATTATTATTTCATTATTTCATTCAAAATAAATGTTCACTCTGATGAAGGTCGATTCTTCTATGTGTGCGAAATATTTTCACACATATAAACTGACCGAAACACATGTGTAAGTGATATCGATTAATGTGATATCGATTAAATTCATTTTATCCATCTACATTTCTTTTCTTTACTCATTTTTCCTCATATATATATATATATATATATATCAACTCCTCATCACAAGCAGTTAAGCGGAGTTTAACAGGTTTAAATTTTGAGATTTTCTTATCTAGACTGGTTACCTAGCCAAGGTTAAAGAGACCTGTCTCCCCTGCTATTTGGTCACAGCTGGAGGGAAAATAGTTGAATAGTATACTTTTCACAATGGTATTAGCACCATGTGAAATGCAAACAGCCTCGTCCAGGATTTGAACTCAGGTCGACGCATCCATTTCCTACGACTCTAACCACGCGCCTCCATATACAAGAGTGGGATGATAATTTCATAGATTGAAAAGTTTATATATTTTTTATTAATGGAATTCAAGCACTGCAACACTGATAGAAGAAGTATGTGGATCGGAAGAAGAGCTTGGTTGAACAATAAACCTCATTTGGTCGTATTCCATGATAGTATATTGGTTAGCCTATGAACTTTTCAGTCGATCTTCGTATATCGCCATATATCACCATATATCCTATATGTCAGTACATAGGTCATTATATATCACTATATATCTTATTATATATTGCCATATATCTTATTATGAATCACTATTTACCTATGTATATATCAGTATATATCTTATTATATATTGACATATATCTTATTATAAATCACTATATACTAGGGAATAGCAAAAAAATCGGATACTACGAGTTTTAAAAGCGAATTAAGAATAATTAAATCTATTATTTAAGGTTAAACTTTGTCTAAATCGATAAGTAGTACCATAATAACCATCATTAAAAAAGAAAAATATCATTATATATGCAGTTTATTTTTAAAAGATTTAAAAGTATTTGTTTTGGTCAAGTTTGTTCGCCGACGCCATTTTGGCTGTTTTTCAATGGTTTTAGGCGCTTGTTTACAATTTTAACGTAACATTTGCGATGAAAAAAAGAATTTACCAAAAATCAGGTAATTATCCGATTTTAATAAAATTTTCAGTATTGATTTATCAATTAATGAATTTTATAATGCATCAGTTATTTTATTTCAAAACTTTAATTTAGTATTTTAGCTATGAAAAATTAATATATAAAATTCATTTAAAATATGAAAATCCTGATGTTAAGTTTAAAATGTTATATTTTTAGATTCTAAAAATTAATATCTACTTAATGCAAACCTTATTTTTTTAGACGAAAGTAATAAGTTTTGAAGAAAAACTCGATTGAAAATGTACCCCACCCCTTTTTAAGCAGAAAAAACATCGATGTATAATTTTTTCTTTTATAAAATAATAGCCAATTAAATAATTATCGAAATGGGTAAAAAAGAAATCTCCAAAAAAATTAATTATTTATCATTTTTTTACATTTTATTTTTCGATTTTCGGTACTTATTTTCTCAAAGAAGAGCAACCGTAAAAATTTTTTTTTGTTTCTATTCATAACTTCGGTCTTTTATCTCTTTATTTATACTGTAATTAGTATCAGGTAAGGACCAATTTGAAACAATTTTACGCCTCCAACATAAGGGGGGTCAAAATTAAGTGACCTGAAGAAAATTAGAAAGTTTTGAAATAAAATAAATAATGCATTATAAAGATCGTTCTTTGATAAATAAACACTGAAAATTTCATTAAAATCTGATCATTCCCTGATTTTTGGTAAATTATTTTCTGTAGGGGGGGGGGGCTAAAGTCATTTGGTCAAAAATGACTTTGAGGCTCTGTTTGCCAGTCCCTACTATATACCTATGTATATATCAGTATATATCTTATTGTATATCGCCATATGTCTTCTTATATATCACTATATAGCTTAATATATATCACTATATCGATTAATAATGGAGATTCGCTTCGGTTTTTGTCTGTAACAAAAGCTACGTCACTGCTTACGTCACATTACCCAAAATTGTCATAATATAGAATAAATACATTCAAAATTTGAACATGCAACATTAGACAGTCCTCATTGTTTTTTAAAACAAGTTTTAATAAATACATGACTGGTATTATATATCTATATATAGTTTGTTTTATTTTAATACGTATTTAAAGTTTACATTTCAAATTGTTTTATTTTTAATCTTTTAATGAATTTGATTATTTTACTTACTTAGGGTACAAACTCGCTGACATTGAATTTTTAACTCCCTCCCCTCAGGCAATATGTTTCAAAAATGCATTTTTACACCGCCCGGAGGGTGTTTTTATATTGCTAGTTTATTTAAAAGAAAAATTTAATTCGCTCTGCAAACTCACTTTTCCCTAATTTCAATCATCTACCCAGAGCTCAATGGGTGACCAATGGGTTACGTTTTATCTAGTTTATCTATATTTTCCCCTTTTTTCATTTTCACTGTAAATATGGTTTAGTGAAATTTTGAATTTTAACGTGCACTTTAATCTATCCAGAGCTCAATGGGTGACCAATGGGTTACGTTTTATCTAGTTTATCTATATTTTTCCCCTTTTTTCATTTTCACTGTAAATATGGTTTAGTGAAATTTTGAATTTATAACGTGCACTTTTTATTTTATTTCAGGAAACCATTAAAAATGTTGCAACATTGCGCAGAACACGGCAATTGCACTGACAAATTTGTATTCAAACAAAATTTACTGGATATATGTAAGTATAATCGTTTGAAAAACCTATTTTCCACCCAATTGCCCTTTTGGCTAGCCACAACCCTTTTTGGTAATTTTCACTTTTAGTTGTCAAAATTCCTAGCGAATAAGGCAATTAGAGTAACCTCCCTTGACTTTCACTTTGAAATAAACCGGTAGCTATTTTGAAAGTCTCCGTGCGAAATAAACAAATCTTAGAAACGTTTTCGAAAATAATACAACTGCATGCTTTAACACAAGTAAGTAAAGTAAGTAAAGTCGTCAGGGCGGCCAATCAGCAAGGGAGTCTATCCCCTTTTCACTAAGCCGGTAGGAAAGAATTGGTGCATCAAGGGTTGCCACAAACCCAATCAACGACCGACCTCAGGAATTTTGAAATCAAAGTTATCCCTCTCCTAGACTGGTTACCTACCCAAGGCTGAAGGGCCCAGTCTGCCCTACTATTTAACCCATAGCTGGAGGGAGAATATATGGATTCATACCTTTCCCAAGGGTATTAGCGCTATGTGAAATGCCGACAGCTTCAACTAGGAATTGAACTCGAATCAACGAGTCCATTTTCCACGACTCCAACTACTAGCCCACGCGCCTCCATACAAATTATATAATATATATATTATAATATATATATTATATAATCTTTAATATCAACTACCGTGGGATTTTCATGGGTCCTGTCAGGTAAGACCCCCAGTGAGACCACCTATTCGCAATGGGTGGCGATCCATGATGATTAAGGACAGCATCCTGGTGGATGAGCAGTCCATGACATCCTACATTTGAATTCAAACAACAGTTACTGGATATATGTAAGTATAATCGTCATTGATAAATCAACACTAAAAATTTCATTAAAATCCGATTATTCCCTGATTTTTGGTAAATCATTTTCTGTAGAGGGGGGGGGGGCTAAATTCATTTTGTCAAAAACGGATTTTAGGCCAATTTTGGGTATCCCTAATGTATCAACTACCGAGAAATTTCTTACTTCAACAAACAAAAATCATATGACAAAAATGAATAGTTTGCGCATGGGATTGCGCACCCTAGTAAAAGAGAAAAATAAAAATTAAAATCTGTACAATTTCAACCAATCAGAGACGTTCGCGCCTAAAAGGAAATCTATCAAATAGACCCCTTTTTGGAGCTTACTGAAATACTATATATAGCCAACTTTTGTTGGAAATTGGGTTATCTGCCCACCGGAAGTCCGAACAATAGGGGACAGGGCAGAGAACCCTGAATCAGCAGAACCAATACTGCAGGCACTAGCAGAAGATCAGAGTCGGTACGCTAGAGAAAGACGTCAACTCCAACAAGCAGACAAAACCGAGACAACAAGATAAGTGCACACAAATCTCTTGTATTACTTTTATATATCCCGCCAGTAGAAATTCTCTGGCAAACACTTAAAGACATTTGCACAAGAATTGTATACACACATTAATAACTAACCCCCTAATAAACTGTTAACCCATTTATAAACTTTATAATTTGCCTTGTCTCCTTCCTTTACGACTGAGATACTAATTCACCCCAGTATTTCTGTTACTTTTTCATATTCCCAGCAGAAAGAAATCATTCATTTAAGCAAATCCACGCCATTTTAAAGTAAGACCAAACTCATGCAATTTTAAGAAGGTAGGAACTAATATCTATCTGTCTAGCTCTCTTCATCAACCTTTACGAGATCTGCAGTACATCATGCTACTGACTGCCGTGTGACTTTGAACTCTTACCCTTTCTTTCTCACCTCAATGCTTATAACATATTTTCTTACGTGTTATAAAGAACTAAAAATACAAAATTACCTTTTTGTATACAAGATAACCTAAAGAACTTTGCTCGGTATTATGCGTTACCTTTTGTAAAATCGTTACTCAATACAAGTTGTTTTATTTAATATTGAGTTTTTGTTATTTATGCCTTGTGCTTGATTGTTTTATGGTGTTTTTAAATGTTTGAATATTTTATTGGTTATTGACTTCAAACTGGTGACCATTATACAAAGACTTCAAAGAGCCCTTACTAACATCCACCATAGGTCCAAGCAAACAAAATAATTACAAATTAATTAATTTCTCTTCCAGGCGCAGTCAATCCTCGCCAGACGATGAGTTCAGCAACGTCAGCACGCACAGGATTCGCCGCATCGGCCCTTTTGTTGGTTTCTTATTATTTCCGAGAATAAAGTAAAAGAATTCTGACGCAAATTCCAAAACGAGGCTTTCCAATGACTATCGAAAGAGGAATCGACCACGGGACTTGAATTTCACTGAAATTTTTGAGAAAACAACTTACTGAATTTTTATTTGTTATTACCTTGCTTTTCCCCCGCTCTATTCCCCCCCCCCCTCATTGTAACATGTTTGATACATGGACATTTCTCCTAATTTTCCGGTTAAATCCGAACAATGAATTAATTTCTGTTTGCGAGTAAAAATAAAGATTTATCGTCTGAAAGTGTATTGGGTAAGGGAGACAACTCTGGGATACTAAAGGAACGAAAGAACGAAGATAGGTATTATTGAGAGATAGATAGATAGATAGATAGATAGATAATGAAAATAAAAAATTATCGTCTGAAAGTGTAATGGGTAAGGGAGACAACTCTGAGATACTAAAGGAACGAAAGAACGAAGATAGGTATTATTGAGAGATAGATAGATAGATAGATAGATAGATAGATAGATAGATAAAAGATAATGAAAATAAAAAATTATCGTCTGAAAGTGTAATGTGTAAGGGAGACAACTCTGAGATACTAACGGAACGAAAGAACGGTATTATTGAGAAATATATATATATATAGATAGATAGATAATGAAGAAGCTTACAAAAGTTTTCCCCTTTAACAGATTCGTCCTTCTTTCTCTCCCAGACAGCTTCTCTCCCCACCCCAATTTTGTCCAGTTTCTACGTACTTTCAATTAGTTCGCGTGGTTCGTCTTTGTTAAAAAACGATGTCGACTGTCGTCACGTGATCATACTCTCACAATCCGTCTTATTCCGGTTTAATACTTAAAAAAAGACACAATGCACAACCAGAATGCACACCTATGCAGATGTACACCTAAAGATTTATACAAGGATTATTTTCAAATCCCTAAGACAGGTTAATGTAAGATAATTAAAAGATTATTTTTATACAGAGCAATATTTTCACTTTCGATAAGAAAGAAAAAATCTCAACAAACCGTCATTTGGATCTTATATGTAGATAGACAGACAGAGACAGAGAGATAGAAATATAAAAAGCAGACTGAGATAGAAAAACAATAAAAATAGATAGATAGATAGATAGATGAGAATATATATATATATATATAATTTGATGAATATCAATATTATCTCTAAATACCATTTTTCATTTTTATTTGATTTAAATATTTAAATAAGTTGACGTTCCCGCCCTCAGATTTCCCGCTTTTAAATTCACTGCTGTAAAGATGCACTTTTTAATAAAAGAATCGCATATAATATCAGGAAGTTTTGTCTTTATTTTGATTTTTAATCCATAAATACCACATCCACTTGTACATATGTCGACTTCGTGTATAGGTCGACCCCTTATTTATAGTCATGAAATCGTTAATATTTAGAAATGCTTTTTTAAGAGGAATTATGGGATCGTAGGAAGCTCTTATTCTCCCGGTAGTAGGCAATTATTCGGATGAAAGAAGACAAACAACACAGTGGAAATTATACGCATATATTAACAAAGGTACAAAATTGTTGCAAATTTGATGGCATTTGCTACGAGACTTATCTGAGAGGTGAAATAAACAGTTCTTTGGTGAAGTATCACTAGAAAGGGAAATCTAGTCGCCGTCGACTGACTTCTGATTTAGGTCGGAAAATTAAAACGGAAAGTTTTTTGGTGGTACCCAATGACAGTTTAACTACATTCTATGAATTAACATTTTGCGAATTGTGTTACGGTTTTAGGGGATTGAGGTTGTGTTTGATTACGTATTGCTTGAAAAAAATAAACAACCAAAAACACAAATTACTATACATATAATGTTGAAAAATATTTTTAAAACTAAGTTTAATTGAAATTATACATTGCAATATTAACACAAACAACTGTCTCAATAATAGATTCAATAATTAATTTCAATGGTTAATTAAATGTATAGTAATTTGGGTTTTTATTGTTTATTTTTTTTATCTAATGGTGAGGTTCCAATTCTGGAGCTCTGGGGAATGTGGAGTACATCTTCATTGCCATTACTCCCAGGTTCACTCTGACACGGAGTGGTAACCCCTGTTAGAATCCCATCTATGCGAATAGGTTTTTTAAAAAAATGAGTTTCTCTTTCTCTCCCTCCCTCTCTTTCTCTCCCCCTCTCTCTCTCTCTCTATGTTGTATCATGCTTTCTTGCTTCTTTCTTTTTTTTCTTTTTTCAGACGTCATAACTTTCTTTCTTTGTCCTTCTTTCTTTTCCATGAAGTCACATTTTTCTCCTTTTCGATTCTTCATAGGTTGTACCTCTGTCTCTGTCTGTCTGTCTGTCTGTCTCTCACTCACACACACACGCACGCACACTTACTCACTCACTCTTTTTTAGGAATCTTTTACATTTCATTCTGTCTTGAATAATTACGATTGAAAGTCTATAAATAGAAACTGTGACGACATTAAAGTTAAAAGCTTTCTTCAAACGTCTTCAAATAGAATTAACCATATTCTTTCTGGTGTTAAATATTTAACGATCTTAAACATAACTGTGACAGTAATATTTAAAACCCATGAAAAACAACTTGTTTATATAGAAGTCACACGCACAGTACTGTGATACAGACACGCGCCCACACCCACACAGTATATGTAAACACACACATACATATACATGTATACACACACATACACACCCACCCACACAGTATATGTAAACACACACATACATATACATATATACACATACAATCATATACATGTATACACATACAGTCATACACACAGCGCCCATGAACCCTCCTCTCACATATATAAGAGCATCCAAAAAACAAACTACCTCATAGAGGTTCTTCACAACGAATGAACATGCTACTATCAGACACACTCGCCTACACGGATTTTAACAGCATGTTAAACCCACTATAACACTTGAACATTTATAACTCTTCTATAATGCTCCCTTTCTAATAATGTATCAACAATTTCTTCAAATAATGAATTTTCTCCTGAAGATGACCGAAGGTCGAAACTAGTTGAGATTAAACAACAAACAAGAAATATTCCTGATTGTCTTAAAAATAATTTTTGTTCACACTATATATATATATATATATATATATATATATATATATATATATAAAAGCTCATTTTTTTCTATTTAACCCATTGATGGGACCCTAACAGGTACTACCACTCCGGGCCAAGGTGGACCTGGGAGCAATGGCTATGAAGGGGTATTCCACACTCCACAGAGCTCCAAAATAAGAACTTCATCACTAGAAAAATGAGTTTGAAAAATGTGATTAAAAAATGTAGGTACCCATCAAGCATAAGAGGAATGTAGAGGGTAGTAGGGAACTCTTAAATCTCCCGGTAGCAGGCAAATAATTTTAGATGAAAGAAGAGGGAGATAATTTCAATATCATTTTTCTGATAAGCATTGATAGAATAAAACAGTTTCGGTCTAACATAACCCAACATGCAACAAAAAGTTTACGGCATAAAATAACCCAAGGGTTGACATGCCGTAAAAACCAATGTATAGTACATCTTCATTGCCATTACTCCCAGGTCCACTCTGACACGGAGTGGTAGCACCTGTTAGATCCTATCTATGGATGTCTTGGGTATGATGTTAAACTGCATCTAATGGTGAGGTTCCAATTCTGGAGCTCTGGGGAATGTGGAGAACATCTTCATTGCCATTACTCCCAGGTCCACTCTGACACGGAGTGGTAGCACCTGTTAGAATCCCATCTATGCCTTAAATAGATTTTTAAAAAAATGAGTTTACAAAATAGCAAAATTATATCCCCCCTCTAAAATCGGAACTGTAAGGTTTAAGACAAAATAATTTGGCACACTTTCCTAACTCATGAAGGGGAACATTTGTGCCAAATTTCAAGTAATTCGGTGTCGGTGGGTGTAACACCCCGGTGAATTGACATGGAATGACCCACCAGTCAAATGCCTGGCATGGTCTATTTAAAAAGAAAACTGTAAATTATAAAATATCGAAACTTTTCCGCACACTTCAAAATTTATGGGGCGCTCATTGAGTAATGGTTATTGTCATGAGAAATGGACATGGCAATATGAGTTCAAATCCTGAACAAGTCTGTTTGCATTTCACATAATGAATTACCGAATTACTTGAAATTTGGCACAAATGTTCCCCTTCATGAGTTAGGAAAGTGTGCCAAATTATTTTGTCCTAAACCTTACAGTTCCGATTTTAGAGGGGGGGATATAATTTTGCTATTTTGTAAACTCATTTTTAAGAAAATCTATTGAACGCATAGATGGGATTCTAACAGGTGCTACAACTCCGTGTCAGAGTGGACCTGGGAGTAATGGCAATTACCCTTGGAAATGTATGCATCTAACTATTCTCCCTTCAGCTACGATTAAATAGTGGAGTAGACTGCGCTCTTTAACTTTGGTATGGCAACCGGTCTAGAAGAAGGAAAATTCTGAATTCAAACCTGTTAAACTTTGCGAAAAAAAATGACCACATTCTGCTTGTGCGGAGGTGTTGGTAAATACACACTTCAAAGTTTATGATAATTTTCTTCTTTACAAAGATTAGCTTAAGATCAAATTAATACCCGACAAGAATGAATAAAATAAAAAGTCTTCGGTATAGAAGGGTTGACATGCCGTAGAAACCAACCAACCAACCAACCAACCAACCATAATTATTCGATTTTAATGAAATTTTCAATGTTGATTTATCAATGAATTTTATTATACAGTTATTTTATTCCAAAGCTTTCTGATTTAAATAGGTATTTTTGCCTTGGTAAATTAATAGATAAAATTCATTTAAAATATGATTTATAAAAATACATATTTAGTAAATATTATTTACTAAATACATACATTGTCTAAAACATGAATATATCAAACAAGATGAAGAGTTAAGAAAACAGACAGACATTCTTATTATAATGGAGATTGTGTATTTGTCTGTCTGTAACCGAAACTATATCACTACTCAAGTCACAATTCTCTTAGTTATTTACATCACATTCTCCATGATTTTATTTTTATTTAAACCTCAATGAATAATAAAATTGTTTTACATTATTAAGACTGTTGACCATATCTACATGATATTTACCGCGTACCCCACTTGTACGGGTCAGGCACAAGGCCCTATTAACGTGGAACCACTCACAAACCGAAGCTCATGGGTGGCGGGTGAAAAATGGCGTCGATCCCGTCGGCATTCCCCCTCAAGGAGGCGCCTCAGGCGCTGGGCAATAAACCCAGCCCTGCCCCTTTAAATCGAGGGGGCAGGTGTTGTCTGGGGGGATGGCCCCCTGGGATCGACGTCGTTAATTATATCAATGGTCCAGAGGCCGATGCCACTGTTGACCATATCTACATGATATTTTCCACCTACCCCACTTGTACGGGTCAGGCACAAAGGCCCTATTTATGTGGGACCACCCACAAGCCGAGACTCATGGGTGGCGGGTGAAAAATTGCGTCGATCCCGTCGGCATTCCCCCTCAAGGGAGCGCCTCAGGCGCTGGGCAATAAACCCAGCCCTGCCCCTTTAAATCGAGGGGGCAGGTGTTGCCTAGGGGGATGGCCCCCTGGGATCGACGCCGTTAATTATATCAATGGTCCAGAGGCCGAAGCCATTGTTGACCATATCAACATACTAATAATACGCAATTGTATTTATATATACAACAAAATAGTGGTTTACAGTGTGAATGGGAAGGTTAATTTGCATATTGATCTTAAAAAATTGATTTTAATAAATATATGCTTAGTATTATGGATTTTTAATTGTTTGGTTTTATCTTATTGAATATGAGCAAAATTCTCTTGGATAAATCTTAATAGAAATTCATTAAGAAGAAGAAATAACTGTAATATTATCCTTTACTTCCTATTTTAAGTAAAGAGTTAAATTAGGAAAATTTACCAATGAAATACGGGAGTAATGGAAAATGATGGAAGAGTTAGTTTCAAAGTTGTTCTATTTTTCAATCATACCCCCTCTGTTCCAATTTTTTTCTGCATTCTTAATCAGTTTCATTAGCCTTTCTAATTTAACATGATATTTTATTATATTAAAACTTAAAAACTTACAGCCGGAGGGTGCATATATTTGCTAGTCTAAATAATGTAAATTATAATTTTTGTAACATTTTGTGAAAATTTGAATCATTAATTTTTGTCGTTTTTTTTTTGTTTGTTTTGTTTTTTTAAAAACCTACTACTGTACCCAAAGGCATAAAATAACCAAAGGGTTGAAATACTGTAAAATCAACCATCCAACTAACCAGGGTAAAACCCACTGAAATCAAGATAAAAGAAATACCAGTAAACAATGCATAATATTTGACAATTCTTTAATCTATAAAATCTAAATACATTTACACGTGATAATACGCGTTGTATGAAACAAAACTGGATTCAATTTCTGGACAGGACTTGATGGTTGCTTTTTATTTCACGCTAATTCCTTAAGAAAAGCATGAACTCCATCTTTTATTATTAGAAAATTAGTATGAGTACGAGGGAATCTTTTTGCACTCATCTAATATTAAACTTTTAATCATCTTAATTATGTTTATGATATTGTTTTCATTTCTAGAAATCGTCTGGTTGTGGCTAGGGGATGCTTTCATACCCTAATAGGTACTACCATTCCGAGCCAATTTCTGTGGGTAAGGGATGCTTTCATACCCTAACAGGTACTACCATTCCGAGCCAATTTCTGTGGGTAGCGGATGCTTTCATAATTTCAGGCCATGACAAATTTAGTGAGGAGGAATACAGCAACCATCAAAGGAACCGAACCGGAGGTAAAATCGCTACCATTGTATCTCTCATATATAGAACCTGAAAAAAAAAAAAAATTGAAACAGAACATATTTTTAATTTTTTAAATTTTTGCCCCCCACCCCCTCTCTCTCGAAGGGAAAATAAACATATTTACGTATTTCATCAACGTTAATCATTTTAAACCAGTCAAATAATTATATATTCATAAAACGAGTTTTTAACCGCTTTATATACGAGGACATTTTTTTTAATACAGTTCATGCAATCTTCTATTTTTCATTCGAATTTGTTTTTTTCTTAATATTTTCTTTTTCTTTTAGTATATCATTAACTAAGTGTAATCAATTTTGACCAGATTGAATATGGAATATTTTGTATCTTTCTATTTTGGTAAATAATATATATATATATATATATATATATATATATATATATAGAGAGAGAGAGAGAGAGAGAGAGAGGGAGAGAGACGGTAGAAAAAGGAAAAGAGAATGAAATTGTTAAAAATAGAAGCACTGAGGATAAGACAGAAAGCCAGAAAGAAAGAAAGAAAGAAAGAAAGAAAGAAAGAAGGAAATTTTAACCTAAAAAATAACAATATAATCGAATGAAAATAAAGTGAAGAAAAATATAGATAGATAGATAGATAGATAGATAGAGAGAGAGAGAGAGAGAGAGAGAGAGAGAGAGAGAGAGAGAGAGAGAGAGAGAGTTATTTGAAATCAAGGCTTCTCAAATGTTATTACTTACATTCCTTTCTGTCTCACATTATTGGAAATTGGGTTATCTGCCCTCACCCGGAAGTCCGGAGAATAGGGGACAGACACTGAACCCTGATTCAGCAGAACAGATACGGCAGGCACAGAGGAAGGACAGAGTCCGCACTCGTGAGAGGAACACAACAACTCCAACAGGCAGACATAGCAGAAACGACCTTACCGGACAACTTCAGGACATTGCTGAGACAAATACAACAAAGATAAGTGTCCTTGTACCTCAATGCATACCTATATATATCCCGCCAAGAGAAATCCTCTGGCAACCTCTTACAGACATTTACACAATTTGTATACTCACACATTTAATACCAAAACCAATAAATTGTTAACCCAATTATATACACTATAATTGCCTTGTCTCCTTTCCTTTACGACAGAGATACTATTTCACCCCAGTATTTCTGTTAACATATCCATGCAATGTTTTTTTCTACTTCTCTATTAAACTTTACTCCAAGAATATCATCCCAGCTATGCCAATGAATTATTAAAAAAAATGTCTGAGCCACGGGATCCTGATTATAAAAACTATGTTACATAATCTATGCGGTTGCATAAGATTATTGTCAATCCCCTGTAATTCTGAGGCGATGACCCCTTTCATACCATGGCCGGGTCCTTCTATGGAAAATTACAGAAGCCCACCAAATATGTGAAGTCACGTGGGACCGTTTTTCAGAGTCCCCAGTTGGCAGTTAGACGTCAGGCAGAGCAGTCAGCCATGATGCTCTGTCTAAAACTGTAACTCTGCATAGGCGCGCTGTGTTATGTCTGGGTTGGGGACTTACCGAATAAAGAACATTAAAAGAAAATCGAAGTCTTGTGTTTACTAAAAAACTAACAATGACACAGGGCTTCTGATAAGGAGGAATCCCTAGCATAAAAGACCAGACCCGAAGTCCCCAAGAAAGTCAACACCAGACGCTAGACCAGACCAAGATGATAGACGATCAGAATAGCAAAGCCGGCCAGAAGAAAATACGACTAGAAGCAAGAAGTAAGAAAAGGGTATACAACATGTATCGATTGGTACTGTGAAAATGTCAGTATGCAACAACTACACCGAACGATGATTGGTTGTAGAATTAGCCAACCAGATGTAAAGAGGCCGATGGCTGCGTTGACATACTTTATTTAAAGCCATTTTTCTGTTGGCGTTGAACAAAAAGGCAGCGAATTAGAGTTTGATCAACTCTAATGGGGTCTAACTGGCTGAGGGGGGTATTATGTTGGAAGAGCCGAAAACCCCCAATGAAACCAGTTAATAACATAAATGGCGACGTTATAGTGAAAAATTTGAAAAAACACAGGTTCAATAAAATGAGTGATATTTATTCAGCCAACGCTGCAGTGTTTCAATCTGTTTAGTATGTTACAGCCGATATATACACAACACACACACACACACACACATATATATATATATATATATATATTATATATATATATATATGTAATAAATAAGTAATCCACATACACGTGTTTCGGAGTATCACTCTTCATCAGTGTGGTTATACCGTTTAACAGCTATCCCTGGCTGGGTTCGAGACCCGAATGAACTTTCGTTCGCCAATCCTCTTACCCGTACGGCCATAGGCAGCTGTCAAATATAGGAGAATATTTAATCGCTACATTTCTAAGCGGAAATGAATTCACTAGAGGCCTCAAACATATTACATTAATTTTAACATCCGTCTGATGTTTTCCACATCACTGGCCACAATGCATTCCCAGTACGTTCCCGATCCTGTCATACTTCTCTATATTAACCAGAATCGCGTGGTGTAATGGTTAAAGTCATGGGAAATGGACTCATCGCCCCGAGTTCAAATCCTGGACGTGGTAATTGAATTTCACTTAGCGCTAATACCCTTGGGAAAGGTATGAATCCTACTCTCCCTCCAGCTATGGGTAAATAGCAGGGCAGATTGGGTTCTTTAACCATGGCTAGGTAACCAATCTAGGAAAAGGAAAACTCTGAATGAAAACCTGTTAAACTCCGCTTAAGAAATTGACCTTGTGTCGTATCCTGCTCGTGAGGAGGAGTTGGTAAATATATATATATTGACCAGAATCAGAAGAAAATATAATTTTGCCATCGTCGTGGAGGTTTTCCAAATGGTCGTTTACGGTTTCTAATCTTTCACCCCATTCCACTCCCGAATTACCTCCCTTTTATCTACCGAAGCAATGTGCATAAAATGAAAATATTTGTAAAATATCATGAAAGAATGAATAAATTAAGATCAGTAAAATGAATATTTGGTTATTTCCTATAAATCTAACATAAACAAAGAAGAATCATTTTTGACTGCTAAATTATTTATT
>CM042169.1:51796130-51808630 GCA_023376005.1 Doryteuthis pealeii
ACAAAACAATGGACAGCTGAACGGAAAATAATAATTTTGGAAATATTCGATCTACGAGGAAGGGTAAGAAATTATCCGCACTCTTTTTCTTTTTTCAATCTATTGACATAAAAGTAAAATGGACAAGTACGTCATTTTTCAACATAGTCTCTTTCTTTTTCGATGCGGTTCACAAGTCCAGCGTTCACAAGAAGCTTGCATATTCTCTCCAAGAAGAAGGTTTTCTGTTGGTACACTGCTTCTTTCACATCTTCATTCGTAAGATTTCGACAACCTCGTAAATCATATTTGAGCGATCCAAAGATATAGTAGTCGGGGAGTACAAGATTTGGGACTGATTTCTGGATGTTCCAGCACCTCAAAACCCAATTGGTTAATGGTTTCCACGGTCTGGTCACTCGTATCTAGGCGTGCATTGTCTTGCAACAACAAATATTTATTCAGGGTCTACCTTGTCTGGCCAGTTTTAAACTTTTATCAATTGATACACACATCTACGCGGTAGTGTACTCTTCCCATATTATGCTAAAAGCCGCCGATGAATTTCAGTCCCTGACACTCCTTCTGATCAGAGAAATCTAAAAAAAAAAAAAATCTAAAAATCGTCTGTTAAAACAACCGGATATTGACGGCGTAAATGAAAACATGTCCTTCTGAATCGAGATCAAAAGGGGTGCCTAAAGGTAATATAGTCCGTTTTTTAAAAATAGCATCATCATCACATTATCATCATCATCATCAAGTCATATCGACAGCACGGATTCACTTGACTCTCCTCCCTCTCCCCCTCTCTCTTTTTCTTCTGTCTCTCTTTCCGTCTGTCTGTCTGTCTTTTGTTCCCTGTCTCTCTTGCCTCTCTCGCTATCCGTCCCTATCGGCCTTGGCTCATTGTAAGTCTTCTAGACAGCATACAGTGTCCGCGGCGAGCAGATGAAAACAAACAGCCCAAATTATCGATACGGGTACAACACCAAGAAACATACATTGCATATCCCAATCATTAAAAAACAAAACATTTATCAATAACCGGTAATCCTTAACTTTTTTCCTCGTAAATTCTACCATAAAATAAACTGAACCCTTATTTTATGTCCGTGTTTTTGCAATAATGTTTTATTTTTTCTTGCACACCGTTATTTTACAATACTAAATATATTTTCTTTTATTCTTTATTCTTTAACAAATAAAGAATATATTTATTATTGTAAAGTAACGGGTGCAAGAAAAATAAAACATTTATTGCAAAACACGGACATAAAATGAGGGTTCATTTTATTTTTATGGTAGGAATTTACGAGGAAAAGGTTAAGGATTACCAATAATCTATTCGCTTACAAAATTATACATACATCATACATACAAAAATAAGAGGCGCTTGCTAGGAAACGGTTTATTGTCATGGGAATGAATATGGTAACCCAAGTTCAAATCCTGGACGGGGTAGTTTGCATTTATACACATTTAGAAAAAGTATGAAATTTGGTAGAAGACAGACATTCGCGTTTAGCATGGAAAATTGTAAATTAAAATTAATTAGTGGTAGGAAATGGGTTTAAACTTGCAAATCGTCGTCAAAATTAAAACGGAAATTTTTGACACGATTTGAAACACATCAAACTAAATTTTGAAATTAAAATTAATTTTAAAAAATCCGATTCAAATTACTTGACTTTTTTTTGTAAGTCAGGTTAGTAATTGTTTATTTTCATTTATCTATTAATAATGGAGATTCGCACTCTTTTGT
This sequence comes from Doryteuthis pealeii, assembly GCA_023376005.1. Lineage (NCBI taxonomy): Eukaryota > Metazoa > Mollusca > Cephalopoda > Myopsida > Loliginidae > Doryteuthis > Doryteuthis pealeii. Next base: position 51,797,875 of record CM042169.1, read on the forward strand.
CTGTAACAAAAACTGCGTCACTGCTTACGTCACATTACCCAACACATAATCCAACGTCATAACATAGAATAAATATACTCAAAATGTGAGCATGCAACGTTAGACAATCTTCATTGTTTCAATAAATAGATGCCCGGCGTTATAATATTTATATATAGATTGTTTTATCTAATATAATATTTAAAGTTATCGGAACTGTTTCATTTCAAATTGTCTGTCTTTTTAAAAAAAAATTTTTTTTACTCTTTAATAAATTTGACGATTTTACATACTTATGGTAACAACTCTATGACATTGGAATTTTCAGCTCCCATCCCTCAGGCAATATATTTTAAAAAAATTATTATTAACATTGCATCGCCCGGAGCGTGCTCTTTTTTGTTTTGGCTAGTTTTAAAGAAATCTTCGAAATATTTCTCTCTCAAAACTCAAAAATTATTATGTCGCAATTTAAGAAAATATTTCAAGATTCGTAAAATAAATTGAAAAAAACATTTACTTAAAAACCCTGAAACCCCCTTTTAACCCAAGCAAAAAAAGTGAGAGGGGGGGGGGGCGCGGGGGGGAGGGGGATGATAAAATAAATACAAAAAAAAGAGAAAGATCTTTTTTTTTTTAATTTAAAAAGACAAAGTGTCGTGACGCCTGGTCCAGTTAACGACTTGGGGAATGACAGATTACCTGAACGACATATGATAATAATTCACAACACACAACACACACACAGCACACACACAGACACACACACACAACACACACACACATATACAATTTCCTGTTTTAACACTCACACACACCACTCACAACACAGAAACACACACAGCACGCCAATCTCACGTACACAGACACATGACACAGACAATTAATATTATATATATATATATATATATACATATATAGTATGTATAATATATATAATATATACTGATGTGGTGTGTGTGTGTGTTGTATTGTGGTGTGTGCGTGTAATTGGCGATCTACATTATACTTTGGAATCTATGCTCAATATCATATAATATATATATATATATAATATATATATATAATTATTGAAATGTCAGGATGGTGGCACAACATGTTTCAAACGGGAACCATTCTGTAAGAGGAACTGAACTCCCACTTGCATGCAAGAAATACTTGGTCCAACGCAACCTGAGATGGGATCGTCACTATAAAAACAGACATTGACGGATGACAGACTACACAAAGCAGATTCTGTACTCCTCAGCTAGAGAAGAGGATCAATGTAGATCCTATAGCTCAGGTACAAATGTCCGGATACAGCCTGAAGAGCAATTAAGCAAAAACTAGGTTTTAGTGTGTGAGGTTATTATAGCGTAGCAATATTCATTCATTAGATTTATTCTTCATATTTTGCTCTAATAGATTAGCAACTTTAACTTATTAGCAAGAAGATGAGTCACTCTGCGTTTATTAATAGCAATAGTATCATCAAAAAGTTTTAATAAATATAATATATATAGTTATATCACTATATATTATATAAAATTTGTTTTTTCTTTTGCGCCAATTATCGTACCAATAGATTATATTTTGGTTGGTACGATTACTCCTTGGTCTTTCTTTTTTATTTTTCTCAAAAATGTTTTTTTCCTTCTCCACCCGGGTGATGTTTGTAGTAATATTTTATTAAACAATTCAAACTATTTACTGTTTTTTTTATTTCCTCAACACCCGAAGGATTATTACCAACGACTTTCGGTATATATATTAATACTATATATATATATATATATATTATATTATAATATTATATTATATATAATATATAATATAACAAATTTTTTTTTGTGATGAACAAAGAAAATACAGTACATTCATATCACAAATTGGTGAGAGGCTAATATTATTTAATTTTTTGAGTTTTTAAAATTAAAAAAAGATACAAAGGAATCTNAGAGAGAGAAATATTAGGCGGGGTACGGACCTTTCACGTCGTGGAGAAATGTCCACTTAACTGGTAGCGGGTTTTTGGTAGGGGGCCAAAAAAAATTCCCCAAACCTAAAAAAAGGGCTTTTCCCTTGGGGGGGGCCGGGGCGCCCCCCAAAAAGAATGCTTGACATGTTACTCTCGTTGACGGCCCTGAGTGAAAGAGGCAGGAAATCATAATTCCCCGCTCTGTGGCCAATACCAACGCCACCTATCGACCGAACCACCACGGCAAGGGAAGATAACTCATTTTGGACTTATGTCCATCCAGACCTCGTTTTACTGACGCCAACAAAGGGAAGGGGGAAGAGGACTCGCAAGCGTTAAAGATTGCAATAATAATTGGATTTCAGTTAAATTATGTGTAATTTGTTGGAAGTAATTGTACTTTTAAAAAAAATTACCCAAAAAAAAAAAAACGTAGTAATACTGTATGTGCCAAGAAAGTATAACATGTGAAGAAGTGTTATATTAACGTTGAAAGGCTTAAAGTAACCTCCCAACGTGGGTACATATAAGTACAATCAATATTCCGACAAAGGTGTGAAAAGATAACATATTTATTCCGTAAGTGACGGAGATACATTTACATGACAAAGAATATACAAAACAGATACATAAACGTTCTATAAAAGGAATTAGGCGTACGACTCACGTCGTGGAGAATGTCACTTACTGGTAGCGAGTTTGGTAGGGGGCAAAATCCACTAAGGCTTCTGGGCGGCAGGTGCCTAGACCATGTTACCTCGTTGACGGCCTGAGTGAAAAGAGGCAGGAAATCGTAGTTCCCGCTTTTGGCCAAAAACAACGTCACCTATCGACCGAACCAACCACGGCAAGGGAAGATAACTCATTTTGAACATGTCCATCCAGACCTCGTTTTACTGATCCCAACAAAGGGAAGGAGGAAGAGGACTCGCAAGCGTTAAAGATTGCAATAATAAATTCAGTAAAATTCAAGGACTTAAGTAATTGTAAAAAAAAAATTAGCCAAAAAAAAAACAAAAAAAAACGTAGTAATACTGTATGTGCCAAGAAAGTATAACATGTGAAGAAGTGTTATATTAACGTTGAAAGGCTTAAAGTAACCTCCCAACGTGGGTACATATAAGTACAATCAATATTCCGACAAAGGTGTGAAAAGATAACATATTTATTCCGTAAGTGACGGAGGTACATTTACATGACAAAGATATACAAAACAGATACATAAACGTTCTATAAAAGGAATTAGGCGTACGACTCGCGTCGTGGAGAATGTCACTTACTGGTAGCGGGTTTGGTAGGGGGCAAAATCCACTAAGGCTTATGGGGCGGCAGGTGCCTAGACCATGTTACCTCGTTGACGGCCTGAGTGAAAAGAGGCAGGAAATCGTAGTTCCCGCTTTTGGCCAATAAACCAACGCCACCTTTCGACCGAACCAACCACGGCAAGGGAAGATAACTCATTTTGGACATGTTCACCCAGACCTCGTTTTACTGACCCAACATTCACTTTCAGTTTTGCTTCCTTTTCTTTTCTTTTTTTTATACACACACGTTATCGATGCTGACATGCACACACACACACTTAACGGTATAAAAGAGCTGAATATATTTATAAGAAAGAAAGAAAAAAAGAAAGAAAGAAAGAAAGGGAATACTGTTATGAGAAAGAAAGAAAGAAAGAAAGACAATGAAATATTTATAAGGATGAAAGAAAGAAAGAAAGAAAGAAGAAAGAAAGAAAGAAAGAAAGAAAGACTGAATATATTTATAAGAAAAAAGAAAGAAAGAAAGACTGAATATATTATAAGAAAGAAAGAAAAAAAGAAAGAAGAAAGAAAGGGAATACTGTTATGAGAAAGAAAGAAAGAAAGAAAGACAATGAATATATTTATAAGGATGAAAGAAAGAAAGAAAGAAAGAAAGAAAGACTGAATATATTTATAAGAAAGAAAGAAAGAAAGAAAGACTGAATATATTTATAAGAAAGAAAGAAAGAAAGAAAGAAAGAAAGGGAATACTGTTATGAGAAAGAAAGAAGAAAGAAAGACAATGAATATATTTATAAGGAGAAAGAAAAGAAAGAAAGAAAGAAAGACTGAATATTTATAAGAAAGAAAGAAAGAAAGAAATATATTTATAAGAAAGAAAGAAAGAAGAGAAGAAAGAAAGAAAGAAAGAAAGAAAGACAAGGAATATAAAAAAGAAAGAAAGAAAGAAAGAGAAAGAGAAAGAAAGAGAGAGAGAAAGAAAGAAATAGAGTAAAAGAAAGAGAGAGAAAGAAAGAAAGAGAGAGAGAGAGAAAGAAAGAAAGAAAGAAAGAGAGTAAAAGAAAGAGAGAGAGAAAGAGAGAGAGAGAGAAAGAAAGAAAGAAAGAAAGAGAGAGAAACAAAGGAAGAGATAGAGAGAGAGAAAGAAAAAGCGAATAAAAGGAAATAAAATAAAATAAAATAAAAGGTTGAAAATGGAAATGAATCCGACGTAAAGTTTGTGGGATTGTCTGCCCTTGTTTGGCTGGAACAGTTATCTTCCCTTGTGTTTTTGTTTCTCCCCACCAGGCGCTCTGACTATTTAAGCAGGCAAGTGCCAACTTAGAATCCTCTTTCTTGTCCGGGACTTGACGAATACACATGGGTCAGACAGTTTGTCTACACCCTTTTTGTGTCGGGGTGAAGACCCCCACACAGACAATGTAGTAAGTGACTTTGACTTATGGACTCTCCATAACTTTTATACTTCCATTTTGTATCTTGTCTCATATATGTGTTACTCATATATCCTCCATGTTGTTTCTTCTGTATCTCTTGATATATGTATCTTCTCCACGTGCTGTCATGTATTAAAGTCCATTCTTATATTTAACACCCTTGGACGGAGTTGTCTGATCAACTAATTATAATTAACATTATTACCTGTTGCAAGATGGGTATATTATTGACTTTTGTGAGCTAGGACTACTAATGGAAGGGGGAGGAAGAAATAAATAAATAAGAGATGATAAATGTTTAAAAAATAGTGATAAGCCAAAACAGGATGAACGATGGTTTGACCGTAGCGTGACCCCGAACTGAGAATTGAGTGGCAAGCGAAGAAGCGGAAGTCGGGTGTTGACCGGAAGTCACGTGGTGACGTGGAACAACGAGGAAAAGGATCGACCTCTTTTTGCCTGCCGCCGTCGTAGGGTACGGATGGGGCCTGTAGTGGCTAGTGTGGGGTCATGATAATCAAGTAGTGTTCTCTCTCTCTCTTCTCTCTGCCTTTCCTCCTCTCTGGTACGACCACACTGGACGAGCACGATAATAAAGGAGCAGTTGTGACTACATATTTCTCGGGTTGTAATTTCTATCAACACCATTTTAGCACTGTGAATTTGGAGGCACGTGGACGAGACCCGCTATATAATATATACGCCGCCGCCGCCTTACCGTTATCGTAGTAGCGCTCGAAAAAACAACGTTACTTATATCATTTTGGTACCGTGAAAATATACCACTAAGGTACATACCTTTTTGAACCCAACAAGCTGAAAGGAAAAATAAATAAAGGAAAGAAAATGTTGAATGGATAAAATAGATTTAATTTGAGTTATCAACACGTGTTTCGGCAAGGAGTTTGTTCATGCACACATGTATTCTATTTATTATCATTTTAAATATGAAATAAAATAATAATGATAGAAAATTATAAAATCTTTTAGCATACAAAGAATAACGGCCTTCATCAGAGTATAATGTTTGATATTTGAAGTTAAAACTGTCAAAATACAGAGAATTTGGAAGTGTTCGAAAAAAGAATTTTTTGAAAAACGGTATATATACACCTACAACTATACTTATCTATCTTTCTATCTATCTCAGTCTTCATATCTATCTATCTATCTATCTCAGTCTGTTCATATCTATCTATCTATTTATCTATCTATCTATCTATCTCACTCATTTCATATCTATCTATCTATCTATCTATCTATCTCAGTCTGTTCATATCTATCTCTCTATTTATCCATCTCAGTCTGTTCATATCTATCTATCTATTTACCTATCTATATATCTATCTATCTATCTCAGTCTCTTCATATCTATCTATCTATCTATCTATCTATCTATCTATCTCAGTCTGTTCATATCTATATAACTATTTATAGTGTTGTGCGGTCGAGTAGATTTCTTCTATTTTCCTCTTCCTGCATTTGGTCTATCGTGTTATGGTGCAACCACTATCCAGAGTCAGACCTTGTCTACCGCACCAGTGTATGAACAATCGCCTCTGCAACTCATGCGCCCTCGTTGCACAATGATGTTGACCCCACGTTGTAGTACTTCTAATTTCTTCTATTTTCCTCTTCCTGCATTTGGTCTATCGTGTTATGGTGCAACCGCTATCCAGAGTCAGACCTTGTCTACTGCACCAGTGTAGGAACAATCGCATCTGCAACTCATGCGCCCTCGTTGCACAATGATGTTGACCCCACGTTGTAGTACTTCTAATTTCTTCTATTTTCCTCTTCCTGCATTTGGTCTATCGTGTTATGGTGCAACCGCTATCCAGAGTCAGACCTTGTCTACTGCACCAGTGTAGGAACAATCGCATCTGCAACTCATGCGCCCTCGTTGCACAATGATGTTGACCCCACGTTGTAGTACTTCTAATTTCTTCTATTTTCCTCTTCCTGCATTTGGTCTATCGTGTTATGGTGCAACCGCTATCCAGAGTCAGACCTTGTCTACTGCACCAGTGTAGGAACAATCGCATCTGCAACTCATGCGCCCTCGTTGCACAATGATGTTGACCCCATGTTGTAGTACTTCTATTCTAACCGGTTCGAAAGGCATGAGGTAGAGACAGGTCCACAAGAAAAAGAAAACACGACAAAAGAATTGAGAATAAGACGCTTGTAGAGACCGGTGTTGCGTGTTCCGACTTCACAAATAATATTTAAACGACGATAAAATAACAAGACACAGTTTAGGCTGAAAATACGGAGAAATGACAAAGACAAACTTATATTTAATAAAAATAACAAATAACTTTATTCGGAGAATAAATTTGTAAAAGTAAAAAATAAAGTCGACGGGGCGGCCTAAAGTTGGTATCAGCCAGTCAGCGAGGGAGTCTATCCCCTTTTCAATAGCGCTAGACCAAGGAGATTATTTTTAGCATCTGAGGTGGAGCGCCACACTTACCATCAGCTCCTTACTTTACCGCACAGATCCCTGTGCTACTCATACGCTGAGTTGGCGGGGACCGGTATCGAACTAGGAACCTTGTAGTTTCTAGCCGAACGCTCTACCGACTGAGCTAACCCGGCCCCTTTATAAATTTGTATAAATCAAAAAATATGTGAATGTTCAAAAGACTAATATGAATGCAAAAATTCACATGTAGAGTCATCAAAGTTCGATCGGAAGTGGTCAAAAATGAAAAATAAATAGCCCAGGTAAATTCCACCCACAGAAAATTCCACCCGGGAAAATATCCACCCGCAGAAAAAGGCCACTAAAAAAAATTCCACCCACAGAAAATATTGCTCCATGAAAATCAAAGTTCGATCGGAAGTGGACAAAAAAAAAAGTTTTGCGAATACGACCTGAGAAAATGGATTGGTGATGTTAAATTGCAGTGGCACGATGATGGTAGTAGTAAACAGTGACTCAGAATGTTGACATTTGTTTTGGTAATCAGCAAGTCGACTCGTTTACTCGGACATCTGTTTCTTCAATTGAGAAGAGCTAGTGGTCGCTTAGAGTTGCTGTCATCAGCCGCGAACGTTGTCTGTTTTGTCTGGAAGCTAAATGGAATCTGTGTGTTTGTTCATTTTTTTCTCTGTCATAATTCTTAGGTGGTTCCGATCTCGATATTCTATTTTGGCGCTAAAGCGCGGACGTAGTTGAAAGCACCATGATTTGTCCATCGAACTCTGACAACTGTATAAATATTATTTTTAATCTATTTTCCTTAAGTTTGGAAAAAGAATTGTGTTTGTATGCTTTTTTGTTTATCCTTATTTGGATTTAAAAAAAAAGGATTTTATCCTATACGCTAATGTAGGATGAAGGTGTGACACTTTGTATAATTTGAGTGGGGTAGAGGTTACTTAACTTTATGTGGTCAGTTGTCAAAAGAAAATTCTCTTAACTACAAAGTCCGACTGCTAGACTGGAACAACTGTGTCTAACTGCTCGGGGTCCAAAGCCAACTCGTATATGTGCATCCCCTGACCCTGGCCAGACCCCCAAGAAATGGGTCATAATTTTATATTGAAATCAATTAGAATGAAGTAAAAATAAGTATAATCTTGTTTTGTGTTTGTATTTAATTTAATTAGTCTTTCTAATTCAATATAATATTTAATTATATTATAACTTATGTCAAGAGGGTGCATTTTTTGCTAGATTGTATAACGTATAATAAATATGGCTAAACTTGCAAATCGTCATCAAAATTAAAACGGATAATTTTGACGACGATTTGCAACACATCAAACTAAAGTCAGGTAAGTCAGGTTGGTAATTGTTTCATTTCATTTATTTAACGAATCTTGAAATATTTTCTAAACTGCACATAAATATTTTTGTTTAGAAAATATTTTAAGATTCGTTAAATAAATGAAATAAAACAAGTACTAACCTGACTTACCAAAAAAAAAAAAGTCAAGTATCTTGAATCGGATTTTAAAAATTAATTTTGATTTCAAAATTTAGTTTGATGTGTTGCAAATCGTCGTCAAAATTTTCCGTTTTAATTTTGACGACGATTTGCAAGTTTAGCCATAAATACATCTTATCTTATTATAATGGAGATTGTGGGTTTGTCTGTCTGTAACCGAAACTATATTACTGCACAAGTCACAATTCCCTTTGTTATTTACACACATTCTCCATGATTTTATTTTTTATTTAAACCTCAATTATTAGTAAAATTGTTTTACATCATTAAGACTGTTAACAACATCTACATTCTAATAACATGCAATTATATTTATATATTCAACGAAATAGCGGTTTACAGTGTGAATGGGAAGGCTAATTTGCATATTGATCTTTAAAAATTTGATTTTAATAAATATATGCTTAGTATTATTGATTTCTAATTGTTTGGTTTTATCTTAATAAATATGAGCAAAAATCTCGAGGATAAATCTTAACAGAAATCTATTAACATAAAGAAATAACTGTAATTTTATTCTTTTCTTCCTATTTTAACTAAATAGTTAAATTAGGGAAATTTACCACTGAAAGACGGGAGTAAGGGAAAATGGTGGAACAGTTAGTTTCAAAGTTGTTCTATTTTCCGATTATACCCCCTCTGTTCCAAATATTTTTATCTGAATTCTTATTCAGTTTCATTAGCCTTTCTAATTTAACATGATATTTTATTATATTAAAACTTAAATACTTGCACCCGGAGGGTGCATATATTTGCTAGTACACATAACGACCGGAAACTACGTGGACTCAATACTCAAATACAAGGAAGTCTGTTATTTAAAAAAACAAATAAAGTAAGGCGGTAACATAGAATAGTGATTAACTCAGCTTAACACTTGAACCCAGTCATGGTTAGCGGAATGAGAAGAGTATATCCCCATGGATTGAATAAAGGGTTGGGTTCAAAGTTCTGTGAACCCTCCCGAGTTCGAAAAGAACGCTCCCATGTTCGAAAAGAAGTAGCTGGGTTCGAAGAGAAGGCTCGAGAGTTCGAGAAGGTTCCCAAGTCTGACAAGAAATACCTGAAGAAGACCGGACGACACATCGGCCGAAACGTTGTACAGATAACAACAAAAATGGGGACAATAGTCCTAATAATCCAAATAATATAAACTATCAAGCCTCATTTTAAAAATTCAGAGAAATAGTAAAAAAAAAACCAAAAAAACAAACAAAAACAAACAAACGATGCCATATTTGGAAACAGAGCCCCAGAATGTGTATAATTATTGCCAATATTAATTGTATTGACCAGGTAGTCACGAAGCGTTTTTTTATCTATTCATGATCTATTGAATAATAAAAAAAGAAAGTAAATATTTTTTGTGCATTATGTAAATTTGCTTAGACATCATGACAAAATAGGTAGATCGGCAATATATATATATATATATATATATATATATATATATATATATATATATATATATATATATATTATATATATATATATATTGTTTAAATTGTTTTTGTACACAGAACACACCTGTGTGAATCTAGCATTCTTCAATTTACATTCGTTCCTTCAAGTTCAAAAGAATCGCACATAAAATTTTTTAAGATGAAACTGGTTCAACTTGTGTTTTTCATAGCGCTTTTCGCAGGTAAGAATTTTTTTCTTTAAAATTCTCTATCCCGTTAATATTCTATATATTAATAGAAATATATATATATATATATATATATATATATATATATGTACTACTACTCTTACATCCGGGACTGACCACATGTTTGACCTATGTAGCAGGGCCTGCCTGTCGTGGGCTGGGATTCTCGATCACATACGGTCGCATGCGAGTGGAAACATAGAAAGAGGTTCATGTGTGACAGGAAAGAAACCAACTTGAATCAGGGGACCCTCGGCGTGCTCACATCCGAACTACTTGTAGAAATGGCCTTATTCTGTGAAGAAGTGGCAATCACCATATGTACTACTACTACTACTACTACTTGTGGTCCATCGGATCCGATGATGATACCACTAGGCTACATTCCCAAGGCGAAAAAGATGACTTTTAACTTGTAAAAATATGCGGTGGGCATTATTTTTTAGAGAAATATGTATAAAATCATGAGAAACATATCTGTATCTTGGTTGAGTTACCGTTTT
>CM042169.1:51813630-51818630 GCA_023376005.1 Doryteuthis pealeii
GGAAACAGTTCCGATAACTTTAAATATTATATTAGAATAAAACAATCTATATATAAATATATAACGCCGGGCATCTATTTATTGAAACAATGAAGATTGTCTAACGTTGCATGCTCACATTTTGAGTATATTTATTCTATGTTATGACGTTGGATTATGTGTTGGGTAATGTGACGTAAGCAGTGACGCAGTTTTTGTTACAGACAAAAAGAGTGCGAATCTCCATTATTAATAGATAAATGAAATAAAACAATTACTAACCTGACTTACAAAAAAAAGTCAAGTAATTTGAATCGGATTTTTAAAATTAATTTTAATTTCAAAATTTAGTTTGATGTGTTTCAAATCGTTGTCAAAAATTTCCGTTTTAATTTTGACGACGATTTGCAAGTTTAACCCATTTCCTACCACTAATTAATTTAATTTACAATTTTCCATGCTAAACGCGAATGTCTGTCTTCTACCAAATTTCATACTTTTTCTAAATGTGTAAATGCAAACTACCCCGTCCAGGATTTGAACTTGGGTTACCATATTCATTTCCCATGACAATAACCGTTTCCTAGCAAGCGCCTCTTATTTTTGTATGTAGTGATGTATGTATAATTTGTAAGCGAATAGATTATTGGGTAATCCTTAACCTTTTCCTCGTAAATTCCTACCATAAAATAAAATGAACCCTCATTTTATGTCCGTGTTTTTGCAATAAATGTTTTATTTTTCTTGCACCCGTTACTTTACAATAATAAATATATTTTCTTTATTTGTTAAAGAATAAAGAATAAAGAAAATATATTTAGTATTGTAAAATAACGGGTGCAAGAAAAATAAAACATTTATTGCAAAAACACGGACATAAAATAAGGGTTCAGTTTATTTTATGGTAGGAATTTACGAGGAAAAAGTTAAGGATTACCGGTTATTGATAAATGTTTTGTTTTTTAATGATTGGGATATGCAATGTATGTTTCTTGGGTGTTTGTACCCGTATCGATAATTGTGGGCTGTTTGTTTTCATCTGCTCGCCGCGGACACTGTATGCTGTCTAGAAGACTTACAATGAGCCAAGGCCGATAGGGACGGATAGCGAGAGAGCAAGAGAGACAGGGAACAAGAGACAGACAGACAGACGGAAAGAGAGACAGAAGAAAAAGAGAGAGGGGGAGAGGGAGGGAGAGTCAAGTGAATCCGTGCTGTCGATATGACTTGATGATGATGATGATAATGATGATGATGCTATTTTTAAAAAACGGACTATATTACCTTTAGGCACCCCTTTTTGATCTCGATTCAGAAGGACATGTTTTTCATTTACGCCGTCAATATCCGGTTGTTTTAACAGACGATTTTTAGATTTTTTTTTTTTTTTAGATTTCTCTGATCAGAAGGAGTGTCAGGGACTGAAATTCATCGGCGGCTTTTAGCATAATATGGGAAGAGTACACTACCGCGTAGATGTGTGTATCAATTGATAAAAGTTTAAAACTGGCCAGACAAGGGTAGACCCTGAATAAATATTTGTTGTTGCAAGACAATGCACGCCTAGATACGAGTGACCAGACCGTGGAAACCATTAACCAATTGGGTTTTGAGGTGCTGGAACATCCAGAAATCAGTCCAAATCTTGTACTCCCCGACTACTATATCTTTGGATCGCTCAAATATGATTTACGAGGTTGTCGAAATCTTACGAATGAAGATGTGAAAGAAGCAGTGTACCAACAGAAAACCTTCTTCTTGGAGAGAATATGCAAGCTTGTGAACCGCTGGACTTGTGAACCGCATCGAAAAAGAAAGAGACTATGTTGAAAAATGACGTACTTGTCCATTTTACTTTTATGTCAATAGATTGAAAAAAGAAAAAAGAGTGCGGATAATTTCTTACCCTTCCTCGTAGATCGAATATTTCCAAAATTATTATTTCCGTTCAGCTGTCCATTGTTTTGTTTAACAGGTGGATGTCATCTTGGTTTAACCTGCAACCTCCAAACATTCCAGGAATGCTCGTCAACTATTCCTAAAGGGAGTGATTGCAGGTACGTAATTTTCAACAAAATGAAACTTAGGCAAAATATGTTAGTCAGATGTCCTTCAGAAAAAGATAGGAGAGTAGCCGCCACAGAAAAGAGAGCCAGAAGGAAGGAGAGACAACAGTAACTCCAGCAAGCATAACTGTTTGTTAGCAGTCACTGCATCAGAGATTGCCATACAAAAATTGGTCTGTTCAGCTACCCACGCAGTTGCAGATTTAAAAAAATGGACACTACGCTATCGTCTTATATTATCTATTATATTTTAAGGTTTTACTATGTTTATTTATTTAATAATAATAACATTTTTTTGTATATCCTAATATTTAATCATTTATTATTTTTTTTATATATTTTTATATTTTATATTTTTTGTTTTAACTTTGCTTCATACTTATTTCAAGAGCCAAAGTTTTTTTAGGATAGTAGTCAGTCAAAATTAACAACTATGAATTAAATTAAGTCTGAAATAAGTATGAAGGCAAAGTTAAAACAAAAAATATAAAATATAAAAAATATATAAAAAAAAATAATAAATGATTAAATATTAGGCATAATACAAAAAAATGTTATTATTATAAATAAATAAACATAGTAAAACCTTAAATATAATAGAATAATTATAGACGATAAGCGTAGTGTCCATTTTTTTTAAATCTGCAACTGCGTGGGTAGGCTGAAACAGACCAATTTTTTGTTATGGCAATCTCTTGATGCAGTGACTGCTAACAAACCAGTTATGCTTGCTGGAGTTACTGTTGTCTCTCTTCCTTCTGGCTCTCTTTTCTGTGGCGGCTTACTCTCCTATCTTTTTCTGAAGGAGCATCTGACTAACATATTTTTTGGCCTATTTTCATTTTGTTTGAAAATTTACGTCCTGCAATCACTCCCTTTAGGAATAGTTGACGAGCATTCTGGAATGTTTGGAGGTTGCAGGTTAAACGCAGATGACATCCCCTGTTAAACAAAAACAATGGACAGCTGAACGGAAATTAATAATTTTGGAAATATTCGCTCTACGGACGGGCTAAGAATTTATCCGCACTCTTTTTTCTTTTTTTTCAATTCTATTGACATAAAAGTAAAATGTGACAAGTACGTCATTTTTTCAACATAGTTCCTTCTTTTTCGATGCGGTTTCAACAAGTCCAGCCGGTTCAAGGCTTGCATATTCTCTCCAAGAAGAAGTTTTCTGTTGTACACTGCTTCTTTCACATCTTCATTCGTAGATTTCGACAACTCGTAAATCATATTGAGCGATCCAAAGAATATAGTCATTCTACCGTCGGGGAGTACAAGATTTGGACTGATTTCTGGATGTTCCAGTCACCTCAAACCCAATGGTTAATGTTTCCACGCGTCTCGTCACTCGTATCTAGGCGTGCATTGTCTTGCAACAACAAATATTATTCGGGTCTACCCTTGTCTGGCAAGTTTTTAAACTTTTATCCAATTGATACACACCATCTACGCGGTAGTTTAACTCTTCCGCATATTATGTAAAAGCCGCGATGAATTTCAGTCTGACACCTCCTTTCTGATCGAGAGAATCTAAAAAAAAAAAAAATCTAAAAAATCGTCTGTTAAAAACAACCGGATATTGACGGCGTAAAAGAAAAACATGTCCTTCTGAATCGAGATCAAAAGGGGTGCCTAAAGGTAATATAGTTCCGTTTTTTAAAAATAGCATCATCATGCATTATCATCATCATCATCAGTATATCGACAGGCACGGATTCACTTTGCACTCTCCCTCCTCTCCCTCTCTCTTTTTCTTCTGATCTCTCTTTCCCGTCTGTTCTGTCTGTTCTCCTTTTGTTCCTGTCTCTCTGCTCCTCTCGCTATCCGTCCCTATCGGCCTTGGCTCAATTGTAAGTCTCAGACAGCAATACAGTGTCCGCGCGCGCAGATGAAAACCAACAGCCACATTATCGATACGGGTACAAACACCAAGACAACATACAGTTGCTATATCCCAATCATTAAAAAACAAACATTTAATCATTAACGGTAATCCTAACTTTTTTCCTCGTAAATTCCTACCATAAAATAAACTGAAGCGCCTTATTTTATGTCCGTGGTTTTTGCACATAAAATGTTTTATTTTTTCTTGCACCCGTTATTTTACAATACTCAATATATTTTCTTTATTCTTTATTCTTTAAACAAATAAAGAAAATATATTTATTATTGTAAAGTAACGGGGTGCAAGAAAAATAAAACATTTATTGCAAAAACACGGACATAAAAATGAAGGGTTCATTTTATTTTATGGTAGAATTACGAGAAAAGGTTAAGGATTACCCAATAATCTCTTCGCTTTACAATTATAATACATGCACTACAATAACAAAATAAGAGGCGCTTGTTTTAGGAAACGGTTATTGTCATGGGAAATGAATATGGTTAAACCCAAGTTTCAAATCCTGACGGGGGTAGTTTTCGCATTTACACATTTAGAAAAAGTATGAAATTTGGTAGAAGACAACATTCGCGTCGTGCCTGGAAAATTGTAAATTAAATTAATTAGTGGTAGGAAAGGGTTAAACTTGCAAATTCGTCGTCAAAATTTAAAAACTGGAAATTTTTTGACACGATTTGAAACACATCAAACTAAATTTTGAAATTAACAATTAATTTTAATCCGATTCAAATACTGACTTTTTTTTTGTAAGTCAATGTTATGTAATTGTTTTATTTCATTTAATCTATTAATAATGGAGATTCGCACTCTTTTTGTCTGTAACAAAAACGCGTCACTGCTTACGTCACATTACCCAAACACATAATCCAACGTCATAACATAGAATAAATATACTCAAATGTGAGGCATGCAACGTTAGACAATCTTCATTGTTTCAATAAATATGATGCCCGCGTTATATATTTATATATAGATTGTTTTATTCTAATATAATATTTAAGTTATCGGAGCTGTTTCCATTTCAAATTGTCATGTCTTTTTAAAAA
>CM042169.1:51823630-51829160 GCA_023376005.1 Doryteuthis pealeii
TTTTATGCGTAAATGTTGCACATATTAAAATTTTCCGTGGTTACCACCAATTTTACCCGTGTAATTACCCCCCTACTATATTTAACATAATAAAACTTGCATAAAGGTTAATATTATCTTAAAATTTTTTTATTCACTCGAAAGAAGAAGCATTAAACAAACTCCTAATGATTTAAAAAAAAATTTTCGGCTTACAAAAATAATGCAAATATAAAAGAAAAACAAGGTTTACATTTTTTCACCGTTAAATCAATTGAAATTTAACGTAGCCAAAAACAAGTTAAAATTAAAATACACATAGAACATTTTATTTTCGGTGTGTTTACATTACACGCTTGAAGCAGACATGTTGAGTGATAACTCATGCTACGGTGATCGTGATTGGTTAATTTTATCAGCAGTCAATGAAAAGATGTATTCTGATTGGCTACTTCGTTGTACGCAGCTAACTAAATTTTTAGCATCTAATTTGTGTATTAAAATATATATTAACTAACATGAAAAAACGGTAACTCAACCGATACAGATATGTTTCTCATGATTTTATACATATTTCTCTAAAAATAATGCCACCGATATTTTTAACAAGTTAAAAGTCATCTTTTCGCCTTTGGGAATGTAGCCTAGTGGTATCATCATCGATTCCGATGGACCACAAGTAGTAGTAGTAGTAGTAGTACATATGGTGATTTGCCACTTCTTCACAGAATAAGGCCATTTCTACAAGTAGTTCGGATGTGAGCACGCCGAGGGTCCCTGATTCAGTTGGTTTCTTTCCTGTCACACATGAACGCTCTTTCTATGTTTCTCGCATGCGACGTATGTGATCGAGAATCCCAGCCCACGACAGCCAGGCCTGCTACATAGGTCAAACATGTGGTCAGTCCCGGATGTAAAGTAGTAGTACATATATATTATATATATATATATATATATATATTATATTTCTATTTAATATATCAGAATATTAACGGGATAAGAGAATTTTAAAGAAAAAAATTCTTACCTGCGAAAAGCGCTATGAAAAACACAAGTTGAACCAGTTTCGTTATCTTAAAAAATTTATGTGCGATTCTTTTGAACTTGAAGGAACGAATGTAAATTGAAGAATGCTAGATTCACACAGGTGTGTTCTGTGTACAAAAACAATTTAAACATAATAATATATATATAAATATAATATATATATATATATATATATATATTATATATATATATATATAATATATATTATTGCCGATCTAGGTCATGATTGTCTAAGCAAATTTACATAATGCACAAAATATTTACTTTCTTTTTTTATTATCAATAGATCATGAATAGATAAAAAAACGCTTCGTGACTACCTGGTCAATACAATTAATATGGCAATAATTATATCACATTCTGGGCTCTGTTTCCAATATGGCATCGTTGTTTGTTTTTTGTTGTTTTTTTTGGTTTTTTTTTTTACTATTTCTCTGAATTTTTAAAATAGCTTGAAGTTTATATTATTGGATTATTAGGATAATTGTCCCCATTTTTGTTGTTATCTGTAAACGTTTCGGCGATGTTGTCCGTCGATGCTTCTTCAGGTATTTCTTGTCAGACTTGGGAACCTTCTCGAACTCTCGAGCACTTCTCTTCGAACGCTACTTCTTTTCGAACATGGGAGCGTTCTTTTCGAACTCGGGGAGGGTTCACAGAACTCTTGAACCCACCCTTTATTCAATCATGGGGATATTATCTTCTCATTCCGCTAACCATGACTGGGGTTCAAGTGTAAGCTGAGTTATCCTATTCTATGTTACTCGCTTCCTTTATTTGTTTTTTAATAACAGACTTCCTTGTATTTGAGTATTGAGTCCACGTAGTTCCGGTCGTATGTGTACTAGCAAATATATGCACCCTCCGGGTGCAAGTTTTAAGTTTTAATATAATAAAATATCATGTTAATTAGAAAGGTAATGAAACTGAATAAGAATTCAGATAAAAATATTTGGAACAGAGGGGTATAATCGGAAAATAGAACACTTTGAAACTAACTGTTCCACCATTTTTTCCTTACTCCCGTCTTTCAGTGGTAAATTTCCCTAATTTAACTATTTAGTTTAAAATAGGAAGAAAAAGATAAATTACAGTTATTTCTTTATGTTAATAGATTTCTGTTAAGATTTATCCTCGAGATTTTGGCTCATATTTTATTAAGATAAAACAAACAATTAGAAATCAATAATACTAAGCATATATTTATTAAAAATCAATTTTTTAAAGATCAATATGCAAATTAGCCTTCCATTACATGTAAACCGTATTTCGTTGAATAATTAAATAATTGCATGTTATTAGAATGTAGATGTTGTTAACAGTCTTATGATGTAAAACAATTTTACTAATAATGAGGTTTAAATAAAAATAAAATCATGGAGAATGTGTGTAAATAACAAAGGGAATTGTGACTTGTGCAGTAATATAGTTTCGGTACAGACAGACAAACCCACAATCTCCATTATAATAAGATAAGATGTTTTATGGTAAACTTGCAAATCGTCGTCAAAATTAAAACGGAAAATTTTGACGACGATTTGCACACATCAACTAAATTTTGAAATCAAAATTTTTAAAATCCGATTCAAGATACTTGACTTTTTTTTTTTTGGTAAGTCAGGTTAGTACTTGTTTTATTTCATTTATTTAACGAATCTTAAAAATATTTTCTAAACAAAATATTTATGTGCAGTTTAGAAATATTTCAAGATTCGTTAAATAAATGAAATGAAACAATTACCAACCTGACTTACCCTGACTTTAGTTTGATGTGTTGCAAATCGTCGTCAAAATTATCCGTTTTAATTTTGATGACGATTTGCAAGTTTAGCCATATTTATTATACGTTATACAATTAGCAAAAAATGCAACCTCTTGACATAAGTATATATATAATTATTATATTGAAATTAGAAAGACTAATTAAATTAAATACAAACACAAAACAAGATTATACTTATTTTTACTTCATTCTAATTGATTTCAATATAAAATTATGAGCATTTTCTTGGGGTCTGCCAGGGTCAGGGGATGCACATTACGAGTTGGCTTTGGACCCGAGCAGTTAGACACGTTGTTCCAGTCTAGCAGTCGGACTTTGTAGTTAAGAGAATTTTTCTTTGACAACTGACCACATAAAGTTAAGACCTCTACCCCACTCAAATTATACAAAAGTGTCACCCTTCATCCTACATTAGCGTATAGGATAAAATCCTTTTTTTTTTAAATCCAAATAAGGATAAACAAAAAAGCATAACAAACACAATTTTTTTTCCAAACTTAAGGAAAATAGATAAAAATAATATTTATACAGTTGTCAGAGTTCGATTGGACAAATCATGGTGCTTTCAACTCGTCGCGCTTTAGCGCCAAAATAGAATATCGAGATCGGAACCACCTAAGAATTATGACAGAGAAAAAAATGAACAAACACACAGATTCCATTTAGCTTCCAGACAAAACAGACAACGTTCGGCTGATGACAGCACTCAAGGCGACCACTAGCTCTTCTCAATTGAAGAAACAGATGTCCGAGTAAACGAGTCGACTTGCTGATTTACCAAAACAAATGTCAACATTCTGAGTCACTGTTTACTACTACCATCATCGTGCACTGCAATTTAACATCACCAATCCATTTTCTCAGGTCGTATTCGCAAACTTTTTTTTTTGTTCCATTCCGATCGAACTTTGATTTTCATGGAGCAATATTTTCTGTGGGTGGGAATTTTTTTTAGTGGCCTTTTTCTGCGGGTGGATATTTTCCGGGTGGAATTTTTTCTGTGGGTGGAATTTACCTGGGCTATTTATTTTTCATTTTTGACCACTTCCGATCGAACTTTGATGACTCTACATGTGAATTTTTGCATTCATATTAGTCTTTTGAACATTCACATATTTTTTGATTTATACAAATTTATAAAGGGGCCGGTTAGCTCAGTCGGTAGAGCGTTCGGCTAGAAACTACAAGGTTCCTAGTTCGATACCGGTCCGCCAACTCAGCGTATGAGTAGCACAGGGATCTGTGCGGTAAAGTAGGAGGCTGATGGTAAGTGTGGCGCTCCACCTCAGATGCTAAAAATAATCTCCTTGGTCTAGCGCTATTGAAAAGGGGATAGACTCCCTCGCTGACTGGCTGATACCAAACTTTTAGGCGCTCCCGTCGACTTTACTTTTTTTACTTTTACAAATTATTCTCCGAATAAAGTTTATTTGTTATTTTATTAAATATAAGTTTGTCTTTTGTCATTTCTCCGTATTTTCAGCCTAAACTGTGTCTTGTTATTTTATCGTCGTTTAAAATATTATTTTGGTCGGAACACGCCAACACCGGTCTCTACAAGCGTCTTATTCTCAATTCTTTTGTCGTGTTTTCTTTTTTCTTGTGGACCTGTCTCTACCTCATGCCTTTCGATACCGGTTAGCATAGAAGACTACAAATGGGGTCCAACATCATTTGGTGCAACGAGGGGCATGAGTTTTCCCCCGCAAGATGCGATTGGTTCCTACACTGGTGCAGTAGAACAAGGTCTGACACTGGATAGCGGTTGCACATAACACGATAAGACCAAATGCAGAAGAGGAAAATTAGAAAGAAATTTAGAAGTACTACACGTGGGGTCAACATCAATTGTGCAACGAGGGCGCATGAGTTGCAGATGCGATTGTTCTACACTGGTGCAAGTAGACAAGGTCTGACTCTGGATAGCGGTTCCCATAACACGATAGACCAACTGCAGGAAGAGGAAAATAGAAGAAATTAGAAGTACTACAACGTGGGGTCAACATCATTGTGCAACCGAGGGCGCATGAGTGCAGATGCGATTGTTTCCTAACACTGGTGCAGTAACAAGGTTGACTCTGGAATAGCGGTTGCACCATAACAGATAGACCAAATGCAGGAAGAGGAATAGAAGAAATTAGAAGTACTACACGTGGGGTCAACATCATTGGTGGCAACGAGGGCGCATGAGTTGCAGGGGCGATTGTTCATACACTGGTGCGTAGACAAGGTTCTGACTCCTGATAGTGGTTGCACGCCATAACACGATAGACAAATGGCAATAGGAAGAGGAAAATAGAAGAAACTACTCGACCGCACACATCATAAATAGTTATTAGAATATGAACAGACTGAGATAGAATGATAGATAGATAGATAGATAGATAGATAGTGAAGAGACTGAGATAGGTTTATAGATAGATATATAGATAGGTAAATAGATAGATAGATATGAACAGCCTGAGATGGATAAATACGAGAGATAGATATGAACAGACTGAGATAGATAGATAGATAGATAGATTAGTATGAATGAGTGAGATAGATAGATAGATAGATAAATAGATAGATAGATATGAACAGAACTGAGATAGATAGATAGATAGATATAGACTGAGATGATAGAAAGATAGATAAGTATAGTTGTAGGTGTATATATCGCGTTTTCCCAAAAATTCTTTTCGAACCCTTCGCAAATTCCTGTATTTGACAGTTTTACAC
>CM042169.1:51829260-51836760 GCA_023376005.1 Doryteuthis pealeii
AAAAAGAGAGAGATCGCCCAAAAAAAAGTGATATATTAAGAAAAAATTACACTCCTTCTTTAAAAAATTTGGATTTGGTATAGAGGTTGAAACCAACCTTAAGATAACTGATTGTTTGGATATAAGCCTTAATTTTTATAATAATACTATATCACTATATAGAAAAGTTAATAAAAAACCTTGTTATATAAATATTGGGTCTTTTTCAGTCAACGTTTCTGATGACGGATTATCACCTAAAAGTGATGTTCCGAAACCATTGGTAAGACGAACTTTTAATTGTATTGGTGACTATAAATAAATAAATAAATAAATATATATATATATATATATATATATATATACTAGCAAATATATGCACCCTCCGGGTGCAAGTATTTAAGTTTTAATGTAATAGAATATATTATATTAGAAAGGCTAATGAAACTAAATAAGAATGCAGATAAAATGATTTGAAACAGAGGGGTGTATAATCGAAAAATAGAACAACTAAAACTTACTCTTCTATCCCTCTCGTCTTTCATTGCTAAATTTTCCTAATTCAATAACTTAGTTAAAATAGGAAGTAAAGAATAAAATCAGAATTATTTCTTCTCATTAATCGATTTCTTTTAAGATTTATTGAAGAGATTTTTTATCATATTCATTAAGATAAAACCAAACAATTAAAAATCAATAATACTAAGCACATATTTATTAAGATCAAATGTTTAATTTTCAATATGCAAATTAGTCTTCCTGTTCACACTGTAAACTGCTATTTTAGTGTATATATATAAATACAATTGCATATTATTCATTTGTAGATATGATTAACAGTATTAATAATGTAAAACAATTTTATTAGAAATTGTGGTTTAAATAGAAATAAAATCATGGGGAATGTGACGTAAATAACAAAGGGAATTGTGACTTGAGTAGTAATATAGTTTCGGTTACAGACAGAAAAGCACACAATCTCCATTATAATAAGATATATATATATATATATATATATATATATATATATATATATATATATATATCTAAGAAACAATAATATAACAATATCCGATGAAAAAAATCAAAATAATAAAACATTGTCGGAAAACCTTGTTAAGCTAAGAAATTCTCAGCCTGACCAAAAAAATTTTTGAAGTTTTGAAGTTTTATGCATCAAATTTAGACAACCCACTATTAATCTTATTATAATGGAGATTGTGTGTTTTTCTGTCTGTAACCGAAACTATATTACTACTCAAGTCACAATTCCCTTTGTTATTTACATCACATTCTCCATGATTTTATTTATATTTAAACCTCAATTTCTAATAAAATTGCTTCACCTTTTTATTAGTGTTGTCCATATCTACATACAAATAACATGCAATTGTATTTATATATACAAAAAATACCGGTTTACAGTGTGAATGGGAAGGCTAATTTGCATATTGATATTAAAAATGTGATTTTATTAAATATTTGCTTAGTATTATTGATTTCTAATTGTTTGGTTTTATTTTAATGAATATAAGCAAAAATCTCTTCAATGAATCTTAAATGAAATCCATTAACAAGAAAAAATAACTGTCATTTTATTCTTTATTTCCTAATTTAACTAAATAGTTAAATAAGTATAATTCAGCAATGAAATACGGGAGTGATGGAAGAGTAAGTTTCATTTTTATTTTTCTATTATACCCCCACTCTGTTACATATCTTTTTATCTGCCTTCTTATTAGACTTTCTAATTTAATACGATATTTCATTACATTAAAACTTAAATACTTGCACCCGGAGGGTGCATATATTTGCTAGTATAATTAATTATGAAACCGGTGATGATATTCTCAAAGGCTTTAAATAGAACATTTTGGGGTTATTTCCTATAACTCCAACATAAACAAAGGGAACCACTCTTGACTGATAAATTATTTATTTATCTATTGATCTATTAGGAAAAAAGAAGACGGGGTTAGGGTAAGGGTTTAGGGTTAATTTAATGGGAAAATAAATAAATAATCTATCAGTCAAGAGTGGTTCCCCTTTGTTTATGTTGGAGTTATAGGAAATAACCCAATTTTTATTCTAAATTACGTTTGCCTAGCATGTTACATATACCAGCAAAAATGTGTGCTCTCTTTCCACAAGTATTTAAGTTTGAATATTATTAAATATTATATTTAATTAGAAAAATTAATGAAATTAAATAAGAACGCAAAAAAGATTACACTTATTTTTACTTTATTCTAATTAATTTCAATATTTACACATGAATAGACATCAATAACACCAAGGAATTATTTATTAACATATATATATATATAATCAGTCTGTTCTGATATATATTTGATCCCCCTCTCTCTCTCTCTCTCTCTCTCTCTCTCTCTCTCTCTCTCTCTCTCTCTCTCTCTCTCTCTCTCTCTCTCATTTTTATTATAAAAATAATTCTCAATGGATTGTTATGGTAAAAATCATTTCCAATTCATTCTTATAGTAAAAATCATTTTCAATGCATTTTTATAGTAAAAATCATTTCCAATGCATTTTTATAGTAAAATTCCTGTCTGTCTGTCTGTCTGTCTGTCTCTCTCTCTCTCTCTCTCTCTCTCTCTCTCTCTCTCTCTCTCTCTCTCTCTCACTGTGTGTGTGTCATTCATTTTCCTAATAAAAATCATTTACAGTGCATTGTTATTGTAAAAATCATTCCAATTCATTTTTATAGTAAAAATCCTTTCCAATGAATTTTATAGTAAAAATCCTGTCTGTCTGTCTGTCTGTCTGTCTGTCTGTCTCTCTCTCTCTCTCTCTCTCTCTCTCTCTCTCTCTCTCTCTCTCTCTCTCTTCATTTTATTATAAAATAATTTACAATGCATTGTTATAGTAAAAATCATTTCCAATGCATTTTATAGTAAAAATCCTGTCTGTCTGTCTGTCTGCCTCTCTCTCTCAATGAGGAATTATTTATTAACATATATATATATCAGTCTGTTCTGATATACATTTGATCTCCCCCCCCTCTCTCTCTCTCTCTCTCTCTCTCTCTCTCTCTCTCTCTCTCTCTCTCTCTCTCTCTCTCTCTCTCTCTGTCTGTTAACATTTAAAAAACATTTATCATTTCTTAAATAGTTACTTGTTTGTAAAGAAATTGAGTTTTAAAAATAATGTCTTCCAATCTATCGCTACGAATCTTTCAAAACTTAGCCAGCATTAAATGACCCATCGAGGTTGACATGCCGTAAAACAAAAGAAACAAACAAACAAACATTCTGGAGTTATCAACAGACTAGTGGGTCAAAAGAGAGACAGAGACAGAGACAGAGACAGAGAGAGAGACAGAGAGAGAGGTACAGAGACAGACAGACAGACAGACAGACAGACAGAGAGAGAGGTACAGAGAGAGAGACAGAGAGATAGACAGAGACAGACAGACAGACAGAGAGAGACAGAGAGAGTGAGAGAGACAGACAGACAGAGAGAGACAGAGAGAGAGAGCAGAGACAGACAGACAGACAGAGAGAGAGAGAGAGAGAGAGACAGAGACAGACAGACAGACAGAGAGAGACAGAGAGAGACAGAGAGAGTGAGAGAGACAGACAGACAGACACAGAGAGACAGAGAGAGAGAGAGAGAGAGAGAGAGACAGACAGAGACAGACAGAGACAGACAGAGAGAGAGAGAGAGAGTGTGTGTGTGTGTGTGTGTGTGTGTGGTTGTAGATTGGGTGGATTTTACGGCATTTCAACCCTTGTTGAGTTATTTTATGCCAAAGACGTTTTGTTTTATCTATTCTTGATGGATTAGATCTTGTTTAATCTCAATTTTTGAAACACATTTATTTAAGCTATTTTTTTTATTTAACCTATAGATGGGACCCTAACAGGTACTACCACCCCGGGTCAGAATGAACCTGGGGCCATAGCGATGAACGAGTACTCCACACTTTCAAAAGCTCTAGAATTGGAACCCAGGCCACTAAGACCCTCAGCCACTGCCTAACCCTAACCCTCTAACCCTAACCTTAACCTATATATACACTAGGTATACCAAAAAATGAGGCTAATCTGCGTTTTTGACAAAATAAATTTAGCCCCCCCCCCCCCCCGAAAATAATTTACCAAAAATCAGGGAATTATCGGATTTTAATGAAATTTTCAGTGTTTATTTATCAATGAACGATCTTTATAATGCATTATTCATTTTATTTCAAAACTTTCTCATTTTTTTCAGGTCACTTAATTTTGACCCCCCTTATATTGGGGGCGTAACATTTTTTTTTTTCAAGTTGGTCTTATAGTTTTCTAATTACAGCATGAATAAAGAGATAAAAGACCGAAGTTATGAATAGAAAACAAAAAAATTGCAGTGGCTTTTCTATGAGAAAATAAGTACCGAAAATCAAAAATAAAATGTAAAAAAATAATAAATAATTAATTTTTTGGAGATTTCTTTTTTACTCATTTCGATAATTATTTAATTGGCTATTATCTTATAAAAGAAAAAAATATACATCGATATTTTTCTGCTTAAAAAGGAGGGGTACATTTTCAATCGAGTTTTTCTTCAAAAAGTATACTTTGATGTAATAAAATAAGGTTTGCATTAAATAGATATTTATTTTTAGAATCTAAAAATATAACATTTTAAACTTAACATCAGGCTTTTCATATTTTAAATGAATTTTATATATTCATTTTTCATAGCTAAAAATACTAAATTAAAGTTTTGAAATAAAATAACTGATGCATTAGAAAAATCATTAATTGATAAATCAATACTGAAAATTTCATTAAAATCGGATAATTACCTGATTTTTGGTAATTTTTTTGCATCGAGAATGTTACATTAAAATTGTAAACAAGCGCGTAAAACCATTGAAAAATAGACAAAATGGCAAATCGCGTCGAAATTGACAAAATCAAATCGTTTTAAATCTATTAAAAATAAACTGCATATGTTTTTCTTTTTTTAATGATGTTCATTATGTTACTACTTATCGATTTAGACAAAAGTTTAACCTTAAATAATAGATTTAATTAATTTTAATTCGTTTTTAAAAACGTAGCAAACGATTTTTTTGGGGGGTGGGGTATACCTAATATACACATATGATAAAAAGATTGCTAGCGTCTAGCTAGCCGAAGTTAGGACCAAAGTAGAGTGTTGCATGTCATTAATTGTTCAGCCTGCAGGATTCCGTACTAAACCCTCAAGGGTCGCCACCTACGGCTAACAAGCGGCCTCATTATGGGAATATTATTCTGATGCAGAGGTGCAGTTGGCGTTTTCTACAGCCGCAGCCGACGGGTCCATGTGTGTGTGTGTGTGTGTGTGTGTGTGTGTGTGTGTCCCTTATACTAATACATATTTATATAAACTAGCAAATATATGCCCCCTCCGGGTGCAAGTATTTAAGTTTTGATATAATAAAATATCATATTAAATTAGAAAGGCTAATGAAACTGACTAAGAATGCAGATAAAAGATCTGCAACAGAGGGGGTATAATCGAAAAATAGAACAACTTTGAAACTAACTATTCCATCATTTTCCATTACTCCCGTCTTTCATTGGTAAATTTTCCTAATTTAACTATTTAGTTAAAATAGGAAGTAAAGGATAATATTACAGTTATTTCTTCTTGTAAATAAATTTCTTTTAAGATTTATCCACGAGATTTTTGTTTATATTTCTTAAGATAAAACCAAACAATTAGAAATCAATAATACCAAGCACATATTTATTAAAATAAAATTTTAAATATTAATATGCAAATTAGCCTTCTCGTTCAAACTGTAAACCGCTATTTTGTTGTATATATAAATACAATTGCATGTTATTAGTACGTAGATATGGTCAAGAGTATTAATAATGTAAAACAATTTTTATTAATAACTGAAGGTTTAAAAGAATGAAATCATGGAGAATTTGACGTAAATAATTAAGGAAATTGTGACTCGAGTAGTAATATAGTTTCGGTTACAGACAGAAAAACACACAATCACCATTATAATAAGAAGATATATCAACACACATACATATATATGCATATGTTTATTTCTGTATGTAGACCTTGGGGCTCTGTCTGTGGTCCATACCAGCCCATAGGTACACCTGACACATTCTGTGATACGCTGGAGTAAGTAAGTAACTTATTATTATGATCTTGCAGGTGTAATTACAGATTAGATTAAATGTATCATGCTACCTTTGATATATATATATATGTATATGTTTATTTATTTATTTAAGAAATGGATATAAAGTAACCTACTCGGGTTTCATCTGAATCGTCAGGGTTACATCTTGTAATAATAGATACTGTGCGTTTCTTAAATAAATGTTGCTCTACATTGTATTGAGCACTTTGTATTTTTTTTTCACGGTCTTAATCCCTGGATACTGTGCGCTCCCAACGATCGTACCCGTACCTACCGGTAAGCCACTACTCATACATTAACGTATATATATATATATATATATATATATATATATATATATAAGAGAGATATAGAAAGAAAGAAAGAAAAGAGAGAGATATCAGATATAGATAAATCAAATCAGACCGATATATATATATATATATATATATATATATATATATATATATATATATATATATATATTCATCTGTGCGAGTTAATCTTTATTTCACTAACTTTAAAAACTCTCTCTCTCTCTCTCTCTCTCTCTCTCTCTCTCTCTCTCTCTCTCTCTCTCTCTCTCTCTCTCTCTCGAAATATTGTCAATATTAGCAATGAAAATGATATAAAAATATATTCATTTTAACAACATTGTGTGTTTTTCATACCCTTTATCTATACATATACGGTCGGATTCATTTCCTTACTCTTAACTCATTTATATATATATATTATATATATATATATGTGTGTGTGTGTGTGTGTGTGTGTGTGTGTATTACGGATTTTTGCCAATGAAAGACCTTGTATGCTGTGTTTAAATGAGAAGTTAAAAATAGCAGAATGCAGAGACCCAGGGAAGATATTGAACTCGCGATCTGAGTTAACAAACAAATGTAGACATTTGAATAAACATAGACTGGGCCTAAAAATATATTTTTCTTGTCTTTTGCATTTCTTCGAGTTGCGTCACGCGTCATGACATCTTCGCGTGTGTGGATCGCGACTTGCCTTTCAAAAATAAAACGCTGATTAAATACAGTTACATAACTAAAAAGATTTTCATCTCCTGTCATCTATAAAAACATCCACCCTTTTCTTCTCCCCAAGATACATCCTGAGGAAGGTGTAATGAAACCGAAATGTTTAAACATCGATAATTAAATTCATCCTATTTTCGGAACACTTGTTTTTTCAAATTTTCTTTATATATATATATATATATATATATATATATATATATATATATGTAAAATGGAAAAGGAATTGAATCCGACAATATGAGGAAAAATGAGTAAAGAAAAGAAAAGTAAATGGATAAAATGAATTTAATCGATCACTTACACATGTGTTTCGGTCAGTTTATGTGTGTGAAAATA
>CM042169.1:51839260-51884260 GCA_023376005.1 Doryteuthis pealeii
GCCTCCTAGGACATCATCTAACAACCTGTATGCAAATTTAGAGATTCTCAAATTTTCTGATATGGTCCATTGTGAAAATATTTTGTTCTTACATAAACTATTCCACAATAAAATGCCTGTTTCTGTTCAGAATGCTTTTGCAGTTGACTTCACCCATGCTCATGTCACTCGTGCTGACCAATCTGGTTTGTTTAATTTCCCTATCATCAAACACTGTTAGTTTTGGGCATAATTCGATTCGTTTTAATGCAATTAATTCTTGGAATACTGTTAGTCGTTATTTTTTGATAAAGAAAAGATGAAGCTTGTTTCAGTAAATTATTTGTCCTTAAAACACTTTTGAAAAATCATTTTATTGCCTCTTATAAACAACAGATTTGCATTTAGATTCTCACACGGCTAATTTGTCTCATGATATATATGTATATGTTTACGTGTGTGTGTTCATGTATCGTTTCCTGTGAGCGTCCAAGGGTGGTCATGTCCATGGATTAGCTTCACGCTATTAGGCATGGCTCCCCTTCAATAGTAGTTTAAACCAATAAAGTTTTTCTTTTACTTGTATTTTTTTTTTAAATAATTTGTACTACTATTGATTAATAAATTTCTTATTTCTTTCTTTCTTATTTCTTTTCCGCTAACGGGCAAGAATCATTCGACTTGACCTCGAGGTCAATTTTTCAGGGGAGCACCCCTAATTTGAAATCAGGGTGTTCCTTCTCTTAGACTGGTTACTGTATGAAACCAACAATAGGCGACCTTGTTTATTGAATTTGAACATGACATGGTGACACGAGTTCAAATCCTAGATGAGGCTGGTTGTATTGCGCTAATACCATTGGGAAAGGTATAAATCCAAATATTCTCCCTCCAGCTATATGGGCAAATAGTAGGGCAGACTGAGCTCTTTAACTTTCGTATAGTAACCAGTCTAGAAGGAAAACTAAATTTAGACCTGTTAAACTCCAGTCTAAACTATGATTCCAAATATTCTCCCTCCAGCTATATGGGCAAATAGTAGGTCAGATTCAGTTCTTTAATTTTCGTATAGTAACCAGTCTAGAAGGAAAACTCTAAATTTAGGCCTTTTAAACTCCAGTCTAAACTAACATTCCAAATATTCTCCCTCCAGCTATATGGGCAAATAGTAGGGCAGACTGAGCACTTTAACTTTCGTATAGTAACTAGTCTAGAAGGAAAACTAAATTTAGACCTGTTAAACTCCAGTCTAAACTACGATTCCAAATATTCTCCCTCCAGCTATATGGGCAAATAGTAGGGCAGACTGAGCTCTTTAACTTTCGTATAGTAACCAGTCTAGAAGGAAAACTAAATTTAGACCTGTTAAACTCCAGTCTAAACTACGATTCCAAATATTCTCCCTCCAGCTATATGGGCAAATAGTAGGGCAGACTGGGCACTTTAAACTTTCGTATAGTAACCAGTCTAGAAGGAAAACTCTAAATTTAGACCTTTTAAACTCCAGTCTAAACTAACATTCCAAATATTTCCCTCCAGCTATATGGGCAAATAGTAGGTCAGATTCAGTTCTTTAATTTTCGTATAGTAACAAGTCTAGAAGGAAAACTCTAAATTTAGACCTGTTAAACTCCAGTCTAAACTATGATCCAAATATTCTCCCTCCAGCTATATGGGCAAATAGTAGGTCAGATTCAGTTCTTTAATTTTCGTATAGTAACCAGTCTAGAAGGAAAACTCTAAATTTAGACCTTTTAAACTCCAGTCTAAACTACATTCCAATATTCTCCCTCCAGCTATATGGGCAAATAGTAGGTCAGATCAGTTCTTTAATTTTCGTATAGTAACAGTCTAAGGAAAACTCTAAATTTAGACCTTTTAAACTCCAGTCTAAACTACGTTTCAAATATTCTCCCTCACAGGCTATAATGGGGAAATATAGGTCATTCAGTTCTTAATTTTGTTTTAGACCTAGTAATCTAGAAGGAAAACTCTAAATTGACTTATTAACCTTAACGATTCCAATATTCTCCCTCCAGCTATATGGGCAATAGCTAGTCAGATCTAGTCTTTAATTTTCGTATAGTAAACGCAGTCTAAAGGAAACTCTAAATTTAGAACCTTTTAAACTCCAGTCTAAACTTAAGACTTCAAAATGATTTCTCCCCTCCAGCATATAATGGGCAAATAGTTAGCGACTGAGCTCTTATTTTCGTTATAGTAACCAGTCTAGAAGGAAAACTCTAAAATTTAGACTGTTTAAACCCAGTCTAAACTACGATTCCAAATATTCTCCGTCCAGCTATATGGCAAATAGTTAGCTCAGATTTCAGTTCTTTAATTTCATATATACCGTCAGTCTAGAAGGAAAACCTCTAAAATTTAGACCTTTTTAAACTCCAGTCTATATAACTATCATTTACCCATAGCTAGTGATAGAGAATTTAGATGTATGGCTTCCCAAGGTCAATGAGTACGAAGTAAAATGCAAACGCTTCGTCTGAATTTGACTTGGCTCGTCGAGTCCATTTCCTAAAGCACACATAACCGATTTTTTTTTTTTTTATGCTAACGCGCCTCCACCTGGAATTTTATGTTTGTGTCCTTTAACCAAAATAATTTGGTGATATAAATAAAGTTTTAAAAAAAAGCAAATGAATGCTTGATTCTTTTAAAAAAATTCTTCTTTTTTTTTTTAGGGAATAGGCTTCATGTATACTATACCTAACCAGTAGCAGGAACTGGGGATGGGGGACGGGGTAGTGTCCCGGTGCGCAAGATTCAGGGGAAGGGTAAAATCGTCACTAACCCACCCCCCCCTACAAAACCCCTTTGTTGTTGCAGTGTCATAATATTGAAACAATTACTTTAAGTTTTGCTACTATGATCCCGTCATTAGGTGTAATGGTTTAGCAACTACCCTGGTGAACGGAATGGGATATCAATATATATATATATATTTAATATATAAATATATATATATATATATGTTTGGGGTGTGGTGTGGGGGTGGGGTGTGTGTGTTGTGTGTGTGTTATAGTAATGGGGTTGTCCCTGTTTTCAGCTTTAACTGGGAACGAATGTGTCAAACGCAGTATTATTGGTAGAGTTGCTCA
The DNA here is from genome assembly GCA_023376005.1 of Doryteuthis pealeii. NCBI lineage: Eukaryota > Metazoa > Mollusca > Cephalopoda > Myopsida > Loliginidae > Doryteuthis > Doryteuthis pealeii. The sequence goes on from CM042169.1 coordinate 51,842,356, forward strand.
ATATAAATAGAGGCTGTTAATATAATATAATAGAATAATAGATATATGTAAACCTTTATATATTTATTTATTATATATATTATATATATTAATATATATATATATATAATATATATATATATATATTTACTGACACTTATAATTCCTGAAACAATGAAACGTTTAGAATTTGAAAGTGGGCACGATGCTAAAGCTTTGCAAAAATCTGAATCTATAGATAGCTAAAGCTTTGAAAAATCGAATCATTTATTGGCCACTGGAGGGGTACTCTCCTCACATTTCCTGACGCGCTCCCCCCCGCCCTCCATCTCCCGATCACGAACCTTGGAATGCACTGGCTGAATCTACAATTTTTTATTTGAAACTTTCCAAAGATGAAAGGCGAATAATAATTTTTGTGATTATGAACGTTATTCATTACATTGTTTTTAAAACAATGATATTGGCAACTAAGTTGAAGTTTTACCTTGTTTAATAATTTGTCAGCTTATTCTACATTGGTCTTAAAATATTGATATATTCAACATTAGAGTGAGTATTTACTATGTTTAAATATCATTCCTATTAATACATTGGGTCTTAAAATTGATATCTGCAATCTAAGTATGAAGTATTTTATATGTTTAAATAATTGTCAGCTTTAATTAATACATTGGGTCTTAACATATTGATTATGCAACTATAGTATGAGTAATTTTACTTGTTGTTAAACATAATTGTCAGCTTTATTAATAACATTGGTCTTAATATTGAGTTTGGCAACTAAGTATTTTTTTGAAATATTTATGTTTAAAAAATAAATGTCAGCTTCTATTATATATTGGGTCTTAAAATATTGAATACTTGACAAAGTATGAATATTTACTTGTTTAAAAATTTGGTCAGCTTTATTATACATTGGGTCTTAAATATTGATATGCAACTAAGTATGAAGATTCTTTACTTGTTTAAAATAATTGTAACTTTATTCATACATGTGGTCTTAAAAATATTGAATTGCAACTAAGTATGAAGTATTTTACTTGTTTAAAATAATTGTCAGCTTTATTCAATTACATTGGGTCTTAAAATTGAAAATATGATATTGAACTAAGTATGAAGTACTTTACTTGGTTTAAATAATTGTCAGAGTCAGTTTATTAATACATTGGGTCTATAAATTATTGATAATTGCAACTAAGTATGAAGTATTTACTTGTTAAATAATTTGTCAGCTTTAATTAATACATTTGGCTCTAAAATATTGATATTTGCATAACTAAGTATCGAGTAATTTACTTGTTAAAATTAATCTGTCAGCTTTTAACTTGATACATTGGGTCTTACAATATTGATATTTCAACTAAGTGAAGTAATTTACTTGTTTAAAAATAATTGTCAGCTTTTATTAATAACATTGCGTCCTTAAAATATTGAATTGCAATAAGATGCAGCTATTTACTTGTTTAAAATAATTGTTCACTTTATAATACATATTGGTCTTAATATATTATATTGCAAACTAAGTATGAAGTATTTACTTGTTAAAATAATTGTNTACTTGCGGGACACTGCTGGAGAAGCAAGGACGAACTCATAAAGCGCCGTCTGCCGTGGAAGCCAGCACGTAATGGGCCACGCCAGTGTGGGGCCGACCAGCAAAACCGTACATTGATTAGCATCTGTGCGGATGCAGGATGCGTGCATAGAGGACCTCCCGAGATGGATATCGTCCTAACAGCGCGACATGATGATGATGATGAATGATTTATTGCTACTGATTGACTGACAAGTATAGATTGGATGCTAATGGAATTAAACAAAAAATATTTTGATTTTCGGGACGGTCCAACCCCATTCGGGACGGTTGATTGTTTTAGAATATAAGGATTTAGTGTCCTTATAGTCCCCAAAAAATACGTATCATGCACAGACAAGGCCCCTTTCGGTATCTGAGTTGAAATTCTTTGAGCAAAAATATTTCAGGAAAAAGATAATGGAAGGGCCACCACCCAAGTCCTGATCGTGAATCCGTATCGGAAAATCATATGGACATTTGAAGCGTAAATAAGGACTCGTCGCCCGAGTTTAAATCCTGGACGGGTGATTTGCATTTCACATACTAATACCCTTAAGAAAGTTATGCACCAACTACTTTCCCTCTCTTATCGCTAGTTAAATAGTATTGTCAGACTGGCGATCTTTAACCTTGGCTAGGCAACCAGTCCGGAAGAAGGAAAACTTTGAATTCAAAACGTTAAACTCGCATAAGAAATTGACATGTGTCACACCCTGCTCGTTCTGTTTTCCTACTATTCATCCATAGCTGGAGGGATAGTGATTTTAAACGCGTACCTTTCCCAATGGCATTATCAGTATTGTGAAATGCAAACAACCTCGTACAGGATTTGAACTGCGGGTCGACAGGTCCATTTCCTACGACTTAACGATTAAAGCACGCGTTTCTCTCTCGCTCTCGTCTCTCTCTCCCCCTCTCTCTCTCTCCTCTCTCTCCCTCTCTCTCTCTCTCTCTCTCTTCTCTCTCTCTAGTTTATATATATTATATATATATTATCCATTTTTGCGGTTATAGTTCTATTTCTTCCCACAGGTGTGTCAATATATTTTTGGACACTAAATATAATTAATAGGAAAAATAAATGAAATAAAATCACAACACACACACACACACACACACGCACCACACACACCACCACATATATATTATATATATATATATGGTGTTTGTAGGTGGTTGAGTTTAACGGTCTTTCTTTCTATACTTTTAAAAATATTATGTATGAATATATCAATATATCTAAATCCCTTTTTGTGAATATCAAATACTTAGTCCATCAAACCCCCCCCCTCTTCTCTTCTCTTCTCTCTCTCTCTCTCTATATAGAATATTATATATATATATATATATATATATTATATATAGTAGTAAAGTCGACGTGGCGGCCCTAAAGTCGTATCGAGCAGTCAGCGAGGAAGTCTATCCCCTTTTCAATAGCGCTAGACCAAGGAGATTGTTTTTAGCATTCCGAATGGTGGGGCGCCACACCTACCACCAGGCTCCTTAACTTTTACCGCACAGATCCCTGTGCTACTCAAACGCTGAGTGGCGTTGGCCGGTATCGAACTAGGAACCTTGTGGTTTCTATCCGAACGCTCTACCGACTGCTAACCCGCCCCTGTGTGTGTATATATTTTCATTTCTGCGGTATATATCTATTTCTTCCCACAGGTGTGTCAATATATTTTTGACAATAAATATAACTTAATTAGCGAAATAAAATGAAATAAAATCACACACCACACACACACGCATTTATATATATATATATAATATATATATATATATATTTGTGTGTGTGTGTGTGTTGGAGTTAACCGTTGCTTTCTTCTATAACTTTTAAAAATATGTATGTAGATATATTAAACAATTATATCTATATTCCTTTTTTGTGAATCATCAAAATACATCAGTCCATCACCCAGTTATTGACAACTTTGAATATAAAATGATGGGAAAATAAAGATAAAATAAATGATAAAATCATATATTATATATATATATATATATAAATATATATATTGTTGTTACCTTAAAGTTATGGTTGGTTTGTAGATAAGGTTGGTTGAGATCGTTTGTTTTGCAAATTACACCAGTGACCATTCATTTTAAACAACATTCCCCCCCCGGTTTACAAGTATTATAGCTTCTTTTTGTACATATCTTCACGCTTGAGAAAATTTAAACACTCACAAATTCTTGTTTTTCAACATTCATCTCATCATATCATCAGGTCGCAGTTGGAGCACGGGTATCCATGACAATCTTCTCGCCAACCGACCCTGCGAGGTCTCTGTGCAGCATCCATTAATCCGCATAGAAGATGATCTATGTAGGTCCTTGTGGACGGCCCACACTGGTGTGTCCGCGATTCAGGTTTCCATCGGAGAATGTCACTTATAAATTCGCTTGTTTCACCAGCATGTCTTGCCCGTCTACGCTGAGGTGTTTGATGGGGTAATTGTTCGTAAAGGCAATTTCGGTGGGTGATGTTTCCACGATTATTTTTTTCCACGTTGATCTTTTTTATTGAGTTTTTATTTTTACTAGCAAATTATGCACCCTCCGGGTGCAGTATTTAAGTTTTAATATAATAAAATATATATTAAATTAGAAAGGCTAATGAACTGAATAAGAATGTAGATAAAAAGATCTTGAACAGAGGGGTATATGAAAAATAGAAACAACTTTGAACTACTATTCCATCATTCCTCTTACTCCGTCTTTCATTGTTAAATTTTCCTATTTAACTTTTAGTTAAAATAGGAAGTAAAAATAATATTAACAGTTATTTCTTCTTGTTAAGATTTCTTTTAAGATTTATCCGAGATTTTTGTATATTCATAGATAAAAACAAACAATTAGAAATCAATAATACCAAGGCAATATTTATTAAAATTAACTTTTAATATAATATGCAATTAGCCTTTCCTGTTCACACTGTAACCGCTATTTTGTTTGATATATTAAATACAATTGCATGTTATTAGATGTAGATTATAAGTCAATTAATTAAGTGTAAACAATTTTATAATAACTGAAGGTTTAAAATAAGAATAATTCATGGTGATGTGACGTAATTAACTAAGGAATTGTGACTTGAGTAGAATTATTAGTTTCGCGCTTACAGACGAAAACACACGAATCACCATTATAATAAGATTTAATCACATTATTATATAGGCTCTGTAAATTGGAGTTCAAATTTAATCTAAGTTATAGATGGTATTCACAGCTTTTTCATATCAGCAGAATAATCGCTTCGGAAACGCAAGCGTTGCAATCTCAGAATTAGAGAAAAGTTATTAATAGTTAAGTTACACCCGCAAAACAGTAGATTTAGAATTAACACTTGAAATATATAATTAGTTGACATACACACACCTATTATATATATTATATTATATATACAAAACTACATAAATAAAATGGTTGAATTGATTGAACAACATTTTACGGCTCTTCCACGTGGCGTTATAACAACCCAGCGAGATGCGTGTATAACGCTGCAAAACAAAAAAACACACCAAGACCACGTCCATTTTCAAAAACAAGTCTCTGAAGATGAAGTTTCTTCAAATTGAATTAGAACACTCACATTATTTATTTTGATTTTAGTTTGAGAGGGAACATTATTCCAGTGAAAATCAAAGTAGGGATAGATCCACAGAGGACCAGGCTTCATTTTGATGTATGATATATGTTCCTGTGTTGGTAATTATACCTATCCTAAACAAAAGGCTTATTTTTGGACTCCTACGTAATTAACGGCTTTTAAGATTTGATAACACCCAACAAATTATTAGAAAACGTTTGAAAAAAAATAATAAAGTACTAAAAACAATAAGGATTCCATCATTTTTAATAAAAAATTTGTTTGAATGAAAAAGGATGCTGCCAAATATATCAATTTCAAACCAACACACACAACACCCCACCCCCAACCAAAACACAACACACACACACATATATATATATTATATATATTATATAATATATATTTTTTTTTATTTTAATGATTTATTGCGTGTGTTAACTGTATGGTCTTTCTATAGTATTTGTCTGAATTTTTGAAATGAGGCTTGATAATTGTCGTACCGGAAGCCCTCGCGTAACTTCGAACCGAACCCTTATTCAATCCACCAGAGTAAACTGTCAAGCTACGTTAAGTATTCTGAGTCATTATGGCCCTTGGCCAGACTGAACCTGCAAACCAACACTTAGAACCTGAGATCAATCAACCCTTATATCAGGTGTGCCACTGGACAATTCTGAGTTTATTTTTTTAGCAAATTGGGTTATGGTTTAGGGTTCGGAGTTATGGGTTGTTTTTAATTACGTATTGTTTAAAAACAACAACAAACAAAAACCCAAATTATATTACATTTAATGTGGAAAAATATTTTTTTAATAAGTTTAATTAGAATTATACATTGCCAATTACTAACACAAACAAAGTTTGAGGCTAATGTGTCTACAGTTGATTCATAATTTATTTCAATGGTGTAATCAAATGGTATAGTAATTTTTTTTTTTTTGACACGGTGCCAGTCAGCCGAAACCTTGTGAAAACAATAAAGATTGAGAACAATAGTCCGAACCTGTCGGTGGGGCTTTAGAATATACTGACTGCACCTCTCAGAGGGGTAAAACTCCCCTCAATGGACCTCATGTTGGCTGTGGGTTAGTGGACCCTGATGCTTAAGGACGGGAATCCTGGTGGATGAGCAGTTCTATGACCTGTAACACTCCACTTAGGCTAGACGGCCGTCAGAGAGGCTCCCTCGATCAATCAGCTTGGTCACGTCAATCCCAGCACCTATATGATTGCCCCTAATGGCAAGCCCACTTATCATATATTGGTGCTAGAAAAAAAAATTGGCTGATGGTCTGATGTCCTTGGAATTGACGTTCGCAGGTTTAGGACATTCTATGTTGATGGACCGGTTCCGTTCTAGGGCCTGGGCAATCGGGGCACCTTCACAGAACACCCTTGCGTCGCACTCTCTGCCGGATCGGTAGTACTCTGTTAGACGTCCCATTCTATGGGTTAAATAGAAAATGTGTTACTAAAAGAATGCAGAATCCATTAAGAAATGACATTTATTTCTCTGAATGTTTGAATGGCTTGAAGCTTGAGTATTATCTGCGTTGATTCGGAATTCTGTACCCCACTTCAATTTTAATTTGTAAACGTTTCGGCCGGTATATGGCGCCTCGGCTACCGTGGATAAGGTAGTTAGCTTTAAGACATTCGTACAGTGACAGTGTATCTCTGGAACGCCCGAGTGTTCAATCCTGATTGTAAGCAGTTAGAGAAAATAAATTAATTAACACCCAATCTCCCCTCCCCAGCCTGTATGCGGCTAGCGGAATGGAGACATCACAGGTTCACCCCCGTGGAATAAATAAAGGGTTAGGTTTCAAGTTCCGTGATGGCTCCCGAATACGACAAGAAAGTTCCCGAGTTCGAAAAGAAGGTTCCCGAGTCCGAGAAGGTTCCGAGTCCCGGTTCCGGGATCCGACAAGAAATACCTGAAGAAGACCGGAGGCATATCGGCCGAAACGTTGTACAAGTAACAATGAAGATGGGACAGTAGTCCGAATAACGCAAATAATACTAAGAATGAATTTATTTCAAAACTTAGCATTACATGACCCACTGAGGTTGATATGCCGTAAAACAAAACAAACAATAGTCCGAATAATCCAAATATTACAAATTCTTTATGTATGTATGTATGTATTTATCAGTTTATTGTTTTGTGAGTCATCAAAATATCAGACCATCTCTCCATTTGTTAGATAAGGTTTTTTGAAGTTAGTATATTGCAAAACGTGAGATGTAAAATCACACCATTGGCGCAGTTGGGGTCATATTATATTTATAAACCAACACGTTTAATTTTTATCTTTTTTTCTTTTCTTTTCTTCTTTTTCTCATCTTTTTGATCTTCAGTTAAGTGTATCATTTTTATCAAATTCTTTGGATTCCTTACTTGAGACTAGCAAAATAAATGCACCCTCCGGGCACAAGTTTTTAAGCTTTAAGTTAATTAAATAATAATAATAATAATAATAATAATAATAATAATAATAATAATAATAAATCACAGGAAAATGAAAAAAAATGGACAAATATCTGGACCTTGCCAGAGAACTGAAAAAGTTATGGAATATGAAAGTGAAAGTGATACCAATTGTGGTTGGTGCACTCGGAACAGTCCCAAAAGAATTGGAAAAGGGTCTGGAAAGTTTGGGAATCAGAGGAAGAATTTAAACCATTCAGAACACTGCACTGCTGCAATCTGCCAGAATACTCAGAAGAGTCTTGGAGACCTGAGGAGACTTACTGCAACTCAGACTCCAGTGAAAGACCATCAGCTAATGCTGATGTGAAAACTCAAAAGGAGTAAATAATAATAATAATAATAATAATAATAATAATAATAATACTGCACAAATATGCCATAAGGACAAATTATCAAAGCGAAAATGATCAGACCCAACAAAATAGTAAATGTAGACTTTGTGGTAATAGAGATGAGACTGTAAACCTTGTACTCTGCGACTGTAGCAAACTAGCACAACGGGAATACAAAACTAGACACGACTGGGTTGGGAAGATGATCCACTGGGAATTATGCAAAAAATTTAATTTTGACCATACAACAAAATGGTATATGCATAAACCAGAATCAGTTCTTGAGAACGAAACGCATAAAATTCTCTGGGACTTTGAAATAAAAACGGATCACCTTATCCCATCAAGAAGACCAGACCTAGTGTTGATTAACAAAAAAGAAAGAACTTGTCAACTGGTGGATTTTGCAGTGCAAGCAGATCACAGGGTGATGCTAAAGGAAAATGAAAAAAATGGACAAATATCTGGACCTTGCCAGAGAACTGAAAAAGTTATGGGACATGAAAGTGAAAGTGATACCGATTGTAGTTGGTGCACTTGGAACAGTCCTAAAAGGATTAGAAAAGGGTTTGGAAAGTTTGGAAATCAGAGGAAGGATTGAAACCATTCAGAACCTGCACTGCTGCAATCTGCCAGAATACTCAGAAGAGTCTGGAGACCTGAGGAGACTTGCTGTCACCTCAGACTCCAGTGAAAGACCATCAGCTAACACTGATGTGAAAACTCAAAAAGAGTAAATATAATAATAATAATAATAATAATAATAATAATCTAATAATAATAATAATAATATCCTTTCAGCTAGTATATTAGGTCTGAGACCTATCAGCTGTTCCTTATAAATATTCATCTCAATTCCACAGAATATTTATTATCATTCTATAGATTATCTAACATTGTCTTAAAGGAGTTTAGAGATGAGTGATTCACTATTGATGATGGTAGTTTATTCCATGTATTCACCTCTCTGCTACTAAAATAATTTTGTCTTGCATTTGCTTTACAAAATGTTTTTTTAAGAGTTTTAATTTATGACTCCTGGTATTGATATTTTGTGCAATGTCTAGTACGTCAAAGTTCGTTGAATAAAAACCATGTGTATATTTGTAAGCTTCAATCATATCCCCTCTTATACGTCGAATTATTGAATTAGAAAGACTATTGAAGTTAAATACGAACACAAAAATTATTATATCGTTGAGGTGGTAAAATATATACAGGAAAATAGTGTGCTTGATATATATTTTATTCAGCACTTGTATCTGGTGCTAACAGATACTTATAACATAAAACAAGAAGTGGTACAATTCACAAGACAAGCGTACAAGAATGAGGAGGGTCAAATGTCTGTAGTCCAACGCAGTTATTCCGTCCGAATATATTTTTTCCGACTTTATCATTGCTAAGAAAGAGAAAGTACAAAAGAAAAATCAGACCAGAAGGAAAAGAAAGAAAGAAAAAGAAAGAAAGAAAGAAAGAAAGAGAAACTACAAAAGAAAAATCAGAACCAGAAGGAAAATGCAAAAGAAAGAAAGAAAGAAAGAAAGAAAGAAAGAAAGAAAGAATACAAAGAAAAAATCAGACCAGAGAAAAATGCAAAAGAAAGAAAGAAAGAAAGAAAGAAGAGAAAGAAAGAAACTACAAAAGAAAATCAGACCAGAAGGAAAATGCAAAAGAAGAAAGAAAGAAAGAAAGAAAGAAAGAAAGAAAGAACTACAAAGAAAAACCAGACCAGAAGGAAAATGCAAAAGAAAGAAAGAAAGAAGAAAGAAAGAAAGAAAGAAGGAAAGTACAAAAGAAAAATCAGACCAGAAGGAAAATGCAAAAGAAAGAAAGAAAGAAAGAAAGAAAGAGAAAGTACAAAAGAAAATCAGACCAGAAGGAAAATGCAAAAGAAAGAAAGAAAGAAGAAAGAAAGAGAAAGACAAAAGAAAATCAGACAGAAGGAAAATGCAAAGAAGAAGAGAAAGAAAGAAAGAAAGAGAAACTACAAAAGAAAAATCAGACCAGAAGGAAAATGCAAAAGAAAGAAAGAAAGAAAGAAAGAAAGAAAGAGGAAACTACAAAAGAAAAATCAGACCAGAAGGAAAATGCAAAGAAAGAAAGAAAGAAAGAAGAAAGAAAGAAAGAAAGAAGAGAAACTACAAAAGAAAAATCAGACCAGAAGGAAAATGCAAAAGAAAGGAAAGAAAAGAAAGAAAGAGAAAGTACAAAAGAAAATCAGACCAGAAGGAAATGCAAAAGAAAGAAAGAAAGAAAGAAAGAAAGAAAAAAGAAAATCAGACCAGAAGGAAAATGCAAAAGAAAGAAAGAAAGAAAGAAAGAAAGAGGAAAGTACAAAAAAAATCAGACCAGAAGGAAAATGCAAAAGAAAGAAAGAAAGAAGAAAGAAAGAAAGAGAAAGTACAAAAGAAAAATCAGACCAGAAGGAAAATGCAAAAGAAAGAAAGAAAGAAAGAAGAAAGAAAGAAGAAAGTACAAAAGAAAATCAGACCAGAAGGAAATGCAAAGAAGAAAGAAAAAAGAAGAAAGAAAGAGAAAGTACAAAAGAAAAATCAGACCAGAAGGAAAATGCAAAAGAAAGAAAGAAAGAAAGAAAGAAAGAAGAGAACTACAAAAGAAAAACAGACCAGAAGGAAGCAAAAGAGAAAGAAAGAAAGAAAGAAAGAAAGAAAGAGAAAGTACAAAAGAAAAATCAGACCAGAAGGAAAATGCAAAAGAAAGAAAGAAAGAAAGAAAGAAAGAAAGAGAAAGTACAAAGAAAATCAGACAGAAGGAAAATGCAAAGAAAGAAAGAAGAAAGAAAGAAAGAAAGAAAGAGAAAGTAAAAAAGAAAAATCAGACCAGAGGAAATGCAAAAGAAAGAAGAAAGAAAGAAAGAAAGAAAGAAAGAAGAAAGAAAGAAAAAGAGAAACTACAAAAGAAAATCAGACCAGAAGGAAAATGCAAGAAAGAAGAAAGAAGAAAGAAAGAAAGAAAGAGAAAGTACAAAAGAAAATCAGACCAGAAGGAAAATGCAAAAGAAAGAAAGAAAGAAAAAAGAAAGAAGAAAGAGAAATTACAAAAGAAATCAGACCAGAAGGAAAATGCAAAAGAAGAAAGAAAGAAAGAAAGAAAGAGAAACTACAAAAGAAAATCAGACCAGAGGAAAATGCAAGAAAGAAAGAAAGAAAGAAAGAAAGAAGAGAAAACTACAAAAGAAAATCAGACCAGAAGGAAAATGCAAAAGAAAGAAAGAGAAAGAAAGAAAAAGAGAAAGTACAAAAGAAAAATCAGACCAGAAGGAAAATGCAAAAGAAAGAAAGAAGAAAGAAAGAAAGAAAGAGAAAGTACAAAAAAAAAATCAGACCAGAAGGAAATGCAAAAGAAAGAAGAAAAGAAGAAAGAAAGAAAGAGAAACTACAAAAGAAAAATCAGACCAGAAGGAAAATGCAAAAGAAAGAAAGAAAGAAACAAGAAAGAAAGAGAAACTACAAAAGAAAAATCAGACAGAAGGAAAATGCAAAAGAAAGAAGAAGAAACAAAGAAAGAAATAGAACTACAAAAGAAAAATCAGACCAGAAGGAAAATGCAAAAGAAAGAAAGAAAGAAAGAAAGAAAGAAAGAGAAAGTACAAAGAAAAATCAGACCAGAAGGAAAATGCAAAAGAAAGAAAGAAAGAAAGAAGAAAGAGAACTACAAAAGAAAATCAGACCAGAAGGAAAATGCAAAAGAAAGAAAGAAAGAAAGAAAGAAAGAAAGAGAAAGTACAAAAGAAAAATCAGACCAGAAGGAAAATGCAAAGAAAGAAAGAAAGAAGAAAGAAAGAAAAAGAAATACAAAAGAAAAATCAGACCAGAAGGAAAATGCAAAAAAGAAAAGAAAGAAAGAAAGAAAGAAAGAGAAAGTACAAAAGAAAAATCAGACCAGAAGGAAAATGCAAAAGAAAGAAAGAAAGAAACAAAGAAAGAAAGAGAAAGTACAAAAGAAAAAATCAGACCAGAAGAAATGCAAAAGAAAGAAGAAAGAAAGAAAGAAAGAAAGAAAGAAAGAAAGAAGAAGAAAGAAAGAAGAAAGAAAGAAAGAAAGAGAAAGTACAAAGAAAAATCAGACCAGAAGGAAAATGCAAAAGAAAGAAAGAAGAAAGAAAGAAAGAAAGAGAAAGTACAAAAGAAAAATCAGACCAGAAGGAAAAGCAAAAGAAAGAAAGAAAGAAAGAAAGAAAGAAAGAGAAAGTACAAAAGAAAAATCAGACCAGAAGGAAAATGCAAAAGAAAGAAAGAAAGAAAGAAAGAAGAAAGAGAAAGTACAAAGAAAAAATAAGACCAGAAGGAAAATGCAAGAAAGAAAGAAAGAAAGAAAGAAAGAAAGAAGAAAGAGAAACTACAAAAGAAAAATCAGACCAGAAGGAAAATGCAAAAGAAAGAAAGAAAGAAAGAAAGAAAGAAAGAGAAATACAAAAGAAAAATCAGACCAGAAGGAAAATGCAAAAGAAAGAAAGAAAGAAAGCCTTTTTACTTAAACCGTTTGCCAAGGTATGATGTGATACAAGGTAGCAAGTAAGGAGTCTCTATCGTGGATCGAACTCGCTATTCAGTAGTAATGGATCTGCGAGACTAGCTTCCTAACCATTACACCGCGATGGGACCGTCTTTCTTACTTAAGCCGTTTGCCAAAGGTATGATGTGACACAAGGTAGCAAAATACGGGGTAGCCAGCGCGAATCGAACTCGCTATTCAGTAGTAATAGTAATTCAATTATCTAATTTTATTCTATTTACCAAGCTTATCTAATTTAATTAAATTTATAATATTTATTAAGTTTATTTAATTTTATTCTTATTTAATTTAATTTTCATTGAATTTATCTCAAATTATCTCACTCTTCCTTGTCTGTCTTATTGTATCTCTCTGCAATAAAACCCTCTATCTTAAATCTACCAACGTGTTGACTGGTCTTTCCACTCGACTACAAAATTGTCTGGTTGTATTCTTTTTAAGGACACAACAATATCTTAGTTTCTTTCTATTTTACTTATCTATCGTTCTATCTTATTTTTTTCATATCTATCTTTTCTATCTATCTATCTATCTATCTATCTATCTATCTATCAGTCTATCTTAGTTTATTCATATATGTCTATCTATTTTAGTTTATTCCTATCTATCTATCTATTTATCTATCTATCTATCTTAGTTTATTCATATCTATCTGTCTATCTTAATTTATTCATATCTATCTATCTATCTATCTATCTTAGTTTATTCATATCTATCTATCTATCTATCTATCTTAATTTATCTATCTATCTATCTATCTATCTATCTATCTATTATCTATTATCTATCTATCTATCTATCTATCTATCTATCTTAGTTTATTCATATCTATCTATCTATCTATTATCTATCTATCTATCTTCTTTGTTTATTCATATCTATCTATCTATCTATCTATCTAAGTTTATTCATATCTATCTATCTATCTCTTAGTTTTCTATCTATCATCTTAGTTTATTCATATCTATCTATCTACCTATCTGTCTATCTATCGATGTATCTTAGTTTATTCATATCTCTCTATCTCTCTCTATATATACATCTATCTTAGCTTATTCATATCTATCTATCTCTCTATATATATATATATACATCTATCTTAGTTTATACATACTAGCAAATATATGCACCCTCCGGGTGCAAGTATTTTAGTTAAATTTTATAATAAAATATCATATTAAATTAGAAAGGCTAATGAAACTGAATAAGAATGTAGATAAAAGATTTTGAATAGAGGGGGTATGATTGAAAAATAGAACAACTTTGAAACTAACATTTCCATCATTTTCCGTTACTCCCGTCTTTCATTGGTAAATTCTCCTACTTTAAACTGTTTAGTTAAAATAGGAAGTAAAGAATACTATTACAGTTATTTCTTCTTGTTAGGGATTTCTTTTAAGATTTATTGAAGAGATTTTTGCTCATATTCAATAAGATAAAACCAAACAATTACAAATCAATAATACTAAGCATATATTTATTAAAATCAATTTTTAAGATCAATATGCAAATTAGCCTTCCCATTCATACTGTAAACCTCTATTTTGTTGTATATATAAATACAATTGCATGTTATTAGTATGTAGATATGGTCAACAGTGTAAGTAATGTAAAACAATTTTATTAATAATTGAGGTTTAAATAAAAATAAAATCATGGAGAATGTGATGTAAATAACTAAAGGAATTGTGACTTGTATAGTAATATAGTTTCGGTTACAGATAGACAAACCCACAATCTCCATTATAATAAGATATATCTATCTATCTATCTATCTTACTTTATTCGTATCTCTCTATCTCTCTCTATATATACATCTATCTTAGTTTATTCATATCTATCTATCTATCTATCTGTAATATAATTGAAGCAATCTATTGCTGTAACTTTAAGTTTCACGCATTCTAATTCACGTGTTTTTCAAAGTTAGGAAACACTTCAATGAATTTAAATGAATTTTATTATTTACCAAGCCTTCGCTAGTCAGACCCCTGACGTTATTATGAAAAACTTACCAGACGAATGCATAATTAGGTCATAAAACTGGTTTTTACTCGAAAGAATTGTTTATTTTTACCTGAGATATTTTTTGGGTTCAAATTCAGGTTAGAAAGCTCTGAAGATGAAATACTAAAGGTTTGAATGATTTTTTCCCCTCTCATTATTCCCGTCTACACACACACACACAACACATATATATATATATATATATATATATATATAATATATATATCTTATTATAATGGAGATTGTGTGTTTTTCTGTCTGTAACCGAAACTATATTACTACTCAAGTCACAATTCACTTAATTATTTACGTCAAATTCTCCATGATTTCATTCTTTTAAACCTTCAGTTATTAATAAAAATTGTTTTACATTATCAATACTGTTGACCATATCTACGTACTAATAACATGCAATTATATTTATATATACAACAAAATAGCGGTTTACAGTTTGAACGAAAAGGCTAATTTGCATATTGATATTTAACATTTTATTTTAATAAATATGTGCTTGGTATTATTGATTTCTAATTTTTTGGTTTTATCTTAAGAAATATAAACAAAAATCTCGTGGATAAATCTTAAAAGAAATCTATTTACAAGAAGAAAAACTGTAATATTATCCTTTACTTCCTATTTTAACTAAATAGTTAAACTAGGAAAATATACCAATGAAAGAGGGAGTAATGCAAAATGATGGAATAGTTAGTTTCAAAGTTGTTTCTATTTTTCGATTATACCCCCTCTGTTGCAGATCTTTTTATCTGCATTCTTAGTCAGTTTCATTAGCCTTTCTAATTTAATATGATAATTTATTATATCAAAACTTAAATATATGCAACCCCCGGATGCAATATTTAAGTTTTGATATAATAAATTATCATATTTAAATTAGAAAGGCTAATGAAACTGACTAAGAATGCAGATTAAAAGATCTGCAACAGAGGGGGATAATCGAAAAATAGAACAACTTTGAAACTAACTATTCCATCATTGCATTACTCCCCCTCTTTCATTGTCGTAATTTTCCTAGTTTAACTATTTAGTTAATAGGAAGTAAAGATAATATACAGTTTTTTTCTTCTCGTAAATAGATTTCTTTTTAAGATTTATCCACGAGATTTTTGTTTATATTTCTTAAGATAAAACCAAAAAATTAGAAATCAATAATACCAAGCACATATTTATAAAATAAAATGTTAAATATCAATATGAAATTAGCCTTTTCGTTCAAACTGTAACCTATTTTGTTGTATAATATAAAATATAATTGCATGTTATTAGTACGTAGATTATGGTCAACAGTATTGATAATGTAAAACAATTTTTATAATAACTGAAGGTTTAAAAAGAAAATGAAATCATGGAGAATTTGACGTAAATAATTAATGAATTGTGACTTGAGTAGTAATTAGTTTCGGTTACAGACAGAAAAACACACAATCTCCATTATAATAAGATATAATTATATATATATATAAATATATATAATATTATATATGTGTTGTGTGTGTGTGTAGACGGGAATAATGAGAGGGGAAAAAATCATTCAAACCTTTAGTTTTCATCTTCAGAGGCTTTCTAACCTGAAATTTGAACCCAAAAATATCTCAGGTAAAAATAAACAATTCTTTCGAGTAAAAACCAGTTTTATGACCTAATTATGCATTCGTCTGGTAAGTTTTCATAATAACTCAGGGGTCTGACTAGCGAAGGCTTGGTAAATAATAAAATTCATTTAAATTCATTTGAAGTGTTTCCTAACTTTTGAAAAAACGTGAATTAGAATGCGTGAAACTTAAAGTTACAGCAATAGAGCTTCAATTATATTACAGATAGATAGATAGATAGATATGAATAAACTAAGATAGATGTATATATAGAGAGAGATAGAGAGATACGAATAAAGTAAGATAGATAGATAGATAGATATATCTTATTATAATGGAGATTGTGGGTTTGTCTATCTGGTAACCGAAACTATATTACTATACAGTCACAATTCCTTTAGGTTATTTACATCACATTCTCCATGATTTTATTTTTATTTAAACCTCAATTATTAAATAAATATTGTTTTACATTACTTACATGTTGAACCATATCTACATACTAATAACATGCAATTGTTATTATATATACAAACAAAATAGAGGTTTACAGTATGAAATGGGAAGGCTAATTTGCATATTGATCTTAAAAATTGATTTTAATAAATATATGCTAGTTATATTGATTTGTATTGTTTGGTTTTATCTTATTGAATATGAGCAAAAATCTCTTCAATAAATCTTAAAAGAAATCCCCTAACAAGAAGAAATAACTGTAATAGTATTCTTTACTTCCTATTTTAACTAAACAGTTTAAAGTAGGAGAATTTACCAATGAAAGACGGGAGTAACGGAAAATGGATGGAAATGTTAGTTTCAAAGTTCGTTCTTTTTCAAATCATTCCCCCTCTATTCAAAATCTTTTAATCTACATTCTTATTCAGTTTTCAAGCCTTTCTAATTTAATATGATATTTTATTATAAAATTTTAAACTAAAATACTTGCACCCGCGAGGGTCATATATTGTCTAGTATGTAATAAACTAAGATAGATGTATATATTATATATAGAGAGATAGATAGATATGAATAAGCTAAGATAGATGTATATATAGAGAGAGATAGAGAGATATGAATAAACTAAGATACATCGATAGATAGACAGATAGGTAGATAGATAGATATGAATAAACTAAGATAGAGAGAGAGAGAGGGATAGATATGAATAAACTAAGATAGATAGATAGATAGATATGAATAAACTTAGATAGATAGATAGATAGATAGATATGAATAAACAAGATAGATAGATAGAAGATAGATAGATAGATAGATAATATGAATAAACTAAGATAGATAGATAGATAGATAGATAGATAGATATGAATAAATTAAGATAGTATTAGATAGATAGATAGATAGGATAATAGGAATAATAGATAGATAGATAGATAGATAGATATGAATAAACTAGATAGATAGATAGATAGATAGATATGAATAAATTAGAAGTCAGATAGATATGAATAACTAAGATAGATACTAGATAATAAATAGAAGATAGATAGGAATAAATAAATAGATAGACAATATGAATAAACTAAATAGACTGATAGATAGATAGATAGATTAGATAGATAGAAGTAGAAAGATAGATATGAAAAAAATAAGATAGAACGATAGATAAGTAAATAGAAAAAAACTAAGATATTGTTGTGCCTTAAAAAGATACAACCAGACAATTTTGTAGTCGAGTGGAAAAGAGCCAGCAATCAAACACGTTGGTAGATTTAGATGGGTTTATGCAGAAGATACAATAAGACAGAACAAGGAAGAGTGAGATAATTTGAGATAAATTCAATAAAAAAATTAAATTAAATAAGAATAAAATTAAATAAACTTAATAAATATTTATAATTAAATTAGATAAGCTTGGTAAATAGAATAAAATTAGATAATTGAATTACTATTACTACTGAATAGCAGAGTTCGATTCGCGCTGGCTACCCGTATTTTGCTACCTTGTGTCACATCATACCTTGGCAACGGCTTAAGTAAGAAGACGGTCCATCGCGCTTGTAGTGGTAATGTTAGGAAGCTAGCTCGCAGATCATTACTACTGAATAGCGAGTTCGATCACGATAGAGACTCCTTACTTTCTACCTTGTAATACATCATACTTTGGCAAACGGTTTAAGTAAAAGGCTTCTTTCTTTCTTTTCTTTGCATTTTCCTTCTGGTGATTTTTCTTTTGTACTTTCTCTTTCTCTTTCTTCTTTCTTCTTCTTGCATTCCTTCTGGTCTGATCTTTGTAGTCTCTTTTCTCTTCTCTTTCTTTTCTTTCTTCTTTCTTTGCATTTTCCTTCTGTCTTATTTCTTTTGTACTCTTCTCTTTCTTCTTCTTTCTTTACTTCTTCTTGCATTTCCTTCTGGTCTTGATTTTTCTTTCTTTCTCTTTCGTTCTTTCTTTCTTTCTTCTTTCTTTCATTTCCTTCGGTCTGATTTTTCTTTTGTACTTTTCCTTCTTCTTCTTTCTTTCTTTCTTTCTTTGCATTTTCCTTTGATGTTGATTTTCTTTTGTATTTCGTCTTTCTTTCTTTCTTCTTTCTTTGATTTCCTTCTGGTCTGATTTCTTTTGTAGTTTCTTCTTCTTCTTTCTCTCTTTCTTTCTCTTTCTTTGCATCCTTCTGGTCTGATTTTTCTTTGTAGTTCTCTTTCTTTCTTTCTCTTTCTTCTTTCTTTTGCATTTTCTTCTGGTCTGATTTTTCTTTGTACTTTCTCTTTCTTTCTTGTTCTTTCTTTCCTTCTTTTGCATTTTCCTTCTTGGTCTGATTTTTCTTTTGTTACTTTCTCTTTCTTTTTTCTTTCTTTCTTTCTTTCTTTTGCATCCTCTGGTCTGATTTTTCTTTGTAATCTCTTTCTTTCTTCTTTCTTTCTTCTTTCTTTCTTTTGCATTTTCCTTCTGGTCTGATTTTCTTTTTGTACTTTCTCTTTCCTTCTTTCTTTCTTTCTTTCTTTCTTGCATTTTCCTTCTGGTCTGATTTGTTGTAGTTTCCTTTCTTTCTTTCTTTCTTCTTTCTGCATTTCCTTCGTGGCTGATTTTTCTTTTGTACTTTCTCTTCTTTCTTTCTTTTCTTCTTCTTTCTTTTGCTTCCTTCTGTTTTCTTTGTAGTTTATTTCTCTGTTCTTCTTTCTTCTTTTTGCATTTCCTATCTGGTCTGATTTTTCTTGTTTCTTCTTTCTTTGTTTCTTTTCTTTCTTTCTTTTAGGCATTTTCCTTCTGGTCTGATTTTCTTTTGTAGTTTCTCCTTTCTTTCTTTCTCTTCTTTCTTTCTTTTGCATTTTCCTTTGGTCTTGATTTTTTTTTTTAACTTTCTTTTCTTTCTTTCTTTTCTTTCTTTCTTTCTTTTGCATTTCCTTCTGGTCTGATTTTCTTTTGTACTTTCTCTTTCTTTCTTTCTTCTTCTTCTTTCTTTGCATTTTCCTTCTGGTCCGATTTTTCTTTGTAGTTTTCTCTTTCTTTCTTTCTTGCTTTCCTTCTTTTCTTTTGGCATTTCTTCTGTCTGATTTTTCTTTGTAGTTCCTTTCTTTCTATTCTTCTTCTTCTTTGCATTTCCTTCTTGTCTGATTTGTTCTTTTTGTAATTCTTCTTTCTTCCTTTCTCTTGTTTCTTCTCTTTCTTCTTTGCATTTTCTTCTGGTCTGATTTTCTTGTACTTTCTCTTTTCTTTCTCTTTCTTTCTTTCTTCTTCTTTGCATTTTCCTTCTGGTCTGATTTTTCTTTTGTAGTTGTCTTCTTTCTTTCTTCTTTCCTTCTTTCTTTCTTTCTCTTTCTTTCTTTCTTTGCATTTCCTTCTGGTTGATTTTCTTTTATAGTTTCTCTTTCTTTCTTTTCTTCTTTCTTTTTCTTTCTTTCTTTTGCATTTCTTCTGGTCTTATTTTTCTTTTGTACTTTCTCTTTCGTTTCTTTCTTTCTTTTTTCTTCTTGCATTTTCCTTCTGGTCTGATTTCTTTTGTACTTTCCTCGTTTCTTTCTTCTTTCTTCTTTTCTTTCTTTTGCATTTTCCTTTGGTCTGATTTTTCTTTGTAGCCTTCTTTTTCTTCTTTCTTTCTTTCTTTCTTTCTGTTGCATTTTCCTTCTGGTCTGATTTTCTTTTTGACTCTTTCTTTCTTTCTTTATTTCTTTCTTTTTTGCATTTCCTTCTGGTGATTTTTTTTTTTGTGTTTCTCTTTCTTTCTTCTTTCTTCTTTCTTTCTTCTTTCTTTTTGCATTTCACCTCAGTGGTGGTCTGATTTTCTTGTACTTTCTCTTCTTTCTGTCTTCTTTCTTCTTTTTGCGATTTTCCTTCTGTGATTTTCTTTTACTTCTTCTTTTCTTTTTCTTTCTTTCTTTCTGTTTGCATTCCTTCTGGTCTGATTTTTTCTTTTACTTTCTCTTCTTCTGCTTTCTTCTTTCTTTCTTTCTTCTTTGCATTTCCTTCTGGTCTGATTCTTTGTATCTTTCTCTTTCATTTCTTTCTTTCTTTCTCTTGCATCTTGGTCTGATCTTTGTAGTTTCCTTCTTTCTTTTCTTCTTTTCTTCTCTTTCTTATCTTGTGATTTCCTCTGGTCTGATTTTTCTTTGTAATTTCTCTTTTCTTTTACTTTCTTGCTTCTTTTGCATTTTCCTTCTGCGTCGATTTTCTTTGTACTTCTTCTTCTTTCTTTCTTTCTTTGCATTTCCTCTGTTCTGATTTGCTTTTGTTTACTTTCTCTTTCTTCTTTCTTTCTTTCTTTTGCATTTTCCTTCTGGTCTGATTTTTCTTTTGTACTTTCTCTTTCTTCTTTCTTTCTTTCTTCTTTCTTTTGCATTTTTCCTTCTGGTCTGATTTCTTTTGTACTTTCTCTTTCTTTCTCTTTCTTCTTCTTTCTTTCTTTCTTTTGCATTTTCCTTTCTGGTCTGATTTTTCTTTTTAGTTTCTCTTTCTTTCTTTCTTTCTTCTTTCTTTTCTTTTATTTTCTTCTGGTCTGATTTTCTTTACTTTCTCTTTCTTTCTTCTTTCTTCTTTGCATTTTCTTTCTTTGATCTTTCTTTTCTCTTTTCTTTGCATTTTCCTTCTGTCTGATTTTTCTTTTGTACTTTCTTTTCTTTCTTTTTCTTCTCTTTCTTTCTTTCTTTCTTGGTTCATTTTCCTTCTGGTCTGATTTTTCTTTTAGTTTCTCTTCTTTCTTTCTTCTTTCTTCTTTCTTTTGCATTTCCTTCTGGTCTGATTTTTCTTTGTACTTTCTCTTTCTTAGCAATTGATAAGTCGGAAAAAATATATTCGGCCGGTAATAACTGCGTTGGACTACAGACATTTGACCCTCCTCATTCTTGTACGCTTGTCTTGTGAATTGTACACTTCTTGTTTTATGTTATAAGTATCTGTTAGCACCAGATACAAGTGCTGAATAAAAATATATCAAGCACCTATTTTCCTGTATATATTTTACCACCTCAACGTATAATAATTTTGTGTTCGTATTTAACTTCAATAGTCTTTCTAATTCAATAATTCGACGTATAAGAGGGGATATGATTGAAGCTTACAAATATACACATGGTTTTTATTCAACAACTTTGACGTACTAGACATTGCACAAAATATTCAATTACCAGGAGTCATAAATTAAAACTCTTAAAAAAACATTTTGTAAAGCAAATGCAAGACAAAATTATTTTAGTACCAGAGAGGTGAATACATGGAATAACTACTATCATATCAATAGTGAATCACTCATCTCTAAACTCCTTTAAGACAATGTTAGATAATCTATAGAATGATAATAAATATTCTGTGAATTGAGATGAATATTTATAGGAACAGCTGATAGGTCTCAGACCTATAATACTAGCTGAAAGGATATTATTATTATTATTATTATAATTATTATTATTATTATTATTATTATTATTTACTCTTTTGAGTTTTCACATCAGTGTTAGCTGATGGTCTTTCACTGGAGTCTGAGTGACAGCAAGTCTCCTCAGGTCTCCAGGACTCTTCTGAGTATTCTGGCAGATTGCAGCAGTGCAGGGTTCTGAATGGTTTCAATCCTTCCTCTGATTTCCAAACTTTCCAACCCTTTTCTAATCCTTTTAGGACTGTTCCAGTGCACCAACTACAATCGTATCACTTTCACTTTCATGTCCCATACTTTTTCAGTTCTCTGGCAAGTCCAGATATTTGTCCATTTTTTTCATTTCCTTTAGCATCACCCTGTGATCTGCTTGCACTGCAAATCCACCAGTTGACAAGTTCTTTCTTTTTTGTTAATCAACACTAGGTCTGGTCTTCTTGATGGTAAGTGATCCGTTTTTATTTCAAAGTCCCAGAGAATTTTATGCGTTTCGTTCTCAAGAACTGATTTGGTTTATGCATATACCATTTTGTTGTATGGTCAAAATTAAATTTTTTGCATAATTCCCAGTGGATCATCTTCCCAACCCAGTCTGTCTAGTTTTGTATTCCCGTTGTGCTAGTTTGCTACAGTCGCAGAGACAAGGTTTACAGTCTCATCTCTAACACAAAGTCTACATTTACTATTTTGTTGGGTCTGATCAATTTTCGCTTGATATAATTTGTCCTTATGGCATTATTTTGGCAGTATTATATTATTATTATTATTATTATTATTTTATATTTACTCCTTTGATTTTTCACATCAGCATTAGCTGATGTCTTCACTGGAGTCTGAGTTGCAGTAAGTTCTCTCAGGTCTCCAAGACTCTTCTGAGTATCTCTGGCAGATTGCCAGCAGTGCAGTGTTCTGAATGGTTTAAATTCTTCTTGATTCCCAAACTTTCCAGACCCTTTTCCAATTCTTTTGGGACTGTTCCGAGTGCACCAACCACAATTGGTATCACTTTCACTTTCATATTCCATAACTTTTTCAGTTCTCTGCAAGGTCCAGATATTGTCCATTTTTCATTTCCTGTGATTTTATATATTATTATTATTATTATTATTATTATTATTATTATTATTTATTAATTACTTAAAGCTTAAAAACTTGTGCCGGAGGGTGCATTTATTTTGCTAGTCTCAAGTAAGGAATCCAAAGAATTTGATAAAATGATACACTTAACTGAAGATCAAAAAGATGAGAAAGAAGAAAAGAAAAGAAAAAAAGATAAAAATTAAACGTGTTGTTTATAAATATAATATGACCCCAACTGCGCCAATGGTGTGATTTTACATCTCACGTTTTGCAATATACTAACTTCAAAAAACCTTATCTAACAAATGGAGAGATGGTCTGATATTTTGATGACTCACAAAACAATAAACTGATAAATACATACATACATACATAAAGAATTTGTAATATTTGGATTATTCGGACTATTGTTTGTTTTGTTTTACGGCATATCAACCTCAGTGGGTCATGTAATGCTAAGTTTTGAAATAAATTCATTCTTAGTATTATTTGCGTTATTCGGACTACTGTCCCCATCTTCATTGTTACTTGTACAACGTTTCGGCCGATATGCCCTCCGGCCTTCTTCAGGTATTTCTTGTCGGACCCGGGAACCTTCTCGGACTCGGGAACCTTCTTTTTCGAACTCGGGAACTTTCTTGTCGTATTCGGGAGCCATCACGGAACTTTGAACCTAACCCTTTATTTATTCCACGGGGGTATCCTGTTCTCATTCCGCTAACCATAGCTGGGGTAGGAGTTGTGTTAATTAATTATTTTTCTAACTGCTTACACTCAGGATTGAACTCGGGTTCCAGAGATAACTGTCACTTAGAACTGTCTTAACCTAACTACCTTATCCACTAGCCGGAGGGCATATCGGCCGAAACGTTGTACAAATAACAATGAAGATGGGGACAATAGTCCGAATAACGCAGATAATACTAATCTTCAAGCCTCATCTCAAACATTCAGAGAAATAAATTCATTCTTAATGGATACTCATTCTTTTATAAACACATTTTTCTATTTAACCCATAGATGGGACTCTAACAGATACTACCATTCCGGGCGAGAGTGGACCAAGGGTGTTGATGAAAGGGTGCTCCACATTGCCCAGGCCCCAAGAACGGGAACCTCACCATCAAATAGAATTTAACGTCATTCCAAGGACATGCAGACCATCAGCCACTTTTTTTCTAGCACATATATGATAAAAAGGGTTGGGGCTTGCCATTAGGGCAATCATATAGGTGCTAGGGATTGACGTGACCAGCTGATTGATCGGAGGGAGCCTCTCTGACCGGCCGTCTAGCCTAAGTGGAGTGTTACAGGTCATAGACTGCTCATCCACCAGGATTCCGTCCTTAAGCATCACGGGTCACTACCCACAGCCAACATGAGGTCCATTGAGGGGAGTTTTACCCCTCTGGAGAGGTGCAGTCAGTATATTCTAAAGCCCCACCGACAGGTCTCGGACTATTGTTCTCATCTTTATTGTTATATTCACAAGGTTTCGGCTGATGTGCCCGTGCAAAAAAAAAAAAATTTACTATACATTTGATTAACCATTGAAATTAATTATTGAATCCAACTGTAGACACATTAGTCTCAATTGTTTGTGTTAGTATTGCAATGTATAACTTCAATTAAACTTAGTTTAAAAAAATATTTTTCCACATTAAATGTATAGTAATTTGGGTTTTTGTTGTTGTTGTTTTTTAAACAATACGTAATTAAAAACAACCATAATCTCCAAACCCCTAAACCATAACCCAATTTGCTAAAAAATAAACTCAGAATTGTCCAGTGGCACACCTGATATAAGGGTTGAGTTGATTCAGTTCTAAGTGTTGGTTGCAGGTTCAGTCCTGGCCAAGGGCGATAATGACTCAGAATACTTAACGTAGCTTGACAGTTCTACTCTGGTGGATTGAATAAAGGGTTCGGTTCGAAGTTACGCGAGGGCTTCGGTTACGACAATTATCAAGCCTCATTTCAAAAATTCAGACAAATACTATAGAAAGAACATACAGTTAACACACGCATATATATTATATATATATATATATATATATATATATATGTGTGTGTGTGTGTGTTGTGTGTGTGTTGTGTGTTTTGAAATTGATATATTTGGGCAGCATCTTTTCATTCAAACAAATTTTATTAAAATGATGGAATCCTTATTGTTTTTAGTACTTTATTATTTTTTTCAAGTTTTCTAATAATTTTGTGGGTGTTATCATCTTAAAAGCCGTTAATTACGAGGGTGAGTCAAAAAGTAATGCCCTTTTGTTTAGGATAGGTATAATTACCAACACAGGAACATATATCATACATCAAAATGAAGCTGGTCCTCTGTGGATCATATCCCTACTTTGATTTCACTGGAATAATGTTCGCCTCTCAAACTAAAATCAAAATAAAATAATGTCGAGTGTCTAATCAATTTCGAAGAAACTTCATCTTCAGAGACTGTTTTTGAAATGGACGTGGTCTTGTGTGTTTTTTTGTTTTGCACGTTATAAACACGCATCTCGTGGGTTGTTATAACGCCACGTGGAAGAGCCGTAATATCTGTTGTTCAATCAATTTCAATCCTTTTATTTATTTAGTTTTGTATATATATATATATATATATATATGAGTGTGTGTATGTCAACTAATTATATATTCAGTGTTTAATTCTAATCTACTGTTTATGCGAGGGTGTAACTTAACTATTAATAAACTTTCTCTAATTCTGAGATTGCCAACGTTGCGTTTCCGAAGCGATATTCTGCTGATATGAAAGCTTGTGAATACATCTATAACATTAGATTAAATTTGAACTCCATTTACAGAGCTCTATATAATTAATGTGATTAAATCTTATTATAATGGAGATTGTGTGTTTGTCTGTCTGAAGCCGAAACTAAATCACTACTCAAGTCACAATTCCCTTAGTTACTGACGTCACATTCACCATGAATTTATTTTTATTTAAACCTTAGTTATTGATAAAATTGTTATACCTTATTAATACTTTTGACTTTATCTACATTCTAATAACATGCAATTGTATTTATATATGCAACAAAATAGCGGGTTACAGTGTGAACAGGAAAGCTAATTTGCATATTGATATTAAAAGTTTAATTTTATTAAATATGCGCTTGGTATTATTGATTTCTAATTGTTTGTTTTTTTCTTAATGAATATGAGCAAAAATCTCGAAGATAAATCTTAAAAGAAATCCCTTAACAAGAAGAAATAACTAATATTATTTTTTACTTCCTATTTTAACTAAACAGTTAAATTAGGAAAATTTAACAATGAAAGACGGGAGTAAGGGAAAATGATGGAATAGTTTCAAAGTTGTTCTATTTTTCAATCATACCCCCTCTGTCCCAAATCTTTTTATCTACATTCTTATTCAGTTTCATTAGCCTTTCTAATTTAATATGATATTTTATTATATTAAAACTTAAATACTTGCACCCGGAGGGTGCATACATTTGCTAGTAAAAATAAAAAACTCAAATAAAAAAAGATCAACTGGAAAAAAAATCGTGGAAACATCACCCCACACGAAATTAGCTTTACGAACAATTACCCCCATCACACAAACCATCAGCGTAAGACGGGCAAGACATGCTGGTGAAACAAGGACGAATTTATAAGTGACATTCTCCGATGGAAACCTGATCGCGGACACACCAGTGTGGGCCGTCCAGCAAGACCTACATAGATCATCTCTATGCGGATTATGGATGCTGCACAGAAGGACCTCCCAGGGTCGGTTGGCGAGAGATTGTCATGGATACCCGTGCTCCCAACGCGACATGATGATGATGATGATGATGATGTTGAAAAACAAGAATTTGTGAGTGTTTAAATTTTCTCAAGCGTGAAGATATGTACAAAAAGAAGCTATATACTTGTAAAACCGGGGGGGGGGAATGTTGTTTAAAATGAATGGTCACTGGTGTAATTTGCAAAACACGATCTTCAACCAACCTTATCTTACAAACCAACCATAACTTTATTACACAATATATATATATATATATATATATATATATATATATATATATTATTATCATTTATTTTATCTTATTTTCCCATCAATTTATATTCAATTGTCATAACTGGGTTGATGGACTAGTATTTTGATGATTCACAAAAAAGGGATATAGATATATTGATATATTCATACATACATATTTTTAAAAGTTATAGAAAGAAAGCACGGTTAACTCACACACACACACACACACACAAAATATAAATATATATATATATATATATATATATATATATATATGCGTGTGTGTGTGTGTGTGATTTTATTTCATTTTATTTTCCTATTAAGTTATATTTAGTTGTCAAAAAATATATTGACACACCTGTGGGAAGAAATAGATATATAACCGCAAAATGAAATATATACACACACAGGGGCCGGGTTAGCTCAGTCGGTAGAGCGTTCGGCTAGAAACCACAAGGTTCCTAGTTCGATACCGGCCATCGCCAACTCAGCGTTATGAGTAGCACAGGGATCTGTGCGGTAAAGTAAGGGCTGGTGGTAGGTGTGGCGCCCCACCTCGGATGCTAAAAACAATCTCCTTGGTCTAGCGCTATTGAAAAGGGGATAGACTTCCTCGCTGACTGGCTGATACCGACTTTAGGCCGCCACGTCGACTTTACTTATATATATATATATATATATATATATATATATATATATATAGAGAGAGAGAGAGAGAGAGAGAGAGAGAGAGAGAGGGGGGGGTTGATGGACTAGTATTTTGATGATTCACAAAAAAGGGATTTAGATATATTGATATATTCATACATACATATTTTTAAAAGTTATAGAAAGAAAGCACCGTTAACTCACACACACAAACACACAAATATATATATATATATATATATGTGTGTGTGTGTGTGCGTGTGTGTGTGTGTGTGTGTGTGTGTGATTTTATTTCATTTTATTTTCCTATTAAGTTATATTTAGTTGTCAAAAAATATATTGACACACCTGTGGGAAGAAATAGATCTATAACCGCAAAATGGAATATATATATATATATATATATATATAGAGAGAGAGAGAGAGAGAGAGAGAGAGAGAGAGAGAGAGGGAGAGAGAGGGGGGAGAGAGAGAGAGAGCGAGAGAGAAACGCGTGCTTTAATCGTTAGAGTCGTAGGAAATGGACCTGTCGACCCGAGTTCAAATCCTGTACGAGGTTGTTTGCATTTCACATATTGATAATGCCATTGGGAAAGGTACGCGTTTAATCACTATCCCTCCAGCTATGGATGAATAGTAGGAAAAACAGACGAGCAGGGTGTGACACAATGTCAATTTCTTATGCGGAGTTTAACAGTTTGAATTCAAAGTTTTCCTTCTCCTGGACTGGTTGCCTAGCCAAGGTTAAAGATCCCAGTCCTGACATACTATTTAAACATAGCGAGAGGGAAAGTAGTTGGGTGCATACCTTCTTAAGGGTATTAGTATGTGAAATGCAATCAACCCCGTCCAGGATTTAAACTCGGGGCGACGAGTCCATTATCTACGGCTTCAAAATTGTCCATAGATTTTCGATCGGATTCAGATCAGGACTTGGTGGTGGCCATTCCATTATCTTTTTTCCTGTAAATATTTTATGCTCAAAGAATTCAAGCTCAGATACCCGAAAAGGGGCCTTGTTGTGCATGAATACCGTATTTTTGGGGACTATAAGGGGCACTTAAAATCCTTATATTTGCTTAAAAAATCAACCGTCCCGTCCCGAATGGGGTTTGGACCGTCCCGAAATCCCGAAATCAAAATATTTTTGTTTAATTCATTAGAATCATCTATAGTTGTCAGTCATCAGTAGCATAATCATCATCATCATCATCATGTCGCGCTGTTAGGACGGATATCCATCTCGGGAGGTCCTCTATGCAGCATCCTGCATCCGCACAGAGCTAATCAATGTACGTCTTTGCTGGTCGGCCCACACTGGCGTGCCCATGTGCTGGCTTCCACGGAAGGACGGCGCTTATGAGTTCGTCCTTGCTTCTCCAGCAGTGTCCCGCATGTCTTGTCCGTCTTACTCGGATGGTTTGAGTGATATGTGGCAGGTGGCTGTACAGATGCTTTCTCGTGGGGTGCTGTTTCCACGTCTTGTTCAGGATCACCCGCAGCATTCTTGTGCAGCTCCCATCTAGTTTATTCTCTAGTCGCTTCGTTAGGGTCCAGGTGGTGCAACCATACAGCAGCACTGATACGACAACGGCCTGGAAGAACTGTCTCTTTAACTTGTCTGTGAGTTTGGATTTCCATATGACCAATAATTTATTTATAGTGGCCCATGCCTTTCCTCCTCCACAGTAGCATAATAACATGTAATAAAACATTAAGAAAAGCTGAAGTAGTGATAATTCTTGATATTTGGACAAAAATCCATTTCCTAGTGTGTTTTGAGCTAAAAAAAAAATACTTTTTTACTTTAAGTTACCCTGAGTAGGGTTAGTAGTACATAATTCGGTCCTTTTAAACTATCTCCCTCCACCATTATTCATTATATGGCTTTGAGAATAGACCTGCGGTGCCGTAGCCTCATTTTGAGGCCAGCATTCAGGCAATCACTGGACGGCCAATATTGGAATGTAGTACTGACTTTTAGGAAAAAATTTTACCGTCCCCGGCAAACTGTCCCGGATGACGTATTGATCGTCCCGGATGTAATTTTTATCGTCCCTGGGACGACGGGACGGCGTTAATGTCGAGCCCTGGTATTACGTCTCTTCTGTGTGGCTAGACATTTGTATGCTACCTACATTCATCATCAGTCGGGCTACTTAACTGCTCGGCCATCGTCACCATAATGGGAAGGGGATTTTAACTGTTAAATACACACATCTGTATGTATGTAAAGACCGCCATAGGGTGCTCCATCCATTTTATAGGAGAGCGTTGCGTATATATCTATTGATAGATAGATCGATAGATAGATAGATGGGGTGGCTGAACAAACGTGCTTTCCGAATTTTTATTTATTCTTTTTTTCAGCTATGATTTTTCTTTAAAAAAAATTGTGCTACAGCTTCTTAGTGTAATTAACTTTAACAGAAAAAAACGCCTTTTGGGACGAATTTAATTGTTTAAAAGAGTATTAAAAATATTAGATATGTAATTTTAATTTGCTTTTTTTTTTTTTTTTTTTTTTTTTTACTGGTGCTCATTATGTTACTACTTTTCGACTAAAACGAAAATCTAACCTTAAATAATGGATTTAAATAATTTTAATTCGTCTTTAAATTGAAAATAAGCCAACATTTTGGTGCAGTTCGCACAAATGTGTTCTGGCCTCCTGGCCTAAAAAAAAAAAAAAAAAAACGCTAAGCGGTGCCTGCTTAAAATCCGACCCGTGCTACTTATGAACTCCCTAGCTGTTTGAAGGCGTTTTTCCCGAAAAATTAATGCGATATGAAAGCAATATTTTGCACCCCAAGTCTTTTCACGACAAGTAAAAGTAAATATTTTACTCACCCTCTCTTTAATTTTTTTTTTTTTTTCGGTTTGAAGTTGATTTTATCGACAAATAGCTTTTTAAGTGGCTTGAATGCGTTAAAAAGCAAGCAACCTCCAGGTTTTTTTTATCGACAAGCAAATGTATACATCTCCTCCTTTAAAAATATCTTTTTATTTTTCCGGTATTTTCATTTGATTTTAATTCAAAACAACTGTCACGAATTTTAAACATATACGACCGAGTTTCGCAAATAAGTTGATTTGAAATAATTTTCTGGTTTAGATTATTTTTTTAAAAAAGGCAAATTTACTAATCATGCTAAACCAGACACGTTTTCCGAATTTTTATATATTCAATTCAAACGATTGTTCTCATTTATTTACAGCAGACTACGGTAGAGTATTCAGCTAGAAGCCTCACTGTTCCTGGTTCGATACTGGCCCTCGATAACTTAGCATATGAGTAGCTCAGGGATCTGTATGGTAAAGTGAGGAGCTGATGGTAGGTGTGGCTCTCCACCTCAGACCCTAAGAAAACAATCTTCTTGGTCTAGCGCTAGTGAAAAGGGATAGACTTCCTCGCTGTCTGGCTGATACCGACTTAAGGACACCCCAAAGACTTTACTTTTTTTTTTAATTACTGGAAGCAAATAAATAAAAAAAATTGACGTCAGCTATAATTTTAAAATAAATATTTGGCATAAAGTAACCCGAGGGTTGACATGCCGTAAAATCTATCTAACTTGGCATATAGATAGTACCCTAAAAGATTGCCACTTCTCCGGGTCAGAATTGACCTGAGAATAATGCCGGAAGTGGAGCCTCACTACCAGATATATTTTAGTGTTATACCCAGGACACTCCTTTCTGACAGAAAAATGTTTATAAACATTTTTCTAGTTAACCTATAGATGGGACCCTAACAGGTACTACCATTCGGGTCAGGGTGGACCAGGGACCAATGGTGATGAAAGGGTACTCCGCATTCCCAAGACCTCCAGACCTCTAGACCTCCAGAACGGGAACCTCACCATCAGATAGAGTTTAACGTCATTTCCAAGACATGAAGACCCTCAGCCACCTCCTTCTAGCACATATATGATAAAACGTTTTGGGGTTAGCCATAGGGTTGGCACAATCATAAGTAATTTTCACCTTTAGTTGTTATAATTCCTAGCAAATAAGGCAATTAGAGTAACCTCCCTTGACTTCCACTTTGAACTAAGCCGGTAGCTATTTTTAAAGTCTCCGTGCGAAATAAACAAATCTTAGAAACTTTTTCGAAAACAATACAACTGCATGCTTTAACACAAAAATATCATAAAATGTGTTCTTAATAACAATTAAGTTCATTTCAGATAATTTTATGCTAGGAATTTAGCCAACTGACTTTCACTTTGAAACAAGCTGGTAGCCATTTTGAAAGTCTCCGTGTGAAATACACAAATCTTAGAAACTTTTTGAAAACAATACAACTGCATGCTTTAACACAAAAATATCACAAAATGTGTTCTTAATAATAATTAAGTTCATTTCAGATAATTTTATGCTCGGAATTTAGCCAACTGACTTTCACTTTGAAACAAAACGGTAGCCATTTTGACTGTGTCCGTGCGAAATAATCAAATCTTAAAATCGTTTCGAAAACAATACAACTGCATACTTTAACACAAAAATATCATAAAATGTGTTCTTAATAACAATTAAGTTCATTTCAGATAATGCGCGCGCGCAATTTTATGCTAGGAATTTTAACAACTAAAGGTGAAAATTACCCAATCATATAGGTGCTAGGGCTTGACATGATAAGCCGATTGATCGGGGAGGGGTCCCTCCGACTGCCCGTCTAGCCTAAGTAAGGGTCTATGTGGAGTGTTGCATGTCATGGACTGCTCATCACCAGGATTCCATCGCCACCCATGGCCAACAGTCTTACCCCTCTGTAAAGGTGCAGTCGTTGTATTCTGACGCCTCAGTCGACAGGGCTTACATAAATCATTCATTCATTGGCAATTCAGTCTCGAAGACTATGATAAAAGTTTTTGTGTGCCCCTGAGGTTGCAGCGCCTCCTGTGACTATGAAGTCCTATGTTTGAGGACTTCATAGTCTTACATAAATAGGGGTATTGTATATCTGGCAAACACCACCGTTCCAGATGGTTGGCTCCCAGGGCTACTGTTTACGTTTTCTGTATCATAGAACAGAGGAAATACGCCCTTTCATAGCTGACCCCGTGGTCGGCTGTCTTTCTTACATCTCCTTGCTTCAATGCAATACATGCTCAACCCAAAGTTATGTAACTCTTCTCTATTTAAAAAAAAAAGTTTTTAATTTATATAATGTACTAGGTCACGTTCTGTACACTGTTGAATGCATTTATGGGCGAGGCTTAAAATACGCCGACTGTGTCCTCCGCAAAGGCGTAAAACCCAGCCAGAAAGGAGTGCCCTTAGTATAACACTATACTGCATTGTAGTCTAAGGCTCCAATTCAGGCATTATACTCATGTCAACTCTGACCCGGGGAGGTGGCAATCTTTTAGGGTTCTATCGGTAATTTTCACCTTTAGTTGTTAAAATTCCTAGCATAAAATTGTGCGTGCGCATTATCTGAAATGAACTTAATTGTTATTAAGAACACATTTTATGATATTTTTTGTGTTAAAGGATGCAGTTGTATTGTTTTCAAAAAGTTTCTAAGATTTGATTACTTCGCACGAGACTTTCAAAATGGCTACCGGCTTGTTTCAAAGAGAAAGTCAGTTGGCTAAATTCCTAGCATAAAATTATCTGAAATGAACTTAATTGTTATTAAGAACTCATTTTATGATATTTTTGTGTTAAAGCATGCAGTTGTATTGTTTTCGAAAAAGTTTCTAAGATTTGTTTATTTCGCACGGAGACTTTCAAAATGGCTAAAAGATAGCGTACATTAGAGGAAATAGGGAGGTAACTCTAATTGCCTTATTTGCTAGGAATTTGACAACTAAAGGTGAAATAAATTTTGATCTGGCAGGCAGATATTGTCAAAATAGCTGAAACTGACGGCGAACTATATTCACCTAGACACGTTCAATTATAGAACCCAAATTATTTATTTATTTTCCCATTAAACTAACACTAAACCCCAACCCCAACCGCAACCCTAACCCTAAACCTTAACCCTAACCCTAACCCTCCTAGTTGAGTAACATAATATTACAGGGTGACCCAGAATAAACAGAACCTAAATTATTTATTTATTTTCCCATTAAACTAACACTATGCTGCGGGTGATCTTGAACAAGACGGTAAGAACAATGGGGTAAGATAAGGTTTGTGTTTTTATAGTTTAAAGGTAGCTGGATATTCTTGGTGGGTGTTCCTTAGGTTTCTTTTTGTTGTTTAAGGGTCAAAAATAAGACAAATGACTGGTAAAAATGGATACAAATGTATTGAACAAAAAGGAGTATAAATAACAGAAAAAGAAAGTGGAGATTGCGTCCGACCATACAGTTGCGAGCTGACTTGTGTAGCTTCGTCATCAAACCACAATTGTTCCTGCTACTTATAGTAGCCGTCGGCGCATTCCATTTATGTACATAGGTTATATCACCTATAACACTTTTTAACCCCATATCTTTTGGTGGGCGTGCTGAAAAGAAGGCATTCAAGGAACGCGAAAGGAAAGAGATAAAGGCAGAAGGTGGTTTCATAACTCAGGCTTTATTGAACGGGGCATAGTCATTGGTAGCGAGGGCACATGAACCTAGCTAGGAAACGAACTACACTCGGTTGCGGCTTTCGTTTGAATGGCTGAGGAATTCTTTTGGGGGAAGGGAGTCAGGCCTTTTTGTCGGACCTGCGCGAAGGGGTTCTTCCGGTCAGGCCCCATGGGAGTCTGTTTTTTTTGTTTTGTTTTTTTTGTATTTTTTAATCCCCATACCTAGTGAGCCAGAATAATCTCTTCGTTTGGGGGGAGTAAATAAATAAAAGAACCTTTAATGCTATTAAAAAATGCCTTTTGTTCAACACTGGTACGATTTCTGTACAGTCCAACAAAAAGAACAGTGTTATCCATTGATGTATCTTCCTATGATCTAATTGTCTGGAAGCGACAATTCTTTCAGGCTGTAGTTATATCAGTACTGTTGTATGGCTGCACTACTTGGACCCGAACGAAGCGCCTTGAGAATAAGATAGATGGGAACTGCACAAGAATGCTGCGTGCAGTCTTGAACAGGTCGTGGAAACAGCACCCCACAAGGAAACAGCTGTATGGCCACCTGCCTCTATCTCACAAACATCCGAGTAAGACGGGCTAGGCATTCAGAACACTCCTGGAGAAGCAAGGACGAGCTCGTAAGCGACGTTCTCCTGTGGAAGCCAATACATGGACATGCTAATGTGGGCCGCCCACCAGGGACCTACATTGACCAACTATGAGGGGATGCTGGTTGCTACGCAGAATACCTCCCAGGAGCAGTGAATAATAGGGAAGGTTGGCGAGAGATTGTCATGGATATCCGGGTTACTTGCGCAACATGATGATGATGATGATGATGATGATGATGATGATCTAATGCTTTTCCATAATAAATATTCATACATTATACATGTTAACCATACAAATCCCCGGAACTTTCCGTATTTTTCCTAATTGTGCTACGACTCCCATTTAAACTCGTTTTCGTGGCTGGATTGCATCCTAAACACTTTTGATACAACTTTTATCTTCTATTACACTTTTACTTCAAACTTTATTGAGATTTTCTCAATCATGTTGAGACTTTTAGTTTTAAAAATAAATTTATTTTATATTTGATCCAGAATGTGCATTTTTATAAAGATGTTTTTGTGTTAAAGAATGCAGTTGTATTGTTTTCGAAAAAGTTTTTAAGATTTGTTTATTTCGCACGGAGACTTTCAAAATAGCTACCGGCTTGGTTCTAAGTGAAAGTCAATGGAGGTTACTCTAATTGCCTAGGAATTTTGACAACTAAAAGTGAAAATTACCAATTTCTCTAAGTTTGTTACAATCATCAGCAACAGCAGTTAGTGCTGACAGCACGCATACCCATGACTCTCTTTCGGCAACTATCTCTATCTGTTACTGCTCTTGACAGGTCATTCTCACGGCATCCAATATCCATACATAACTAATCAATCTTCGGTACATTCCGTATCTTTCTTGATTGCATTTAAACTCGTTTTTGTGGCTGGATTACATCCTAAACACTTTTGATACAACTTTTAACTTCTATTACACTTTTGCTTCAAACTTTATTGAGATTTTCTCAATGATGTTGAGACTTTTAGTTTTAAAAATAAAATTTATTTTATTTTTAATCCAAAATACGCATTTTTTATACAAATTCTAAAAGACATACCGGACCCGAACGTGAGCGTTATTTGAACCTCTCGTGTCAAACAATTAACAATTCCTTTTTCTTTCTTTCACCAATATAGTTGCTCTTGAAAAAGACCTTTTTTTTATAAAAGGTCGAAACAGATATCTGTTAGTGTACTATTGTTACATAATTATTGGATCCCTAATACATTTTTAAGGTATTGTAGAAATCATTATGGTGATCAGTACAGCTGATGGCCTTGAGAGTGAGTGACAGCGTTTGACCTCACTCTGACCTTGCTTTCTGGGGATAGACCGTGAGAACCGTGAAACCCCATAGAAAGCCCTCTTCCGGTTTAAGGAGTAAGCAACTCAGTTAGTCAGTTAGAAGTTAGAAGCCAAGCTAGCAAGATGTGAGTCTCACTGCGCAGATTGTCTGGTCTGGGGATCTACGAATAAAGTAACATCATCGTAAATCGAAGTCTTGTGTTTATTACTAAAAACTAACAATGACACAGGGCTTCTGATAACAAGAAATCCCTAGCAACAGAAACCAGACCAGGAATCCTCAATAGAAGACCAATGTACAATCTTATTATAATGGAGATTGTGTGTTTTTCTGTCTGTAACCGAAACTATATTACTACTCGAGTCACAATTCCCTTCGTTATTTACATCACATTCTCCATGATTTTATTTATATTTAAACCTCAATTATTAATAAAATTGCTTCACCTTTTTATTAGTGCTGTCCATATCTACATACAATTAACATGCAATTGTATTTATATATACAAAAAATAGCGGTTTACAGTGTGAATGGGAAGGCTAATTTGCATATTGATATCAAAAATGTGATTTTATTAAATATGTGCTTAGTATTATTGATTTCTAATTGTTTGGTTTTATTTTAATGAATATAAGCAAAAATCTCTCCAATGAATCTTAAATGAAATCCATTAACAAGAAAAAATAACTGTCATTTTATTTCCTAAGTTAACTATATAGTTAAATAAGTAAAATTCAGCAATGAAAGACGGGAGTGATAGAAGAGTAAGTTTCATTTCTATTTTTCTATTATACCCCCACTCTGTTACATATCTTTTTATCTGCCTTCTTATTAGACTTTCTAATTTAATACGATATTTCATTACATTAAAACTTAAATACTTGCACCCGGAGGGTGCATATATTTGCTAGTATAAAATAATGTTTTTTTTATTATTTGGATTTAACGGACTATTGTCCTCGTTTTTATTGTTATATACACAACGTTTCGGCTGACATGCTCTCCGGCCGTCTTCGAGTGTTTTTGTCGAACTTGGGAACTTTCTCGAACTCGGAGCCTTCATGGAACTTCGAACCGAACACTTTATTCAATCCACCGGAATAGAATGTTCTCATTCCCTTATACTTGTAAAACCTGAAGAACGTGGGGGGGGGCACATAGACAGAAACGTTGTGCATATAATAATAAAGATGAGGACAATAGTCCGTAAAAAACAAAGAAAAATTATCAAGCCTCATCTAAAAAAATCCAGACAAAAATGCCTTTTATATATAAAAAAAAAAAATAAAAAAAAATAAAAAATAAAATTGTTAAACAGGAGATGTGCCTTTTGTTTAATTCTACTTGTATAAATGAAAGAATGCTGCCCAAATACACACACACACACACACACACACACACACACACACATATATATAATATATATATATATATATATATATATATATATGAGGTTAAGTAAAAAAACTAATGTGTTTATTTTTTTTATATGGCTTTGAGCCGACAATTTTTGGGGGATATGTGCTTAACTGAAGTCATACCTAATTTTGAAAATTAATTAGTTAATAATTAATGAATTTTTAGGCGGGCATATATGTTCAAATGTAAGGCTAAACAAATCGAGAAAATGTCAATCCCTGAATGTACATTTCGACCTATTAGGTCTCATCAGCAAGGTTATAGACATGAAAGACTGCTCCGTGTGTGACTCGAAACCTTGCTGATGAGACCTAATAGGTCGAAATGTACATTCAGGGATTGACATTTTCTCTATTTGTTTAGCCTTACATTTGAACATATATGCCCGCCAAAAAATTCATTAATTATTAAGTAATTAATTTTCAAAATTAGGAATGACTTCAATTAAGCACATCTCCATATATATATATATATATATATATATATATATATATATATATATAGTAAACAAATAGTTTGCTTGAGATGGCGATAGCCGACAATTTTGGGAGAATATGTACTTAATTGAAGTCATACCTAATTTGAACAATAGTTAGTTGATAATTAATTAACTAGGCGAATATATCTGTTCAAATGTAAGGCGTAGACTTTTTCTCGGTTTGTTTACGCCTTACATTTGAACAGATATATTCGCCTAATTAATTAATCATCAACTAATTAATTTTCAAATCAAGTATGACTTCAATTAAGCTCATATTCTCCCAATATATATATATATATATATATATATATATATATATATATATATGAGGAAAAATGAATATAGAAAAAAAAGTACAGAATGGATAATAAAAGATGAATTTAATCAATATCACTTGCACATGTGTTTCGGTTAGTTTATCTATGTGTACACGATTTAAACTATTATTATTATTAAATAAACAAATGAAATGTAATAATAATAATAGAAAAATGTAAAAATATTCCGTACACAGACAAAATTCAACCTTCATCAGAGTGAAATTTTATTTTGAAATGAAAAAATTCGTTGGAAAAAAACGAAGAATTTTTAAAAATGTGCGAAGAGATAAACTGACCGAAACACATGTGTAAATGATATTGATTAAATTTATCTTTTATGATCAATTCTGTACTTTCTTTTCTTTATTCATTCTTCCTCATATCGTCGGATTCAATTCCAATTTCATTTTTACACACACACACACACACACACACACACACACACACATATATATATATATATATATATATATATATATATATTATATATATAGGGCCGATTTTGCTCGGTCGGTAGAGCTTCAATCAGGAACCACAAGGTTTCTGGTTCGATAGCGGCCCTCGCCAACTCAGCGTATGAGTAGCACAGGGATCTGTGCCGTAAAGTAAAGAGCTGATGGTGGGTGTGGCGCTCCACTCTGACTCCAAAAACAATCTCCTTGGTCTAGCGCTAGTGGAAAGGGGATAGACTCCCTCGCTGTTTGGCTAATACCGACTATAGGCCACCCCGACAACTTTACTTTATTTAACTTTACAGAAAAATTTCAACCGACACAAAAATCATTGTATGAAAGTGTTGATTAAAAAAATGAGAAGAAAGAAAAATCATTCAAGCGTTTAGTTTTTCATCTTTTTTCCGCTTTCTTGCCTTAAAGTAATGCAGTGTAGTGAACCTAATCACAGCGTTAGATATCTCAGGCAGGACGAAATGAAATTCTTTCGAGTAAAAACCAGTTTTATAACCTAAATATTCGTTCGTCTGGTAAGTTTTGCACAATAGCAATTGGGGTCAGACTATCGAAGGCTTAGTAAATAATAAAATCCATTTAAATACTTACTATTTCCCCCCCCACAAACTTTACGTTTCACGTGTTATAAAACACGTGTATTACAATGCGCCAAGCATAAAGTTACGGCAGTGGCTTGTTGTGGGCAGTTCAGTCATTCAATTATGTAACACAGAGATAGATATGAATAGATAGATAGATAGATTGTTGTGGGTATTTATATCTATCTATCTATCTATCTATCACGATTTCATATAATCGAAAGACTGAAATACCCACAACAATCTATCTATCTATCTATCTATCTATCTATCTATCTATAAGCAAGTCTATCAGTCCAAACGGAATGGCCATTTTTTCGGTCTTTTGCAATGATTTTAATTAGCAATTCTGCGCATAAGTCTCTACCTTCAACTAAATAAGCAACAATGCTCCCATCACTGCCATGAGGGCTTCTTCAGTAGTACACTGAGCTATAGATTTGAACCATTGAGTCAGGTCTTACCGAGAAATTACTCAAGAAGCAAGTCTATCAGTCCAAATGGAATGGCCATTTTTTCGGTCTTTTGCAATGATTTTAATTAGCAATTCTGCGCATAAGTCTCTACCTTCAACTAAATAAGCAACAATGCTCCCATCACTGCCATGAGGGCTTCTTCAGTAGTACACTGAGCTATAGATTTGAACCATTGAGTCAGGTCTTACCGAGAAATTGATCAAGAAGCAAGTCTATCAGTCCAAATGGAATGGCCATTTTTTCGGTCTTTTGCAATGATTTTAATTAGCAATTCTGCGCATAAGTCTCTACCTTCAACTAAATAAGCAACAATGCTCCCATCACTGCCATGAGGGCTTCTTCAGTAGTACACTGAGCTATAGATTTGAACCATTGAGTCAGGTCTTACCGAGAAATTGACTCAAGAAGCAAGTCTATCAGTCCAAATGGAATGGCCATTTTTTCGGTCTTTTACAATGATTTTAATTAGCAATTCTGCGCATAAGTCTCTACCTTCAACTAAATAAGCAACAATGCTCCCATCACTGCCATGAGGGCTTCTTCAGTAGTACACTGAGCTATAGATTTGAACCATTGAGTCAGGTCTTACCGAGAAATTGACTCAAGAAGCAAGTCTATCAGTCCAAATGGAATGGCCATTTTTTCGGTCTTTTGCAATGATTTTAATTAGCAATTCTGCGCATAAGTCTCTACCTTCAACTAAATAAGCAACAATGCTCCCATCACTGCCATGAGGGCTTCTTCAGTAGTACACTGAGCTATAGATTTTAACCATTGAGTCAGGTCTTACCGAGAAATTGACTCAAGGAACAAGTCTATCAGTCCAAATGGAATGGCCATTTTTTCGGTCTTTTGCAATGATTTTAATTAGCAATTCTGCGCATAAGTCTCTACCTTCAACTAAATAAGCAACAATGCTCCCATCACTGCCATGAGGGCTTCTTCAGTAGTACACTGAGCTATAGATTTGAACCATTGAGTCAGGTCTTACCGAGAAATTGACTCAAGAAGCAAGTCTATCAGTCCAAATGGAATGGCCATTTTTTCGGTCTTTTGCAATGATTTTAATTAGCAATTCTGCGCATAAGTCTCTACCTTCAACTAAATAAGCAACAATGCTCCCATCACTGCCATGAGGGCTTCTTCAGTAGTACACTGAGCTATAGATTTAACCATTGAGTCAGGTCTTACCGAGAAATTGACTCAAGAACAAGTCTATCAGTCCAAATGGAATGGCCATTTTTTCGGTCTTTTACAATGATTTTAATTAGCAATTCTGCGCATAAGTCTCTACCTTCAACTAAATAAGCAACAATGCTCCCATCACTGCCATGAGGGCTTCTTCAGTAGTACACTGAGCTATAGATTTTAACCATTGAGTCAGGTCTTACCGAGAAATTGACTCAAGGAACAAGTCTATCAGTCCAAACGGAATGGCCATTTTTTCGGTCTTTTGCAATGATTTTAATTAGCAATTCTGCGCATAAGTCTCTACCTTCAACTAAATAAGCAACAATGCTCCCATCACTGCCATGAGGGCTTCTTCAGTAGTACACTGAGCTATAGATTTGAACCATTGAGTCAGGTCTTACCGAGAAATTGACTCAAGAAGCAAGTCTATCAGTCCAAATGGAATGGCCATTTTTTCGGTCTTTTGCAATGATTTTAATTAGCAATTCTGCGCATAAGTCTCTACCTTCAACTAAATAAGCAACAATGCTCCCATCACTGCCATGAGGGCTTCTTCAGTAGTACACTGAGCTATAGATTTGAACCATTGAGTCAGGTCTTACCGAGAAATTGACTCAAGAAGCAAGTCTATCAGTCCAAATGGAATGGCCATTTTTTCGGTCTTTTGCAATGATTTTAATTAGCAATTCTGCGCATAAGTCTCTACCTTCAACTAAATAAGCAACAATGCTCCCATCACTGCCATGAGGGCTTCTTCAGTAGTACACTGAGCTATAGATTTGAACCATTGAGTCAGGTCTTACCGAGAAATTGACTCAAGAAG
>CM042169.1:51889260-51914260 GCA_023376005.1 Doryteuthis pealeii
GGGCTAAGATAAAATGACAAGATATATATTTTCTTCTTTATACTTTAAGTTTCAAATTCTGACCACTCTATACATCCGATGGAGGCGCGTGGTCTAATGGTTAGAGTCGTGGGAAATAGACTCGTCAACG
This sequence comes from Doryteuthis pealeii, assembly GCA_023376005.1. Taxonomy (NCBI): domain Eukaryota; kingdom Metazoa; phylum Mollusca; class Cephalopoda; order Myopsida; family Loliginidae; genus Doryteuthis; species Doryteuthis pealeii. The sequence goes on from CM042169.1 coordinate 51,889,391, forward strand.
CGAGTTGAATTCCTGGTCGAAGCTGTTGTTATTTCATATGGCGCTAATACCCTTGGGAAAGGTATGAATCCAATTCTCCCTCCAGCTATGGGTAAATAGCAGGGCAGACTGGACTCTTTAACCACGGCTAGGTAACCAGTTTACGAGAAGGAAAACTCTGAATTCAAACCTGTTAACCTCCGCTTAAGAAATTGACCTTGTGTCACATCCTGCTCGTGTGGAGGGGTTGGTATATATATATATATATATATATATATATATATATATATATATATATATATATATAGTTAATCCTGGACTTGGTAAATGTATTTCCCAGCGCTAATATCCTTGGCAAAGGTATGAATCCTACTCTCCCTCCATCTATGGGTAAATAGTAAGGCAGACTGGGATCTTTAACCATGGCAACCGGTCTAGGAGAAGGAAAACTCTGAATTCAAACCCGATAAACCCCGCTTAAGAAATTGACCTTGTGTCGCATCCTGCTCGTGTGGAGGGGTTGGTAATATATATATATACATCCAATGGTCACCACTGATACACTGATTCTAACGCGTCGGTAACATAGAACAAGAGAAACCCGAAGCGGGGTGTCCCTCTAGGATCAACGATGCAAGCTTTTAAGATCCAGGGCCGAAGCCACTGGACCCCCATCCCGAGGTTTGCGGGTATATACAACAAGAGAAACCCGAAGCGGGGTGTCCCTCTGGGATCAACGATGCTAGCTTGTAGGGTCCAGGGCCGAAGCCACTGGACCCCACCCCGAGGTTTGCGGGTATATACAACAAGAGAAACCCGAAGCGGGGTGTCCCCTCTGGATCAACGATGCTAGCTTGTAAGATCCAGGGCCGAAGCCACTGGACCCCCACCCGAGGTTTGCGGGTATATACAACAAGAGAAACCCGAAGCGGGTGTCCCTCTGGGATCAACGATGCTAGCTTGTAAGATCCAGGGCCGAAGCCACTGGACCCCATCCCGAGGTTTGCGGGTATATACAACAGAGAAACCCGAAGAAACGATGCTAGCCTGTCCCCCTGGGATCAACGATGCTAGCTTGTAAGATCCAGGGCCGAAGCCACTGGACACCCATCCCGAGGTTTGCGGGTATATACAACAAGAGAAACCCAAAGCGGGGTGTCCCTCTGGGATCAACGATGCTAGCTTTTAAGATCAAGGGCCGAAGCCACTGGACACCCATCCCGAGGTTTGCGGGTATATACAACAAGAGAACCCGAAGTGGAGTGTCCCTCTGGGATCAACGATGCTAGTTTGTAAGATCCAGGGCCGAAGCCACTGGACCCCCATCCCGAGGTTTGCGGGTATATACAATAAAAGAAACCCGAAGCGGGGTCTCATCAATGTGACAATAGATTAAATCACACTAAACGAATGTGTCCAGTCATTCTAACAGCGTGACACAATTGTAAATCAATAGTCCATCACACCCAACGTTGCTGAGCACGAAATGTCAACGACGTTATAAGAAAGAAGACTCGTACAGCAGTGATGACAATATCATGTTGAGCCAATGAACCTTCGCTGAAATAAAACACAGCAAATCATGGATAACCAAGGATAGAACCCTTACAATATTTTAGTGACCGACCCAATCTATGTCTACAATTACAGATTGATTCAAATCTCTTATTTAAAAGGTTTTTCTTATCCGGGAATTTAATTATACTTAACTTTTCTTGTAGACAAAGGTAGCATGAATCATTTAGAGATCTGCACACGTTTGATTTTCTTAGGATATTCCATTCAATAATTGGTGTTACATTCTGATCCTTTAAGTCGGTTTAGCTCAGTCGGTAGAGCGTTCGGCTAGAAACCACAAGGTTCCTAGTTCAATACCAGCCATCGCTAACTCAGCGTATGAGTAGCACAGGGATCTGTGCAGTAAAGTAAGGAGCTGATGTTAAAAGTAAATAAAAGACCATTGGAGTTGAGAATAGACTCTAGGGCAGACGTAGCAGCAATGGTTGGAGGCCCATGGTGCAATGGTTATCGACGTATGATATGTGCATGAAGACCCAACAACTCGTACAGCAGTGATGACAATATCATGTTGAGTCAATGAACCTTCGCTGAAATAAAACACAGCAAATCATGGAGAATCGAACTAAAAGTAAATAAAAGACCATTGGAGTTGAGAATAGACTCTAGGGCAGACGTAGCAGCAATGGTTGGAGGCCCGTGGTGCAATGGTTATCGACGTATTGTTGCATAATCTATGGTAGCATAGATTATGCAATAAAAGTTGCAGGATCAATTGGAAGTGCAATTCATGTAGTTTTGCCATCGTGGTGAAATGGTTACCGACGAATGATATGTGCACGGTGAGATTAGATCAAAATCCTGGATGCTGGAATAACACATCACTCAATAAGTCCTCGGCCTAACTAAGATAACAACTTTTAGGCAAAACTCGACTTTATTTATCAACATAGTTTCCTTCTAGTGTGATACACTTATTTTGAACGATTTGACTTTGGCCTCAGTTTCCGATATAATTTCTTAATTGGAGCCAAAAGAGACAACTAGTAGTCTCTGTGGGCCAGATCGGGAGAATAGGGTAAGTGCGGGATCAATTGGAAGTGCAATTCATGTAGTTTTGCCATCGTTGCGATCGACGGTGCATTGTCTTGGGTGAAAAAGCACTTTTCTTCTTCATTTGTGGCCATTTTTTGGCGGTTACTTTCTTCAAACGCACCAATAATGCTATATAATATTCACTATTGATAGTTCTTCCTTTCTCAAGGTAGTTGGTCTTTAGGCTCCTGTTATAAACAGGTTTAATATGAAGTAAAGGTAAAAGGTAAAAAAAACAAACACAGATTTTGGGTTTTATCAATTATATTGAAAAAAAAAAGAACATGAAAGGGTTGTAAAGTTGGAAATGATTTTAAAAGAGAAAGTCTGATATTGGTGATAGTTGTGACATGAATAACAAAGTCAGTGAATTGTCCGGTTGCCGTGTCAGTTGTAGTGGACGTGGTGATGTGGGCAGATCAACCAGTGATAGTAGTAATCTGAAGTCGATAGCGGGTTTGTATCGTGTATGATAGTTGGCGTAGTCCTGTTGCTGTAAGATATGGAGTTGAGTCTGATTTTGGTGATAGTTGTCCATTTGGTAAGTTGATGATATAGAAATTGAGTAGATGTTCGCCCCTTTAAGATTCGCCGGTTGGTCGGTCAGTGGCGGGGGGGGGGTGAGGTGAGACGTTTACGTGATAGTTTGGTAGCGCGAGTAGGCGAGAGATGTACGTTTCGTTTTGCGGCCCTTGTTGATGTTCTCGGTGCTGTCGCCAGGATATCTCTGTCTTGTCGGTTCTTCAATCCTTTTTTTTATTTCTGTCGGGAATGATTTGAATTGGATGAAAATGCGAATTTTATTTATAATATTATTTTTTATTGTTTAGGAATTCTTGTTTTCCAGCCGGAAGTTCTGCCAGAGCCTATGCGTAGAACCATGTTATTTTGGTCACTTCGTTTTAGGCTACCGTTGAGTTAACTTCCGTTTGGCGTCAACAACTTATGTTTTGTTTTATTGTCGAGTGTATCCCTTTATTGTGGTGTGTGTGCGAATTGAATTGCTGAATTAGTGAATCGGGAGATATCTATATTTGTGTATATGACACTCCCAAAGTGGGTTTGATTTGGAAGAGTTTATTGTGTATGTTGTAATTCCAGTGTTGTTTGAATGAATCGGACGGGTTATGTAAATATATATAATCAGCACTGTCGGTCTGAGACCTGACCCAGACAGAGTTAGTGGAGTGTATAAATATCGGAAATCTGATAGAGAATTATCTCTCCCTGCCGCTAGGGGGCGAATAGCCGACATACGAGGTTGGCGCCAAAACCAAATTTCCTCACTTATCACAGAACAGTTACTAGGGAAGGACGTGAAAATAAGCGTCTCTACAGAACTCTACCACATGCAAACTTTCTGAGGCATTGTATCAGCAAACGTTCTAAGGCTGATACAATTGCATACTAACAGAAGGCTGAAGAACGAGAAATGACCTGACGAATCGTCTTATCAAAATTCCAACCAGCGACCAGAATACCCCTGTTATCACCACTTCTCCAACGAACAGTATTTAAACTCAAAGATAAGTCCCGTAGCAAATACCATTAAAATTTGCAACAACATTTCTGTACCTTTTGATAATATAAGTGTTTGCATTTTATATTCGTATTTGTTTCTTTCTTTCGTCCGAAATAGCCAACTACGGAGAATAAGGGTTCCAACGAATCCCCGTAAATACTCTTATAACTTCCCAGCACCAAACAACATAACGGAAATCGCAGATTCCTGGGAATAGTGAATTGAATTGGGAACTTTATCTCTAACTTAGAAGAAATAACTAAGCCGCTACGAGGGAAAGGGAAAAAGAACCATTAACGCTATAGAAAAAAAGCTCTCTGCTCAACACTTGTACGATCAATAACAAAGCAGGTATCCACACAAGTAGAAAAGTAAAGTCGTCGGGGTAACACAAAGTCGGTATCAGCCAGACAGCGAGGGAGTCTATCCCCTTTTCACTAACGCTAGACCAAGGAGATTATTTTTAGCATCTGAGATGGAGCGTCACACCACCATCAGCTCCTCTCTTTACCGCACAGACCCCTGTGCTACTCATACGCTGATTTGGCAAGGCCCGGTATCGAACCAGGAACCATGTGATTCCCAGCCGAACGTTCTACCGACTGAGCAAAGCCGACCTTTGAATATATCTCAAAGATCTTCATAATTGAAAATTCAAAATCTTTTGTAATGCTTTTTATGATAAATCTTCATATATATATATATATATATATATATATATATATATATATATACCAACTCCTCCGCACGAGCAGGATACGACACAAGGTCAATTTCTTAAGTGGAGTTCAACAGGTTTTCCTTCTCCTAGACTGGTTACCTCGCCATGGTTAAATAACCCAGTCTGTTCTGCTATTTACCCATAGTTGGAGGGAGGGTAGGATTCATACCTTTCCCAAGGGTATTAGCGCTAAGTGAAATGGAATTAGCACATCCAGGATTTGAACTCGGGGCGTCGAGTCCATTTCCCATGACTTTAACCATTACACCACGCGCTTCCTACATAAATCTTCATATATTATACACTACAAATGGCTACCCGGCGTCGCCTGGGTCGAGGGAGGATTTTTTTAAAGTTAGTCTCGCAGATCCATTATTATTTATCGCGAGTGAGATCCTCGCTGGTTGCCCCATAAAAATCCCCACGGAAATATATAACGATATAGTAAGAAATGTCCATGCAACTTTTTTTTTAAAGATATAAATGATGCAATTAATTCAATCAATCAATATTATATTTCAAAGTGAAAAAAAAGCATACAAAGAAAAAAAGAAAAAAAAGAAAGAAAAAAACATACAAAGAAAAAAAGAAAAAAAAAAACATACAAAGAAAAAATAAACAAAATGACACGCTAATGACTTTCCCTTCTGTTACTTTTCAAATATGAATTTTTAAATATTTTTCCCAAATATGAATAAAATCAAAATTATTTTTGCTCAAAAACCAAGCCCTGGTGATATTTAATGTGTATATATATATTTACTTGGTCATTAATTGTTTTATTTTCGAAGTTTCCTCCAGACATACATATACACACAACAGCCTTTTATATATGTATGGATGGAGACTTGGTATCTTACGAGTATCGTCTAGCCTCTTTTCACAAGAACAGAAAGATTATTTATTGAGTTAGTCCCGCAGATCCATTATTACTGAATCGGGAGTTGAATCCTCGTGGGATGCCCCATTTAAATCCCTATGTAAAAAAAATAGACCTTGCATTGATCCAGCTACTCTGAAAAGAAATACTAATGTCTATTATCTAAAATATTAAATGAAAATAAAATCCATGCTGTTATCATTTAAATTTTATTTTTTAATTATCTTCACGAATATAAATCAAATCTATCATTTTTGCTCAAAAACCATGCCCTGGTGATATTTAATGTGTATATATATTTATTTTGTTATTAATTGTTTTATTTACGAAGTTTCCTCTGGACATACATATACACACAACTGCTCTTTATATATGTATAGAATATAGAAAACCAAGCCCTGGTGATATTTAATGTGTATATATATTTACTTTGTTGTTAATTGTTTTATTTTCGAAGTTTCTTCTGGACATACATATACACACAACAGCCCTTTATATATGTATAGATGGAGATTTGATGTCTTACGAGTATTGAGTCTAGCCCCTTTTCACAAGACCAGAGAGATTATTTTTGCATCTGAGGTGGAGCACCAGACATACAATCAGCTCCTAATTTTACCACACAGCCCCAGACTGTGCTAGCCATGTGCTGATTTGGCAAGGGTCAGTATGTTGACTATTTTTGTATATAAGGTGTGTGCTAGATACCCGCTCCTACTTATATACTAGGCCATAATTATGTGACCTATCTCTTGGCCAATCACTGGTAGTATTCTGCTGCTGATACAATACTTAAACCAACCCAACTGGACATAATTACTTTTGACCTTCGTGGACGACGGACATAGGATTAAATCACTGGACCATTACCAATACGCAGGATAGGACTTCTACGCTCACCAAAGGATTCCATAACTCAGGATTTACTTTAAGCCCTTTTCAACTGGCCAAGGATGGCATTTAAAAACTTTACACAGTATCGAACCTGGAAACTTGTGGTTCTGAGGCAGATGCTCTAATTACTGAGCTAAACCATACTTGGTATAAGTAACTCAACAAGAGTTGGCGTAGCATAAAACCAACCAACCGAATCAACCAAGAACAAAAACCACCGAACCATAACTAAATATATATATTGTATTGCTTATATCACGATTCTTGTAGGTGTTGAACAAATACCACCGAACCATAACTAAATATACTAGCAAAATTTAAAAAAACGCCCTCCGTTATGCTGTTATCATTTAAATTTTACTTTTTAATTATCTCCACAAATATAAATCAAATCTATTATTTTTGCTCAAAAACCAAGCCCTGGTGATATTTAATGTGTATATATATTTACTTTGTCGTTAATTGTTTTATTTTCGAAGTTTCCTCCGGACATACACATACACACAACTGTCCTTTATATATGTATAGATAGAAGTTTCTTCCGGACATACATACACACAACTGCCCTTTATATATGTATAGAAAACCAAGCCCTGGTGATATTTAATGTGTATATATATTTACTTTGTCGTTAATTGTTTATTTTCGAAGTTTCCTCCGGACATACACATACACACAACTGTCCTTTATATATGTATAGATAGAAGTTTCTTCCGGACATACATACACACAACTGCCCTTTATATATGTATAGAAAATCAAGCCCTGGTGATATTTAATGTGTATATATATTTACTTTGTCGTTAATTGTTTTATTTTCGAAGTTTCCTTCGGACATATATCTACACACAACTGTCCTTTATATATGTATAGATAGAAGTTTCTTCCGGACATACATACACACAACTGCCCTTTATATATGTATAGAAAACCAAGCCCTGGTGATATTTAATGTGTATATATATTTACTTTGTCGTTAATTGTTTTATTTTCGAAGTTTCTTCGGACATATATATACACACAACTGTCCTTTATATATGTATAGATAGAAGTTTCCTCCGGATATACATACACACAACTGCCCTTTATATATGTATAGAAAACCAAGCCCTGGTGATATTTAATGTGTATATATATCTACTTTGTTATTAATTGTTTTATTTTTGAAGTTTCCTCTGGACATACATATACACACAACTGTCCTTTATATATGTATAGATGTGGCAGTCTTATTCATTCCTAACGTAGCAGAAATTACCAAACTACTACAAGACCTAATGAGCCAGAAGAAGAAAAGAAATTCCAAAATAATTTCGAACAATTTGAAAAGAAACATCAATGGTTACATGGCGTTAAGTTCTGTCTCTTTTACATATTTGAGTAATATTCAGAAGCCTTAACACACACACACACACACACACACACACACACACACACACACACACACACACACACACACACACACAGAGGGTCGGGTTAGTTCAGTCGGTAGAGCGTTCGGCTAGAAACTCCAAGGTTCCTAGATCGATACCGGCCCTCGCCAACTCAGCGTATGTCTAGCACAGGGATTTGTGCGGTAAAGGAGCTGATAGTAGGTGTGGCGCTCCACCTCAGATGCTAAAAAATAATCTCCTTGGTCTAGTGCTAGCGCTGTCTGGCTGATACCGACATTAAGCTGCCCCGATGACTTTTATATTTGTATGAGAAAGCGAACAAAAAAATAAGAACCTTTAAATAATATCACTATTGTTACACCCTCAGCGGAGTTTTGTTTATAATTCTATAGTAGTAGTAAGTAGACAGGGTGGCCTAATGTCGGTATCAGCCAGACAGCGAGGGAGTCTATCCCCTTTTCGCAAGCACTAGAACTGTTGTTTTGCCTGGGGTGGAGCGCCACACCTATCATCAGCTCCTCAACTTTACCGCACAGATCCCTGTGCTACTCATACGCTGAGTTGGAGAGGGCCGGCATCGAACCAGGAACCTTGTGGTTACTAAGCTAGTGCTCTACCCAGGAACCTTGTGATTACTAAGCTAGTGCTCTACCCAGGAACCTTGTGATTACTAAGCTAGTGCTCTACCCAGGAACCTTGTGATTACTAAGCTAGTGCTCTACGTGCTCTACCAGGAACCTTGTGGTTACTAAGCTAGTGCTCTACCCAGGAACCTTGCGGTTACTAAACTAGTGCTCTACCCAGGAACCTTGTGATTACTAAACTAGTGCTCTACCCAGGAACCTTGCGGTTACTAAGCTAGTGCTCTACCCAGGAACCTTTCTGCATTTGCTGCTCTTTTCATCATTCCAACTTTGGTTCTATTTTTCTCTGGATGTATTCTAGTGTCGTCTGCTATACTTAGGACCTCTACTCGTTGTGTCCGTGACAAAGGCGCCTCTGGAGACCCCCACGCGGAAAAGGTGAACAAAACAATCAATAAAGAGAGAAACAAATCACTAACAAGACAAAACAGGGTAAGGTTTACATTCAAAATGGCAGAGAGGTACATGGCACTTGCATTTATTTAGTCCAGTCATTCCTATATACTGCTATCTTTATGTGGCCTTCTTCAGGTATTTCTTCTCGGACTCGGGAACTTTCTTTTCGGACTCGGGAACTTTCTTTTCGAACTCGGGAATCTTCTTCTTGTCGTAGTCGGGAACCTTCTTGTCGTAATCGGGAGCCATCACGGAACTTTGAACCTAACCCTTTATTCAGTCCACTACCTTATCCACTAGGCAATGTGTCCAATTGGACACATGGCCTAGTGGATAAGGTAGTTAGGTTAAGACAGTTCTAAGTGACAGTTACCTCTGGATTCCAGAAGGTTAAAATTACCGAAAACTGAAGAAAAAAAAACCTGAATTTACTACATCCAAATCACATTAATAGTGTTCAGAAGATATGAAATTGCACCCGATAGATAGCGATTGGCATGTCTTTAATGGTCGAATTGACCCAATAGCAAACGTGTCAAGAGCCACATCAAAAACCCGAAACCAGATAGCCCCAGATACGAAAAGAAACCCTAGCTATCATATGGGCATCTGAACGGTTATCTGATTACATTCAAACTAAAAGGGTTTTTTTTTTAAATATTATTAATTTATTTTTTTTTTAGCTGAAATATTTTAATTATTCCGTAGGTTTCCGAATTATTTTCTCAGTTGTAACAAACCTAATATTCTTCCCCAGAATTCTGAGAATTTTATTTCGGCATGATTGAGGCTGTTACGAATTTTGTTTTCAGAGGTTGAAACAATGTAGTAATTGGTTATTGTAACAACATTAGAAACCCTGTCAGCTGGAGCTTTAGAATACACTGGCTTGACCTCTGTAGAGGGATAATACCCCCCAATGGAGCCACCTGTTGGCCGTGGGTGGCGACCCGTAATGCTTAAGGGTGGAATCCTGGTGGCTGAGCAGTCAATGACATGCAACACTCCACTTTGGCCCTTACTTAGGCTAGACAGACAATTCATCAAGAATGAATAAAAAATCTCTCTATGTCTTATGTCTTTGGCATAAAATAACCCAACAAGGGTTGACATGCTGTAAAATCCAACCAACCAACCAACAATCTATAATGAGCAACAAACATAATTATTTATGCAGAGTTTTCATTTTAAAATAAGTATATGCTCACATCAAAGAGGAATGTTATGTTTTTAACATGTATGTGTCTACAGAGAATATATACAAGATCACTCTGCAGTATGACAACATTTATTTCAAGTATTGTATTTTTTTATACATTAGTGGAAAAATGATTATGAATTCTCACAAGAAAATATTATAGTGTATCAAAAGTATTTTCCTTTTTATTCAATTGAGAATGGGAAGCCTCTTAAGATCTGTATACTTTCTATTCTTTAAACTTATGATATGCTCTACATATGGTATCTTTTTATGCTCCTTGCTCTTCTGGGCTTTTTCGGTGCAGGTCACCACCCTTAAAACAGTTGAACATATTTTGGATAGCAGAGTCAGATATATATTTCATTTTTTTTCACTTTTTGCATGTAGCTTCAATGGTTTTAAGACCCTGTTTAAAACAAGCCCTCGAAATTGCCAGAATCTTGATACTTCTATCTGCCATAGCATTTTCAACAAAGGGTACCGATGAATAGTATATATATATATATCTGTGTGAAATCATCATCATCAAGTTGTGCTCGCAGTACGGATCTCCATGTCTCTCTCTTGCTATATGTCCCTATCAGTCATCGCTCCTGGCAAGTCCTCCACACAGCATCCAGTATCCATACAGAGCTGATCAACGTAAATTTTTCCTGGTCAGCCTATATTAGCGATTTTCAAATCTTGCTCAAACTATAGCGTCTTCTAGGTATGACGTTAAAATGCATTTAGTGTTGAAGATCGAATTTCTGAGCTTTGGAGAGTGCGGGTTACTCCTTTTTAGTCATTACTTCCAGGTCTACTCTGACGCGGAGTGGTAACTTGGCCCAAAAAATCAAACGGTGATATCCATAGGTGTCTCTTCCTATGACCTAGTGGTAGTACTTTAACAGCAACAGGAAGATAAGAAATTGTACCCGATAGATACCGATTGGTATGTCTTTAATGGTCGCCTTGGCTCAATAGCAAACGTGTCAAGAGCCATAACAAAAACCCGAAACCAGATATCCCCAGATACGAAAAGAAACCCGAGCTATCATACGGGCATGTGAACGGTTATCTGATTACATTTTAGGGCGAGAATTCACAATACAAAGTGACCACAATTATTTGCACCTCAAATGCGGTTGAAAGATATCCACGAAATGCCATTTAGATTACAAAGACCTCGAATTCGCCGGTTGAGATTTTGTTACAAAATATATAATATCCCTGACAAAGAACTGTACACAATCGAGACCTTGGTTAGGAGGAAGGAGGTGGTTGGTTGGTTAGTTGGGTGGATTTTATGGCATGTCAACCCTTGTTGGGTTATTTTATGCCGAAGACGTTTTGTTTTATTCATTCTTGGTTGGCTGGTTGGTTGGGTTTTACGACATGTCAACCCTTGTTGGGTTATTTTATGCCAGAGACATTTTGTCTATTCATTCTTGGTTGGTTAGTTGGTTGGGTTTTAAGACATGTCAACCCTTATTGGGTTATTTTATGCCGAAGACTTTTTTTTAATTCATTCTTGTTGGGTATTCAATTTTTGGTTCATTGGATTTTACGGCATGTCAACCCTTGTTGGGTTATTTTATGTCGAAGACGTTTTGTTTTATTCATTCTTGGTTGGTTGGTTGGTTGGATTTTATGGCATATCAACTCTTGTTGGGTTATTTTATGCCAAAGACATTTCGTTTTATTCATTCTTGTTGGGCGTTCAATATTATTTTCAAAATCAATTTTCTTTAAAACACAAATTTTAATATTCCTTTGTTGATCTATTTAACCTATAGATGGAACCCTAACAGGTACTACCACTTCAGGTCAGGGTGAACCTGGGAGTAATGAGAGACACAACCAACAGCCAAGACAAAAAACAAAATGTGGGAAAGCCCAGCGTTGTTTGTGTATGTGATTAAGATCTCCATAGAAACAACAGAAAAAATAGAAATCAAAATATGAGAGAAAGAGAGGTGAAAGAGACAGAAAGAGAGGGGGAGAGAAAGATTGAGAGAGAGAGAGAGAGAGGATGAGAGCGGGTGAGAGAGAAAGATTGAGAGAGAGAAAAACAGAAAGAGAAAGAAAGAGAAAGAGAGGGGGTGAGAAAAAGACAGAAAGAGAATGAAAGAGAGGGAGAGGGTGAGAGAAAAAGATTGCGAGAGAGAGAAAGACAGAAAGAGAAAAGAGAGAAATTGAAAACTGGTCGCGTGCCAAAACTAGGAACCCATTCTTGCAGAGATCAAACATAGCTGGAGGGGAATATTTGGATGCATATTACCATTATGTGAAATTCAAACAGTTTCGTCCAGGATATGAACTTATCTCACAGAGTCCATATCCTACGATGATAATCGTTACACAACGCGCCTCCCACTGTGTTATATATCCTCGTTATCCCGAACGACCACAAAACAAATGGGTGTCGCACATTTTTTATATTCTGAGATACTTTTATTTTTTCCCTCAAAACTAATGAAAGCCCAGATGAAGATCTATTGAAACAGATCGAAACACTGCAGCGTAGGCGAAATAAACATTACTCGTTTATGAACTTTGTGTTTTTCCATTTTTTTTTTCATTATATTACACTAGCATCAGAAAACACCCTCCGGGCGTCGTAAAAAATATTTTTTGAAAGACATTGCCTGAGAGGGTGGGAGTTAAAAATTCAATGTCAGTGAGTTTGTATTATAAGTAAGCAAAATCCTCATATTTATTAAAGGAGTAAAAAAAAATATAAAACCATTTGAAATGAAAACTGAGCCCCGTCCCTCTCAAATAAAATGTTGCATGCATGTAATAATCAAACAATTATTTTGAATATTTTCCACATCAATTTTACACGAAATCGTAGGTATTTATTTATTTGTAAACTTTTTACTTAACTTCTTGTTACTGTAAAAAAAAGGGATGAGAGTAAAAAACAATCTTTAAAATTGCTTACTCAAATTTTGGGTGTATATAGCATAAGAATATTGTGACGTAAGCTGTGGCGTAGAGCTATGACGTAGTTTTTGTTACAGACAGAAATACAGACAATCTCCATTATTAATACTAGTACAAAGTAAAAAAATATGTAAGATGTAAAAAATAGATTTTTGAAACATATTGCCTAAGGGGTGGAAGTAAAAAATTCAATGTCAGCGAGTTTGTACCCTAAGTAAGTAAAATCATCAAATTCATTAAAGGATTAAAAAATAAAACAATTTGAAATGTAAACTTTAAATATGTATTAAAATAAAAACAAACTATATATTGATATATAATACCAGTCATGTATTTATTAAAACTTGTTTAAAAAACAACAATCAGGACTGTCTAATGTTGCATGTTCAAATTTTGAATGTATTTATTCTATGTTATGACGATTTTGGGTAATGTGACGTAAGCAGTGACATAATTTTTGTTACAGACAAAAACCGGAAGCGAATCTCCATTATTAATAGATAGATACCATCGGATTCACATCCACTTTTTCCTCACATATCCTCGTTCAAAAACAATTTATGGCGAATTGACGAGAGCAATTTCCTTATTTTTCTGAGCAAATTTCAATATAAATACAGAAATAACAGAAAATTCAAAGAGGCTTATACATAGTTGTCTGAATTTTTGAGATGATGCTTGATTATATACACAACTTGGTAATTTTCACCTTTAGTTGTCTAAATTCCTAGCAAATAAGGCAATTAGAGTAACCTCCCTTGACTTTCACTTTGAAACAACCCGGTAGCCATTTTTAAAGTGTCTGTGCGAATTATACAAATCTTAGAATAATTTCGAAAACAATACAACTGCATGCTTTAACACAAAAATATCATAAAATGTGTTCTTAATAACATTTAAGTTCATTTCATATAATTTTATGTTAGGAATTTAGTCAACTGACTTTCACTTTGAAACAAACCGGTAGCCATTTTGAAAGTCTTCGTGCAAAATACACAAATTTTTGAAACTTTTCGAAAACAATACAACTGCATGCTTTAACACAAACATATCATAAAATGTGTTCTTAATAACAATTAAGTTCATTACAGATAATGCGCACGCACATTTTATGATATGTTTGTGTTAAAGCATGCAGTTGTATTGTTTTCGAAAAGTTTCAAAAATTTGTGTATTTTGCACGAAAGATTTTTCCAAATGGCTACCGGTTTGTTTCAAAGTGAAAGTCAGTTGACTAAATTCCTAACATAAAATTAATATTGAAATGAATTAAAATGTTATTAAGAACATTTTATGATATTTTTGTGTTAAAGCATGCAGTTGTATTGTTTTCGAAATTATTCTAAGATTTGTATAATTCGCACAGACACTTTAAAAATGGCTACGGGTTGTTTCAAAGTGAAAGTCAAGGGAGGTTACTCTAATTGCCTTATTTGCTAGGAATTTAGACAACTAAAGGTGAAATTACCAAGTTGTGTATATAATCAAGCATCATCTCAAAATTCAAGACAACTATGTATAAGCCTCTTTGAATTTCTGTTATTTCTGTATTTATATTGAAATTTGCTCAGAAAAATAAGGAAATTGCTCTCGTCAATTCGCCATAAATTGTTTTTGAACGAGGATATGTGAGGAAAAGTGGATGTGAATCCGATGGTATCTATCTATTAATAATGGAGATTCGCTTCCGGTTTTTGTTCTGTAACAAAATTATGTCACTGCTTACGTCACATTACCCAAAATCGTCATAACATAGAATAAATACATTCAAAATTGAACATGCAACATTAGACAGTCCTGATTGTTGTTTTTTTAAACAAGTTTTAATAAATACATGACTGGTATTATATATCATATATAGTTTGTTTTTATTAATACATATTTAAAGTTTACATTTCAAATTTTTTTATTTTTTAATCTTTAATGAATTTGATGATTTTACTTACTTAGGGTACAAACTCGCTGACATTGAATTTTTTACTTCCACCCCTTAGGCAATATGTTTCAAAAATCTATTTTTTACATCTTACATATTTTTTTAACTTTGTACTAGTATTAATAATGGAGATTGTCTGTATTTCTGTCTGTAACAAAAACTACGTCATAGCTCTACGCCACAGCTTACGTCACAATATTCTTATGCTATATACACCCAAAATTTGAGTAAGCAATTTTAAAGATTGTTTTTTACTCTCATCCCTTTTTTTTACAGTAACAAGAAGTTAAGTAAAAAGTTTACAAATAAATAAATACCTACGATTTCGTGTAAAATTGATGTGGAAAATATTCAAAATAATTGTTTGATTATTACATGCATGCACATTTTATTTGAGAGGGACGGGGCTTCAGTTTTCATTTCAAATGGTTTTATATATTTTTTTTTACTCCTTTAATAAATATGAGGATTTTGCTTACTTATAATACAAACTCACTGACATTGAATTTTTAACTCCCACCCTCTCAGGCAATGTCTTTCAAAAAATATTTTTTACGACGCCCGGAGGGTGTTTTCTGATGCTAGTGTAATATAATGAAAAAAAAATGGAAAAACACAAAGTTCATAAACGAGTAATGTTTATTTCGCCTACGCTGCAGTGTTTCGATCTGTTTCAATAGATCTTCATCTGGGCTTTCATTAGTTTTGAGGGAAAAAATAAAAGTATCTCAGAATATAAAAATGTGCGACACCCATTTGTTTTGTGGTCGTTCGGATAACGAGGATATATAACAAGTGGGAGGCGCGTTGTGTAACGATTATCATCGTAGGATATGGACTCTGTGAGATAAGTTCATATCCTGGACGAAACTGTTTGAATTTCACATAATGGTAATATGCATCCAATATTCCCTCCAGCTATGTTTGATCTCTGCAAGAATGGGTTCCTAGTTTTGGCAAACGCCAGTTTCAATTTCTCTCTTTTTCTTTTGTCTTTCTCTCTCTCGCATCTTTTTTCTTCACCCTCTCCCTCTCTTTCATTCTCTTTCTGTCTTTTTCTCACCCTCCTTCTCTTTCTTTCTCTTTCTGTTTTTCTCTCTCTCAATCTTTCTCTCTCACCCGCTTCATCCTCTCTCTCTCTCTCTCTCAATTTTCTCTCCCCTCTCTTTCTGTCTCTTTCACCTCTCTTTCTCTCATATTTTGATTTCTATTTTTTTCTGTTGTTTCTATGGAGATCTTAATCACATACACAAACAACGCTGGGCTTTCCCACATTTTGTTTTTTGTCTTGGCTGTTGGTTGTGTCTCTCATTACTCCCAGGTTCACCCTGACCTGAAGTGGTAGTACCTGTTAGGGTTCCATCTATAGGTTAAATAGATCAACAAAGGAATATTAAAATTTTGTTTTTAAAGAAAATTGATTTTGAAAATAATATTGAACGCCCAACAAGAATGAATAAAACGAAATGTCTTTGGCATAAAAATAACCAACAAGAGTTGATTATGCCATAAAATCCAACCAACCAACCAACCAAGAATGAATAAAACAAAACGTCTTCGACATAAAATAACCCAACAAGGGTTGACATGCGCGTAAAATCCAATGAACCAAAATTGAATACCCAACAAGAATGAATTAAAAAAAAGTCTTCGGCATAAAATATACGCCAATAAAGGGTTGACATGTCTAAAAACCCAACCAACTAACCAACCAAGAATGAATAGACAAAATGTCTCTGGCATAAAATAAACCCAACAAGGGTTGACATGTCGTAAAACCCAAACAACGCAGCCACCAAGAATGAATAAAACAAAACGTCTTCGGCATAAAATAACCCAACAAGGGTTGACATGCCATAAAATCCACCAACTAACCAAACCAACCACCTCCTTCCTCCTAACCAAGGTCTCGATTGTGTACAGTTCTTTGTCAGGATATTTATATTTTGTAACAAAATCTCAACCGGCGAATTCGAGGTCTTTGTAATCTAAATGGCATTTCGTGGATATCTTTCAACCGCATTTGAGGTGCAAATAATTGTGGTCACTTTGTATTGTGAATTCTCGCCCTAAAATGTAATCAGATAACCGTTCACATGCCCGTATGATAGCTCGGGTTTCTTTTCGTATCTGGGGATATCTGGTTTTGGGTTTTGTTATGGCTCTTGACACGTTTGCTATTGAGCCAAGGCGACCATTAAAGACATACCAATCGGTATCTATCGGGTACAATTTCTTATCTTCCTGTTGCTGTTAAAGTACTACCACTAGGTCATAGGAAGAGACACCTATGGATATCACCGTTTGATTTTTGGGCCAAGTTACCACTCCGCGTCAGAGTAGACCTGGAGTAATGACTAAAAAGGAGTAACCCGCACTCTCCAAAAGCTCAGAAATTCGATCTTCAACACTAAATGCATTTAACGTCATACCTAGAAGACGCTATAGTTTGAGCAAGATTTGAAAATCGCTAATATAGGCTGACCAGGAAAAATTTACGTTGATCAGCTCTGTATGGATACTGGATGCTGTGTGGAGGACTTGCCAGGAGCGATGACTGATAGGGAATATAGCAAGAGAGAGACATGGAGATCCGTACTGCGAGCACAACTTGATGATGATGATTTCACACAGATATATATTATATATATATTCATCGGTACCCTTTGTTGAAAATGCTATGGCAGATAGAAGTATCAAGATTCTGGCAATTTCGAGGGCTTGTTTTAAACAGGGTCTTAAAACCATTGAAGCTACATGCAAAGTGAAAAAAAATGAAATATATATCTGACTCTGCTATCCAAATATGTTCAACTGTTTTAAAGGGTGGTGACCTGCACCGAAAAAGCCAGAAAGAGCAAGGAGCATAAAAAGATACCATATGTAGAGCATATCATAAGTTTAAAGAATAGAAAGTATACAGATCTTAAGAGGCTTCCCATTCTCATTGAATAAAAAGGAAAATACTTTTGATACACTATAATATTTTCTTGTGAGAATCATAATCATTTTTTTCCACTAATGTATAAAAAAATACAATACTTGAAATAAATGTTGTCATACTGCAGAGTGATCTTGTATATATTCTCTGTAGACACATAACATGTTAAAAACATAACATTCCTCTTTGATGTGAGCATATACTTATTTAAAAATGAAACTCTGCATAAATAATTATGTTTGTTGCTCATTATAGATTGTTGGTTGGTTTGGTTGGATTTTACAGCATGTCAACCCTTGTTGGGTTATTTTATGCCAAGACATAAGACATAGAAGAGATTTTTTATTATTCTTGATGAATTGTCTGTCTAGCCTAAGTAAGGGCCAAAGTGGAGTGTTGCATGTCATTGACTGCTCAGCCACCAGGATTCCACCCTTAAGCATTACGGGTCGCACCCACGGCCAAACAGGTGGCTCCATTGGGGGGGGTATTATCCTCTACAGAGGTCAAGCCAGTGTATTCTAGCTCCAGCTGACAGGGTTTCTAATGTTGTTACAAATAACCATTACTACATTGTTTTCAACCTCTGAAAACAAATTTCGTAACAGCCTCAATCATGCGAATAAAATTCTCAGAATTCTGGGGAAGAATATTAGGTTTGTTACAACTGAGAAAATAATTCGGAAACCTACGGAATAATTAAATAATTTCAGCTAAAAAAAAAATAAATTAATAATATTTTAAAAAAAAAACCCTTTTAGTTTTGAATGTAATCAGATACCGTTCAGATGCCCCATATGATAGCTAGGGTTTCTTTTCGTATCTGGGGCTATCTGGTTTCGGGTTTTTTTGATGTGGCTCTTGACACGTTTGCTATTGGGTCAATTCGACATTAAAGACATGCCAATCGCTATCTATCGGTGCAATTTCATATTTCTGACACTATTAATGTGATTTGGATGTAGTAAATTCAGGTTTTTTTTTTTCAGTTTTCGGTAATTTTAACCTTCTGGAATCCCAGAGGTAATCTGTCACTTAGAACTGTCTTAACCTAACTACCTTATCCACTAGGCCATGTGTCCAATTGGACACATTGCCTAGTGGATAAGGTAGTGGACTGAATAAAGGGTTAGGTTCAAAGTTCCGTGATGGCTCCCGATTACGACAAGAAGGTTCCCGACTACGACAAGAAGAAGATTCCCCGAGTTCGAAAGAAAAGTTCCCGAGTCCGAAAAGAAAGTTCCTCCCGAGTCCGAGAAGAAATACCTGAAGAAGGCCACAATAAAGAGCAGTATATAGGAATGACTGGACTAAATAAATGCAAGTGCCATGTACCTCTCTGCCATTTTGAATGTAAACCTTACCCTGTTTATGTCTGTATTAGTGATTTGTTTCTCTCTTTATTGATTGTTTGTTACACCTTTCCGCGTGGGGGTCTCGCAGAGGCGCCTTCGTCAGGACACAACGAGTAGAGGTCCTAAGTATAGCAGACGACACTAGAATTACATCCAGAGAAAAATAGAACAAAGTTGGAATGATGAAAAGAGCAGCAATGCAGAAAGGTTCCTGGGTAGAGCATAGCTTAGTAACCGCAAGGTTCCTGGTTAGAGCACTAGTTTAGTAATCCACAAGGTTCCTGGTGAGCACTAGTTTAGTAACGCAAGGTCCTGGGTAGAGCACTAGCTTAGTACCACAAGGTCCTGGGTAGAGCACTAATGTTTAGTAACCGCAGGTGGGGGGGTTCCTGGGTAGAGACTACTTAGTAATCACAGGTTTCTGGGTAGAGCAGACTAGCTTAGTAATCACAAGGTTCCTGGGTAGAGCACTAGCTTAGTAATC
Organism: Doryteuthis pealeii; assembly: GCA_023376005.1. Classification (NCBI taxonomy): domain Eukaryota; kingdom Metazoa; phylum Mollusca; class Cephalopoda; order Myopsida; family Loliginidae; genus Doryteuthis; species Doryteuthis pealeii. The sequence continues at coordinate 51,909,282 of CM042169.1, forward strand.
CACAAGGTTCCTGGGTAGAGCAACTAGCTTAGTAATCACAAGGTTTCCTGGTAGAGCACTAGCTTAGTAACCAAAGGTTCCTGGTTCGATGCCGCCCCTCTCCAACTCAGCGTATGAGTAGCACAGGATCTGTGCGGTAAAGTTGAGGAGCTGAAATGATGGGTGGCGCTCCACCCCAGGCAAAACAACAGTTCTAGTGCTTGCGAAAAGGGGAAGACTCCCTCGCTGTCTGGCTGATCCCGAAATTAGGCCACCCTGTCTACTTAACTACTACTATACGAATTATAACAAAACTCGCTGAGGGTGTAACAATAGTGATATTATTTAAAGGTTCTATTTTTTTTTGTTCGCTTTCTCATACAAATATAAAGTCATCGGGGCAGCTTAATGTCGGTATCAGCCAGACAGCGCTAGCACTAGACAAGGAGATTATTTTTTAGCATCTGAGGTGGAGCGCCACACCTACTATCAGCTTCCTTTACCGCACAAATCCCTGTGCTAGACATACGCCTGAGTTGGCGAGGGCCGGTATCGATCTAGGACCTTGGAGTTTCTAGCCGAACGCCTACCGACTGAACTAACCCGACCCTCTGTGTGTGTGTGTGTGTGTGTGTGTGTGTGTGTGTGTGTGTGTGTGTGTGTGTGTGTGTGCTGGTTAAGGCTTCTGAATATTAACTCAAATATGTAAAAGAGACAGATTAACGCCATGTAACGCATTGATGTTTCTTTTTCAAATTGTTCGAAAATTAAATTTTGGAATTTCTTTCTTCTTCTGGCTGCATTAGGCTTTTGTAGTAGTTTGGTAATTTCTGCTACGTTAGGAATGAATAAGACTGCCACATCTATACATATATAAAGGACAGTTGTGTGTATATGTATGTCCAGAGAAATTCAAAAAATAAAGACAATTAATAACAAAGTAGATATATATATCATTAATATTCACCAGGGCTTTGTTTTTCTATACATATATAAAGGCAGTTGTGTGTATGTTATATCCGGAGGAAACTTCTATTATACATATATAAATGACATGTTTGGGTGTGGTATATATATGTCCGAAGAAAACTTCGAAATAAACAATCAACGACCAAATAAATTATATGACACATTAAATACACCAGGGCTTGGTTTCTATACATATATAAAGGGCAGTTGTGTGTATGTATGTCCCGGAGAAACTTCCTTATCTATACATATATATAAGGACAGTTGTGTGTAGATATATGTCCAAGGAAACTTCGAAATAAAACAAATTAACGACAAAGTAATATATATCACATTAAATACTCACCAAGGGCTTGAGTTTTCTATCATATATAAGGCGTTGTGTGTATGTATGTCCGGGAAGAAACTTCTATCTATACTATATAGAAGGACAGTTGTGTGTATGTTGTATGTCCGAGGAACTTCGAAAATAAAAACAATTAACGACAAAACGTAAATTATATACACATTAAATATCACAGGGCATGGGTTTTCTATACATATAAAAGGGCAGTTTGTGTGTATGCTATGTCGGGAAGAAACTTCCTATGCTATACATATTAAAGGAAAGTTGTGTTGTATGTGTATGTCCGGAGGAAACTTCGAACATAAAACAATTAACGACAAAGTAAATATATATACACATTAAATATCACCAGGGCTTGGTTTTTGAGGCAAAAATAATAGATTTGATTATATTTGTGGCGATAATTAAAAGTAAAAATTTAAAATGATAACAGCATAACGGAGGGCGTTTTTTTTAAATTTTGCTAGTATATTTAGTATGGTTCGTGGGTATTTGTTCAACACCTACCAAGAATCGTGATATAAGCAATACAATATATATATTTTAGTTATGGTTCGGTGGTTTTTTGTTCTTGGTTTGATTCGGTTGTTGGTTTTATTGCTACGCAACTCTTGTTGAGTTACTTATACCAGTATGGTTTAGCTTTCTAGTTAATTAGAGCATTGCCTCAGAACACAAGTTTTCCAGGTTCGATCTGTGTAAAGTTTTTAAATGCCAATCCCTTGCCAGTTTGAAAAGGGCTTAAAGTAAATCCTGAGTTATGGAATCCTTTTGAAGCGTTAGAAGTCCTATCCTGCGTTATTGGTAATGGTCCAGATGATTTAATCCTATGTCCGTCGTCCACGAAGTCAAAAGTATATGTCAGTTGGGTTGGTTTAGTTTGTATAGCAATGCAGAATACTACCAGTGATTGGCCAAAGAGATAGGTCAACAGTAATTATGGGCCTAGTATAATAAGTAGGAAGCGGGTATCTAGACACCCTTATACTAACAAAAATAGTCAACATACTGACGCCTTGCCAAATCAGCATATGGCTAGCACGTCTGGGCTGTGTGGTAAAATTAGGAGCTGATTGTATGTCTGGTGCTCCACCTCCAGATGCAAAAATAATCCTTGGTCTTGTGAAAAGGGGCTAAGGCTCATACTCACGTAAGACCATCATTCATTTACATTATACAGGGCTGTTTGTGGTATACAGCTCACAGTGCGTTACCGAAATAAAACAATTAACACAAGTAAATATATATACACTTAAAATATCACCAGGGCTTGGTTTCTATATTCTAAGTTACATATATAATGAGCAAGTTTGTGTGTATATGTATGCCAGAGGAACTTCGTAATAAAAAATTTAATAACAAAATAAATATATATACCACATTAAATATCATCAGGGCTGGTTTTTGGAGCAACTGATAGATTGATTTATATATTCGTGAAGTAATAAAAATAAAATTTAATGATAAGAGGCATGGATTTTATTTTCATTTAATATTTAGTAATAGACTTAGGTATTTCTTTTCCGAGTACTGGAGTCAATGCAAGTCTTATTTTTTTTTACATAGGGAGTTAAATGGGGCACCTCCCACGAGGATTCAACCCGATAGTAAAATTGGATCTGCGGGACTACTCAATAAATAATCTTTTCTGTTTTGTGAAAGAGGCCTAGACGATACCGTAAGATACCAAGTCTCCATCCCCATAATATATAAAGGCTTGTTGTGGTGTATATGTATGTCTGGAGGAAACTTCGAAATAAACAATTCAATGACAGTATATTATACTACCATTAATATCACCACGGGTCTTGCGTTTTTGAGCAAAAATAATTTTGTTATTCATATTTTGGGAAAAAATATTTAAAATTCATATTTGAAAGTAACAGAAGGGAAGTCATTAGCGTGTCATTTTGTTTATTTTTCTTTGTATGTTTTTTTTCTTTCTTTGTATTTTTTTTCTTTCTTTTTTTCTTTTTTTCTTTTATGCCTTTTTTTTTCACTTTTGAAATATAATATGATTGTGATTGAATTATTGCATAAACAGACTTAGATAGATAGATAGATTAGAAAAAGATTAGTAGTAGATAAACACAGACTTAGATAATAGATAGAATAGATAGACTAGAATAGATTAGATAGATATAACAGACTTAGATAGATAGATAGATAGATATAACAAGACTTAGATAGATAGATGATAGATAGATATATAAACACAGACTTAGATAGATAGATATAGATAGATAGATAGATAATCAGACTTAGATTAGATAGATTAGATAGAATAGATATAAACAGACTTGATAGATAGATAGATAGATAGATAGATATAAACAGACTTAGATAGATAGATAATAGATAGATAAACAGACTAGATAGATAGATAGATATAACAGAACTTAGATAGATAGTAGATAGATAGATAGATATAAACAGACTTAGATAGATAGATAGATAGAATATAAAACAGACTTAGATAGATAGATAGATAGATATAAACAGACTAGATAGATAGATAGATGATAATAGATACAGACTTGATAGATAGATAGATAGATTAGAATAGATAGATATAAAGACTTAGATAGATAGATAGATAGATAGAAGATAGATAGATAGTATAAGATAGATAGATAGATTAGATAGAACAGACTTAGATAGATAGATAGATAGATAGATAGAATAAAGATTTAGAAAATAGAAATAGAATAAAAAGATAAAGACTTAGATAGAATAGATAGATAGATAGATAGATCAGATAGATAGATATAAAACAGACTTTAGATAGATAGATATAAGATAGATGATAGATAGATAAGATATACAGACTTAGATAGATAGATAGATTAGATAGATAGATAGAATATAAAAGACTTAGATAGATAGATAGATAGATAGATAGATAGATAGTAAACAGACTTAGATAGATGATAGATAGATAGATATAAACAAGACTTAGATAGAGTAGATAGATAGATAAGATAGATAGATATAAACAAGACTTAGATAGATAGATAGATAGATAGATAGATAGATAGATAGATAGATAGATAGATAGATAGATAGATAGATAGTAAAAACAGAAGAGATAGATAGATAGATTAGATAGATAGATTTAAAACAGACTAGAAAGATAGATAGATGATATATAACAGACTCAGATAGATAGATAGATAGATAGATAGATAGATAGAAACAGACTTAGAAGATAGATAGATAGATAGATAGATATAAACAGACTTTAGATATAGATAGATAGATAGATAATAAACAGACTTAGATAGATAGATAGATAGATAGATAGATAGATAACAAGACTTAGATATATAGATAGATAGATAGATAGATAGATAGATAGATATAAACAGACTTAGATAGATAGATAGATAGATAGATAGATTAGATAGATAGATAGATAGATAGATAGATAGATAGAACAAGACTTAGATAGATAGATAGATAGATAGATAGATAATAGATAGATAGATAGATAGATAGATAGATAGATAGATAGATAGATAGATAGATAGATAGATAACAAGACTTAGATAGATAGATAGATAGATAGATATAGAATAGATATATAAAGATAGATAGATATAAACAAGACTTAGATTGATAGATAGATAGATAGATAGAATAGATAGATAGATAGATAGATAGATATAACAAAGACTTTTAGATA
>CM042169.1:51919260-51941760 GCA_023376005.1 Doryteuthis pealeii
AACAACTTAGATAGATAGATAGATAGATAATAGATATAAACAGACTAGATAGATAGATAGATAGATATAGAACAGACTTAGATAGATAGATTAGATAGATAGATAGATAAGATAGATAGATAGATAGTATATCAGACTTAGATAGATAGATAGATAAGATAGATATAAACAGACTTAGATAGATAGTGATAGATATAGACTTAGATAGATAATAGATAGATAGAGAATAAGATAGATATAAACAGACTTAGATAGATAGATAAGAAAGATATAAAGACTTAGATAGAGATAGATAATAGAAGATATAAGACTAGATAGTAGATAGAAGATAGATAGATAGATAGATAGATAGATAAACAGACTTAGATAGATAGATAGATGATAGATAGAAAACAGACTTAGATAGATAGATATAAACAGACTTAGATAGATAGATAGATAGATAGATAGATAGATAGATATAAACAGACTTAGATAGATAGATAGATAGATAGTAGATAGATAGATAGATAGATATAACAGACTTAGATAGATAGATAGATAGATAGATATGATAGATTAGATAGATATAAAGACTTAGATAGATAGATAGATAGATAGATAGATATAACAGACTTAGATAGATAGATAGATAGATAACAGACTTAGATAGATAGATAGAATAGATAGATAGATAGAAACAGACTTAATAGATAGATAGATAGATAGATAGATAGACAGACTTAGATAGTAGTAGATAGATAGATAGATAGATAGATAGATAGAAACAGGCTTAGATATAGATAGATAGATAGATATATGACTAGATTAGATAGATGATAGATAGATAAAACAGACTAGATAGATAGATAGATATAAACAGACTAAGATGATAGATAGATATAAACAGACTAGATAGATAGATAGATAAAACAGACTCAGATAGATAGATAGATAGATAGATAGATAGAATAGATATAAACAGACTTAGATAGATAGATAGATAGATAGATAGATAGATAGATAGATAGATATAACAGACTCAGATAGAATAGATAGATAGATGATAGATAGATAGATATAACAGACTGGATAGATAGATAGATATAAACAGACTCAGATAGATAGATAGAATATAACAGACTCAGATAGATAGATAGATATAACAAGACTCAGATAGATAGATAGATAGATAGTATTAAAAGACAGATAGAATAGATATAAACAGATTAGATAGATAGATAGATAGATATACAGACTCAAGAAGATAGATAGATAGATATAAACAGACTCAGATAGATAGATAGATAGATAGATAGATAGATATAAACAGACTTAGATAGATAGATAGATAGATAGATAGATAGATATACAGACTTAGATAGATAGATAGATAGATAGATATAAACAAGACTTAGATAGATAGATAGATAGATAGATAGATAGATAGATATAAAACAAGACTTAGATAGATGATAGATAGATAGATAGATAGATAGATATAACAGACTTAGATATATAGATAGATAGTAGATAGATATAGATAGATATAATAGATAGATGATAGATAGATAGATAGATAGATAATTAGATAGAATAAAACAAGACTTAGATAGATAGATAGATAGTAGATAGATAGATAGATAGATTAGATAGATAGATATAAACAAGACTTAGATAGATAGATATGAATAGATAGAATATAACAAGACTTAGATAGATGATAGATGAGATAGATAGATAGATAGATAGATAGATATAAACAAGACTTAGATAGATAGATAGGATAGATAGATATAAACAAGACAGATAGATAGATAGATAGATAGATAGATGTAGATATAAACAAGACTTGTAGATAGATAGATAGATAGATATAAACAAGACTTAGATAGATAGATAATAGATAGATAGATAGATAGTAGATATAACAAGACTTAGATAGATAGATAGATAGATATAAAACAAGACTTAGATAGATAGATAGATAGATAATAGATAGATAGATATAACAAGACAAAGATAGATAGATAGATATAAAGATTGATAGATAATAGATATAAAGACTTAGATAGATAGATAGATAGATGATAGAGATATAAACAAGACTTAGATAGATGATAGATAGATAGAAGAATATAAACAGACTTAGATAGATAGATAGATAGATATAAACAGACTAAGGATAGATAGATAGATATAGATATAAACAGACTAAGATAGACAGATAGATATATAACTAAGTAAGATAGAGAAATGTGGCTAGGAACTAAACTATAACTATAACTGTATATAGCATAGCACTCAAAATTTCACAGTTCTCATCTATAAAAGTGAAAAGGGTGAATATTTGAAGATTAATGGTCCAGTCGATTGGAGCTGAACCAAAGAAAGATATAAACCAATAATAAAAAATACAATAAAAAACAATACCTATTATGAGCATTGTCGTGTTCTTCCTTTTCACTTGAATATTGAACCATTTCTCTTTTAGACCTTTAATAATTAATAATGAATCTCTCAGTTTGATTTTCAGAGAGTCAATTTCCTCTTTGTTCTCTTTAAGGATCCTGCAAGAAACAAAGAAAAATAAAACATGTTAGTGACTTAGAAGTTGTTATAAGAATTAAAATGTGTGAGTCTTATGATATGTTAGAAGACTCAGAGTAGCCTTCTAACGTAGGTGCATATATACTGAATAAATCCGAACAAAGAAGTGAAAACATAACAATACAGACTTTATTGTCTGAACACATGGATAACATACATATATCTACAAATAACAGATACATAACAGTAGGATAAAGTCTTAAAGAAGTGAGAAAGAATTTGTGAATGTGTGGATCTTATGATATGTTAGAAGACTCAGAGTAGCCTTCTAACGTACATACATGAATAAATACAAACAAAGAAGTGAAAACATAACAAAACAGACTTTATTGTCTGAACAATGGATAACATACATATATCTACAAATACAAGATACATAACAGATAGGACTAAAGTCTTAAAGAAGTGAGAAAGAATTTGTGAATGTGTGGATCTTATGATATGTTAGAAGACTCAGAGTAGCCTCTAACGTACATACATGAATAAATACAAACAAAGAAGTGAAAACATAACAATACAGACTTTATTGTCTGAACACATGGATGAATGACATACATATATCTACAAAACAAGATACATAAAGAGTGAGNTTCATAAGAATTCGTGAATTATAAAGAAAAGACACTAACGGCAGTACTCCAAGGTTTGAAGTATGGATTTAACCACAAGTGTGGCAGACAGGTTGAGAGTTAAAGAAATAACCAAACAACTAGAAATAGGAATAAAAGACTGTATTACAGAATGACAATAAGGTTGCAAACTTTAGTTCGTTTGCACAAATAATAATTTGTAATAAACTTATCTGAGTCCTGAGATAGGGTATTATCGGAGCCCTTGCTACGGCCTTCTGATAGTTCGGATATGATAGATTTCTATGTTTGATGTCCGACTCCGATTCTGGTTGTTGAGGAAGAGGAGCGACCCTGTTTTAGGTCTGTCCCCAGTGCTAGCTGGATCAGAAGAGAGCAAGTTTGCTTATTCGGCTTTGCCGCCAAAGTATGCTGGCTTGTGATTGGTTGGTTTGAAACAGAGGCTTGTAGACAAAGGATGATAACCCCATACCCAGAATTCTCAATAGAATGTGTGGATCTTATGATATGTTAGAATGCTCAGAGTAGCCTTTTAACATAGGTGCATATATAAGTAAAAAAAAGTAAACTCGTCAGAGTGGCCTAAAGTTGGTATCAGCCAATCAGCAACGGAGTCTATCTCCTTTTCACTAGCACTAGACCAAGGAGATTGTCTTTGCGTCTGAGGTGGGGTGCCACACCTGCCATCAGCTCCTTACTTTACCACACAGATCTTTGTTTTACTCATATGCTCTGTTGGCAAGGACCAGTATCGAACTAGGAACTTTGCGGTTTCCAGCCAAACGTTCTACCGTCTGAGCTAATGAATAAATCCGAACGAAGAAGTAAAAACATAATAATACAGACTTTATTGTCTGAGCACATGGATGAATGACATACATATATCTACAAATACAAGATACATAACAGATAGGACAAAAGTGAGAAAGAATTCGTGAAGAATAAGTGAGTCACTTACAGAGAGTTGGGGAGCAAAACCCCCCACTTTATGGACAGGGACACAGGTGTCTAGCCCATGTTTAATAGATGCTAGACCAAGAGAAAGAGATTGAGAAATTCCCGGGCTACTGTTTAAATACCCAGCCACCTATTGGTGAAACCTTTGCTGAAAGGGGAAGATAACTCTTTTGGACACAAGTCCATCCCAACTTTGTTTGACTAAAATAAGGTTTGTATTAAATAGATATTTATTTCTAGAATCTAAAAATATAACATTTTAAACTTAACATCAGAATATTTTTATTTTATATGAATTTTATATATTAATTTTTCATAGCAAAAATATTTAATTAAAGTTTCGAAATAAAATAACTGATGCATTATAAAATTCATTAATTGATAAATCAATACTGAAAATTTCATTAAAATCGGATAATTCCATGATTTTTCGTAATTTTTTTAAAATCACTAATGTTACATAAATTTTGTAAATATGCCATTTTTCAAGAGTGTTAATGGCCGAATGCGATCGAAATTGACTGAAAAAATCGTTTTAAATGTATTAAAAATAAATTAAATGTGTAATATTATTTTGCTTTTTTTATTGATTTAGACAAAAGTTTGACCTTAAATAATTGATTTAATTCATTTTAATTCATTTTTAAAAAAGATTAGCAGACGATTTTTGGGTATAGCTAAGATAGATAGATAGATAGATAGCACTAGGTACCTAACTATAATTGTACATAGCACAGTACTAGAAATTTCACAGTTCTCATCTCTAGAAGTGAAAGGGGTGAATATTTGAAGATTAAGGGACCAGTCGATTGGAAAAATCTAACACCCCCCACCCCCCAAATAAAAAAAAGAGTAAAAAAAAGAATACCTATTATCAGCATTTTCTTGTTTTTCCTTTTCTCTTAGAAAAATTTTTTGGGATTCACACGGTTTTCAGCGAGTCTACTTATATATATATATATATATATATATATATATATATATATATATATATATAAAGGAGAGATAGATAGATAGATAGAAACAGACTGAGATAGGAACTTAACTATAATTGCACATGGTACCACACTAGAAATTTCACAGTTCTCATCTCTAGAAATGAAAGGGATGAATATTTGAAGATTAAGGGACCAGTCGATTGGAGTTGAACCAAAGAAAAATCTACCCCCCTCCAAAAAAAAATTATAGATATATAGATAGGTAGATAGATAGATAGATAGATAGCACTAGAAATGTCACTATAGAAGTGAAAGAGGTGGATATTTGAAGATTAAGGGTCCAGTTGAACCAAAGAAAGATATAAACCAATAAATAAAAAAAGAATAAAACAAAACATAACCTATTGTGAGCATTTTCTAGTTCTTCCTTTTCACTTGAATATTGAAGCATTTTCTCTTTCAGCGCTCTAATAATTGATAGTGATTTTTTAAGTTTGACTTTTAGCAAGTAATTTTCCTGCTTGTCCTCTTTTACCATCCTGCAAAAAGCAAAGAAAAATAAAAACAATCTTTGTAACTTGGAAGGTGTTTCTTATTGAGATATGTGATATATTTTAGTACAAGCAAACAATTTTATTTTGGTATTGTTCAATTTTATGATCTTGCAAGAAACAAAGAAAAATAAAACAAAGTTTGTGACTTGGAAGGTGTTTCTTATTGAGATATGTGATATATTTTAGTACAAGCAAACAATTTCATTTTGGTATTGTTCAATTTTATGATCTTGCAAGAAACAAAGAAAATAAAACAAAGTTTGTGACTTGGAAGGTGTTTCTTATTGAGATATGTGATATATTTTAGTACAAGCAAACAATTTATTTTGGTATTGTTCAATTTTATGATCTTGCAAGAAACAAAGAAAAATAAAACAAAGTTTGTGACTTGGAAGGTGTTTCTTATTGAGATATGTGATATATTTTAGTACAAGCAAACAATTTTATTTGGTATTGTTCAATTTTATGATCTTGCAAGAAACAAAGAAAAATAAAACAAAGTTTGTGACTTGGAAGGTGTTTCTTATTGAGATATGTGATATATTTTAGTACAAGCAAACAATTTCATTTTGGTATTGTTCAATTTTATGATCTTGCAAGAAACAAAGAAAAATAAAACAAAGTTTGTGACTTGGAAGGTGTTTCTTATTGAGATATGTGATATATTTTAGTACAAGCAAACAATTTTATTTTGGTATTGTTCAATTTATGATCTTGCAAGAAACAAAGAAAAATAAACAAAGTTTGTGACTTGGAAGGTGTTTCTTATTGAGATATGTGATATATTTTAGTACAAGCAAACAATTTTATTTTGGTATTGTTCAATTTTATGATCTTGCAAGAAACAAAGAAAAATAAAACAAAGTTTGTGACTTGGAAGGTGTTTCTTATTGAGATATGTGATATATTTTAGTACAAGCAAACAATTTCATTTTGTATTGTTCAATTTTATGATCTTGCAAGAAACAAAGAAAAATAAAACAAAGTTTGTGACTTGGAAGGTGTTTCTTATTGAGATATGTGATATATTTTAGTACAAGCAAACAATTTCATTTTGGTATTGTTCAATTTTATGATCTTGCAAGAAACAAAGAAAAATAAAACAAAGTTTGTGACTTGGAAGGTGTTTCTTATTGAGATATGTGATATATTTAGTACAAGCAAACAATTTCATTTTGGTATTGTTCAATTTTATGATCTTGCAAGAAACAAAGAAAAATAAACAAAGTTTGTGACTTGGAAGGTGTTTCTTATTGAGATATATGATATATTTTAGTACAAGCAAAAATTTCATTTTGGTATTGTTCAATTTTATGATCCTGCAAGAAACAGGCAACTGACCTGGTAAATGCTCATAAGATCATTAATCATCTTAACAACAGCAACCTTGAGCACCTTTTTGATCTCCATCTTTCTAACATACGTGGGCATGCCTACAAAGTCAGAAAACAGCACTGCTCACATGACTTTCGGAAACATTTTTTCACGCTCAGAATTGCGGAGACATGGAATAAACTACCCGTGTCTGTTGTAGGCTGCCAAAGCACTGAATCTTTCAAAGCCTCCATGCTTCCTGTTATGGCGTTAAGTATGGGCTGTTTGATGTCAATATTTAATAAAAGTGTTCAAACATTTAAAAGACCATAAAACAATCAAGCACATGGCATAGAAGACAAAACTCTTGATTAAACAAACAAAATTGTATTAACAGAATGTATACAAAAAGGCAGCATTGAATACTGGGCGAGGTTCAGCCAAAAGTTCTTTTTTTAAAGTTCAATGTAAAATGTAAGCTGATATTTCACAATTCACAAAGTGAGAAAGAAAATGTAAAATTTTTAAGTCACAACAATCAGCAGTCAGGCAATAGTTGAACTGATATTTACTTTGTCTCTGAAAGCAATAATTATTTAGAGAGAGATAGATAGATAGATAGTTTGTACCTTCTGCATTAAAAGTTCTTAAAACAGGTGACAAGGATTTTCTTAGGCAGGCAAAATCTTTCTGGTTGAAAATGAAAAAGTTTGGGTTTAAATAGAATTTAGGTAGGCTCCACAAGGCTTTATTTGATAATTTTTCTTTTTAGGCGAGAACGCCTCTGATTGGTTGAATTTTACGAATTTTATTTTAAATTTTATTTTTTTTACTAAGGTGCGCAATCCCCTGTGCAAACTATCTATTTTTGTCATTCGACTTCTGTCCGTTGAAGCCAGAACTTCCGGCTCGCCACACTGTAGTCCGCCGACACCATATCTGATGCCACTCTCCACATACATATGCACACACACGCACACATACATGCATATTACTACTGTAAACTGTTCATGTTCCTGATACTAATACATTATTCTGTGTACTTGACATGAAACTTTGATGAGTTGTGGTGCACCTGAGTACTGTACACAATAAATTTCATTGTTATAAGCAAATAGTCCAGAGGAGAGCTACTAAGTTAGTGAATAATTTAAAATCCCTTTCATATGAAGAAAGACTTAGGAACATTGACCTACCAAGTCTGGTTTTCCGACGTATAAGAGGGGATATGATTGAAGCCTACAAATACACGCATGGTTTTTATTCAACAAACTCTGACCTACTAAACATTGCTCAAAATACCTATACAAGGGGACATAAATTAAAACTCCTTAAAAAATCTTGTAAAGCAAATGCAAGACAAAATTATTTTAGCTACAGAGTGGTGAATACATGGAATAAACTACCTTCATCAGTAGTGAATGCCCCATCTCTAAACTCCTTCAAAGCAAAGTTGGATAATCTGTGGAATGATATTAAATATTCTGTGGATTTAAAATGAATATTTATAAGAAACAGCTGACAAGTCTCAGACCTAATATACTAGCTGAAAAGATATTATTATAAAGAAAGATCTAAACCAATAAATAAACAAAACAATAAAACAAAAAAATAAAACAAAACAATACCTATTATCATCATTTTCTTCTTTTTCCTTTTCCTTTTCTTCATAACGCTGCAATTTCACTTTTAGATTTTTAATAATTAAAAGTGAATCTCTCAGTTTGATTTTCAGGGAGTGTTCAGAAATTTCATTTTGGTCTTTATCAATTTTAAGATCCTGCAAGAAGCAAAGAATAATAAAACAATGTTTTTACACTATTTTTTAAACAACCTTGAAGAAGATGGGCTTTTTGATAAAAGTAATTTTTCAATTTTAATTTACCTGTGTCGGTTCCATTTGTGTCTTTTATTTGATTCATTAACTTTTTTTTTAAATTCTTTTTTTATTACCTCCCCTTATGGAGATTGCCAAAATTTATCCACGTACCCAGCACCTACTATTTGAAAAATTAACTGGGCTTCGACGGAAACTTATAAAGTTTGTTTTTTGTAATTCACTGTTCGTTGGAATCTTTTGAACACACAGTTAAAAAAAAAAAAAAATTGTTTTTTCGTAATTTTTATTGACAATTTCTCGGAATAAATTTCTCTTTCTGCGAAATTACGAAGTAGGAGTTGTCTCCCTTGTTTAAACGATATAGCCTGAAAAATATTAAATTATTTAGCTTCTCTTTTTTTTTAATCAATTAATTATTATGAAGATATATCATTTTGTTCTTTAAACATAATAAAAGAAAAACATTTTTAAAAAATTTCCGTAAAATATAGTCTCACTATCATCTCTATTTTCGAAATAAAATCGTTTTGACATACCTTTTTTTTTTAAATAACCTAGAGAAGTAAGTGGAATTTTGGTCTGAATTCTGATTTAGGTCGGAAAATTAAAACGGAAAGTTTTTTGGTGGTACCCAATGACAGTTTAACTACAGTCTATGAATTAACATTTTGCGAATTGACAGTTTAACTACAATCTATGAATAACATTTTGCGTTATGAATAACATGGTTACGGTTTTAGGGGATTAAGGTTGTTTTTAATTACGTATTGCTTTAAAAAAATAAACAACAAAAAGCCCAAATTACTATACATTTAATTAACGATTAAAAAATTAATTACTGAATCTATTATTGAGACAGTTGTTTGTGTTAGTATTGCAATGTATAATTTCAATTAAACTTAGTTTAAAAAATATTTTTCAACATTATGTATAGTAATTTGGGTTTTTTGTTGTTTATTTTTTTAAGCAATACGTAATTAAAAACAACCTTAATCCCCTAAAACCGTAACCCAATTCGCAAAATGTTAATTCATAGATTGTAGTTAAACTGTCATTGGGTACCACCAAAAAACCTCCCGTTTTAATTTTCCGATCTAAATCAGAAGTCAGCTGTATTTTACTTGACAAAAGTTAATAATTACATCGAATTTTTTGATAAAAGTAATTTTTCAATTTTGATTTACCCGTGTAGGCTCCATCTGTGTCTTTTCACTTTGCTTCATTAATTCGTTAATATTCCCCTTCAATATTTTCCAATCTTTATGAAGTCGTATTTTGTTTTCATCTCTACGTATTCAAACAATCCATTTTATATCGTCTTCTACATTCGAGACACTTTCAGCAGTTTCTTTAAAATATTGAAGTATTTCTTAATGGGGAAAATTTCTTCCTTCATGATCGTCCAATCCTGCTGCAGAATTTTATTTACCCATATTTTAAATATATATATATATATGTATATGTATATATACAAGTGTTCTTGATTAATATTACGACACCTTAACTTTGTTAAAATGATCGACGAATGAATATTTCTTCCGTTTCCGGCTTTTCCAAATTTTTTACTTTCACTTTAAATGTTACGTTAGGGACGCCCATTTTTTCGTCTGCTTTTCATTTAAAAAACGAATTAAAATTAATTAAATCGATTATTTAAGGTCAAATTTTTCTCTAAGCTGAAAAGTAACATAATGAGCATCAGTAAAAAAAATAAAAAATTAAAAAATTAAAAAATAAATAATATTAAACATGTAATTTATTTTTAATATATTTAAAAGTATTTTTCGGTTAATTTTGATGAAATATATCTTTAGATGTCCGCCATAGTTACCATTAAGGACTGGCAAAAAATTCAGCTTCTACGAGTTTTAAAAGCGAATTAAAAATAATTAAATCTATTATTTAAGGTCAAACTCTGTTTAAATCGATAAGTTGTAACATAATGACCATCATTAAAAAAGAAAAATATTATTACAATATGCAATTTATTTTTAATACATTTTATACATTAAAAATCGTCCGAATTTCAACAAAAAGTTACGTTGAATTTATTTTGATTTATCGTGTTCAATAATGGCTTTAAAAGTAACATAATGAGCATTAGTAAAAAATAAAAAATAAAAAAATAAAAAAATATTAAACATGTAATTTATTTTTAATAATATCAAGAATATGCACCCTCCGAGCGTAAGTATTTAAGTTGTAATGTAATGAAATATATTAGAAAGACTAACGAAAATGAAATAAGAACGCATATAAAAAGATTATATTTGTTTTAATTATATTTTAATTGGTTTCTATATAAAATCAATTCATAGGATTGATTTTAATACTTTGGAGAATAAAACAATAATCAATCACATGAAGTAATTTATTAATCTGGTTTTATTAAAACCAGTATGCAAATTAACCAAATCATATATTGGTTTCTATATAAAATCAATTCATAGGATTGATTTTAATACTTTGGAGAATAAAACAATAATCAATCACATGAAGTAATTTATTAACCTGGTTTTATTAAAACCAGTATGCAAATTAACCAAATCATATATTTTGTAAACCTTTATTTCTTAGGGATATATAACACACATTGCAGGATTTTAAACGTGTTAAGAAAATAGGCTGTTTTGAGGTCAATCTAACTCAGATTTTCATAAAGATATCGTTATTAAATAATATTCATTATTTTAACTATAAATTAAATACTTATTGATAAACTTACGCAATTCCTGAAGGTATTGTGAAGTAAGTACTGACGTAGTTTCGGTTACAGACAGACACTGAATCTACATTATAATAAGATATTTAAAAGTATTTTTCGATCAATTTTGATACAATATATCTTTAGATATCCGCCATAGTTACCATAATATCCGTGTTAACAAAATAAATTTAACACTCTCGATTAAGAAATTACCAAAAATCGGGGATTTATCCGATTTTAATGAAATTTTCAGTATTGATTTGTCAATGAATGCATTTTACTGGACCAAGTTAGCTTTAAGCACCCCAGGGGCGACCTGGATACAAAGGGACATGTTTCGATTTGCACTGTCAACATCCGGTTGTTTGTTACCAGACGATTTTTAGACACATTTTTATTTTAATTATAAAACTAACTGCTAACCCTAACCCTAACCCCTAACCCTAACCAAGAACCGGAGGCTGACGGTGCAAAGCGAAACATGTCCCTCTGAATCCAGGTCGCCCCTGGGGTACTTAAAGGTAACTTGGTCCTCAGCGAATGAGTAGCACAGAGATCTGTGCGGTAAAGTAAGGAGCTGATGGTAGGTGTGGCGCTCCACCTCAGATGCGAAAACAATCTCCTTGGTCTAGCGCTAGTGAAAAGGGGATAGACTGATTGGCTGATACCGACTTTAGGCCACCCCGACGACTTACAGGGAAAAAAAATAGAAAGCTGGAATTAAATCCTTAAGGTAATTATAGTTAACATACTCTAATACCAGAAAAATTCACTATCATTTTCAGACCTTATCGGTCTTCTAGGTCTGATTGATTTGGTTTTGTTTTGTTTTACGGCATATCAACCTCAGTGGGTCATTTAATGCCGATAAAGTTTTGAAATAAATCAATTCTTAATGGATAATACAATTTTTTTAAATAAATACATTTTTCTATTACTCATAGGTGGGACCCTAACAAGTACTACCACTCCGGGTCAGAGTAGACCAGGGAGCAATGGTGATGAAGGGGTGCTCCACATTCCCCAAACCTCCAAAATTGGAACCTCTCCATCAGATTGAGTTTAATGTCATTCCTAGGACATGTAGACCTTCAGTCACCGCCTTCTAGCACCCATATGATAAAAAGGGTTGGGGGTTGCCATAAGGGCAATAGGGTTGGGAAAATCATATAGGTGCTAGGGCTTGATGTGTCCAGCTGATTGATCGGAGGGGGCCTCTCCGACCACCCGTCTAGCCTAAGTAAGGTTCTAAGTGGAGTGTTGCATGTCATGGACTGCACATCCACCAAGACTCCGTCCTTAAGCATCCAATGGGCGGTCAGAAGAAACTACAACCGACTCAGCTACTTCATCTGACCTGGAGTGATAGTACCTGTTAGGGTCCCATCTATGGCTTAAATAGAAAAATGTATTTATACAAAAATTGTGTATCCATTAAGAATTGATTTATTTCAAAACTTTGTTGGCATTAAATGAACCACTGAGATTGATATGCCGTAAAACAAACCAAACCAATGGGTTAAATAGAAAAATGAATTTATTTAAAAAAATGTGTATCCATTAAGAATTAATTTATTTCAAAATTTTGTTGGCATTGATACAATATATCTTTAGATATCTGAGGTTGATGTGTAGCAGATTATAATAAAATTAAAATAAAAAATATATTTTTTAAAAACTCCCATGAGCCTTCACTGTAAGAACCTTCCATGAATGTGTAAGAAAAAAGACTGACTTCCAACCCCCAAGAGAATATCTCGGCAATTCGACTTTAGGCCTTAACTGTGTGTAGTCACTACCACGGCCAGGGGGATATCCCCTTGCCACAGGCAACTATGCCCGGTGAATAAAGCCTGAGTCATAAAACGACCTTCTGCCTTTGTCTCTTCTTTTATTGTTCCTTGAATTCCTTCCTTTTCTTTTAATTCTAGAGGGTACAGGTGCTCAAGAGAATGATTATGTATTCCTCCATCTGACCTCCTCAACTTTACAGATCTCACACAATCATCATCTCCCTTCAAGAGCTCTAAGACTCTACTTAAGTACCAAACTTGATAAACAAGTTCTAATGAAAAAGAATCTGGAATGGAATCAGAGAGTGTCTAGCGAACCAGTTCACCATTCAGCCAAATAAACAGAGACAACTGGCCGCCATGACACCTGCGGGCAGGATTGAAAGGATACCTACCAGAATTTTGGATCTTTGCGCACCACTGATTTGAAGTTAGCTGAAATGTCTTCAGAATAAAGCAGTAATGAAAAATACTTGCAACTCGTGTTGTATACCCTTTCTTACTTCTTACTTCTGGTCGTATTTTCTTCTGGCCGGCTTTGCCATTGCTATGTTCTTGCTGGCTGGTCGGCCTGGATTCATTTCTTAGTCTTCTTACCAAGACATTCATCAACCACAAGAACATATTACTTATACAAACTTTTATTTCCTTAACTATACATTTCATGTAACTAAATATCTGACTAACATAGCGCGCGTGAGTTCCAGTTTTAGGCAGGGCCTAAAATGGTCGACTTCTCTGCCTGACGTCTAACTGAAAACTGGGGACCGAACAGGTCCCACGTGATTTCACGTATTTTGGTAATTTTCCATTGAAGGACCCGGCCATGGTATGAAAAGGGTCATCCCCTCAGAATTACAGGGGACCGACAATAATCTTATGCAACCGCATAGATTATGTAACACTCGTACAGCAGTTAATTGAACTGCAGCGAGAAAATACCGAACTTCGAACTGGTAGAGAAATGCCAAACCGGCCCCACACGAAAAAACCTGATAGGCCCGTTATCAAATACGATTACACTAGGTATTCCCAAAATGAGGCTAATCTGCGTTTTTGACAAAATGACTTTAGCCCCCCCCCCTCTACAGAAAATACTTTACCAAAAATCAGGACATTATCGGATTTTAATGAAATTTTCAGTGTTTATTTATCAACGAATGATCTTTATAATGCATTATTTATTTTATTTCAAAACTTTCTCATTTTTTTCAGGTCACCTAATTTTGACCCCCCACTACTTATGTTGGAGGCGTAACATTTTTTTCAAGTTGGTCTTATAGTTTTCTAATTACAGTATAAATAAAGAGATAAAAGACCAAAGTTATGAATAGAAACAAAAAAAAAACTTTTTTTACGGTGGCTTTTCTATGAGAAAATAAGTACCGAAAATCGAAAAATAAAATGTAAAAAAATAATAGATAATTAATTTTTTGGAGATTTCTTTTTTACTCATTTCGATAATTAATTGGCTATTATCTTATAAAAGAAAAAATTATACATCGATATTTTTTCTGCTTAAAAAGGGGGGGGGTACATTTTCAATCGAGGTTTTCTTCCAAAAGTATACTTTGATGTAATAAAATAAGGTTTACATTAAATAGATATTTATTTTTAGAATATTTAAAAATATAACATTTTAAACTTAACATCAGGCTTTTCATATTTTAAATGAATTTTATATATTAATTTTTCATAGCAAAAATATTAAATTAAAGTTTTGAAATAAAATAACTGATGCATTATAAAATTCATTAATTGATAAATCAATACTGAAAATTCCATTAAAATCGGATAATTACCTGATTTTTGGTAAATTTTTTTGCAATCACGAATGTTACATTAAAATTGTAAACAAGCACCTAAAACCATTGAAAAATAGACAAAATGGCAGATCACGTCGAAATTGACCAAAACAAATCGTTTTAAATCTATTAAAAATAAGCTGCATATGTAATGATATTTTTCTTTTTTTTTAATGATTGTTATTATGTTACTACTTATCGAATTAGTCAAAAGTTTAACCTTAAATAATAGATTTAATTAATTTTAATTCGTTTTCAAAAACGTAGCAAACAATTTGGGGGGGGGTATACCTAGATTACACCGAGGGTGACTGCACACTATTCAACGACTCTTGGGGTCGATACAAACAGATGTGCGGCCTAACAGACCCAGTTGAGATTCGTAATGAGTTGAGGACGGCTTGTTTGAGTGAAGTAAACAGACTACTTTTTGACCTAATAGGGTCCGAAGCACTCAACACAGCCACAGAAGACCAACTCTTACGACACATACGGCTGATAGCAGTGAAAGGCGTACATAAAGAAGTACATAGACACAAATTCCACAACATGAGACAGCACGAAGGGGAGTGTTATATCAGAGAGAAGATATCTCTTATGATTCACAATGCTTACTCACAAAATACACCTCGCTAGCATAAAACATCAAAACTCAAGTCGGGGGCAACAAGCGGAAGTGAACTCAATGGTACCCTATCACGAAGTGACCAATTCGACGCAGTTCTGCGCATAGGCTCGGATTGAGTTACGCTTGAGAGGAAGTCCAAAATAAACAAAAAATAATATTGTAAGGAATCCGGATTTTCAGCCAATAAAAAACTCTCCCGCTAAAAACCCCAAAAGCATTCTGGAGCCCATCTACCAGCATATAAGCTCGGGTATTTTGAGAATCGGCAGTTGACGGACGGCCTGGAACCGAGAACTTCACCAGGCGGGCAGGATCAAAAGGCCGCTATTTTCCACTACCACGTATTTCCCGCACCTACCCGACACTTATTTCAACTCATTACCATGGCCGGCCGATATCCTTACCTTCCCTGACCATCACTATTCCACTGAGATATTCCAGACTTACGGCCCCTCGGCCACTCCTATTTCCCGCACCAAGTGACCGTATCAACTCACTTTCTACTACCTCACGCCTTGCACCAGGCCAAGAGAGAACTGACGTATTATCATACGCTACCCACTACAACCCACTGAGATATTCCTGACTTATTTTTCCCGTGTGACCGTATCAACTCAACTTCTACTACCTCACGCCTTGCACCAGGCCAAGAGAGAACTGACGTATTATCATACGATACCTACACCTCACCGACCCCTCGGCCACTCCAGAGAACTACTACAATTGTCTACAGCGACAACAACAACGTTTTCACACTCGTTATTTAAATAAACGATTTTTATCCAATTCATCTTGTCAATTATTCTTCCTTGCAAACCATACGCTTTTACGGATATCCTAAGATATAACAGGAGGGTCTGGCATAATTTTTAGCGAGACTTGTGCGTAGTGGTCTCTTTCTAGCCAACAATATATAGATATCCAGAAGCCAGACAAACAAAGCCTATTAAGTGTGGCAGAAATACCCAGGTGCTTGCAATCCTGGTGACTATGGAGAATCAAAAGTCGGATAAGATGGGAATTTCTAGGCAATAGAACAGGGTACACTACTTCATGGGAGCTGCACAAGAATGCTTCGTGCAGTCTTGAACAAGTCTTGGAAACAGCACCCCACAAGGAAGCAGCTGTACGGTCACTTGCCCCCCATCTCACAAACTATCTAAGTGAGACGGATAAGGCATGCAGGACACTGCTAGAGAAGCAGGGATGAGCTTATAAGCAACGTTCTCCTGTGGAAGCCAACACATGGACATGCAAATGAGGGGCGCCCAGCAAGGACCTACATTGACCAGCTATGCAAAGATGCTGGTTGCTCCACAGAGAACCTCCCAGGTGCAATGAATGATAGGGAAGGTTGGCGAGAGATTGTCATGGATATCCGTGCTGCATGCGCGACATAATGATGCTACCTCATAATCATAAAATCCTGACTTCCCAATTCTTCCCCGAGTTTCTAGGAAAAAAATAGAGGGGGAAAATAAAAATTTAATGTAGCGAAATTGAAGGGCAGAACTGTGGACGAGCGGATTCCCAGTCCCAACAAATAAAGCGCGTCCGGATATGTTTGGCTTGTGCGAGGGGGAGGAGTGTGGCGAGTGGCCATGCATATTTGAACTCGCTACCTCCTCGTCGCTGAAATGCTGTTGGCAGTAACCCGGATGTAAACAGTATTGACGTGTACTCAAAATGCTGGTGAATATTGAAGTTCTAAACGGGCAATGCCAGACCAGAGTAAGAAGCTCGGCTGTACATATTGACTGTGTATTTAAGAGTCTGTCCTCCCAGACCGAGTGAGAACGATAGTAGGAGTTTTGCTATTAAGAAGAGAGTAGTACTTTAGTGAGAGATTGTTGCACAATAAGGACTTTGTCAGTTGGGAGAACATATACGTCGGAATTGACTGTGCCCCCCCCCCCACTGAGTTTACTTTCATCATTATATTTCGTTAGTTAGATTTAACTCAACAAGTTTTTGTTGTTGGGGGGGGGGCAAAAAGAAGCGAGTCCAACGCCTTCTCGCAGGCTAAACTTTCTTTTTGTAAACACCAACTTCTTCTTCTTCTTTTCCTTCATCGTCATCGAAATCTTCTAGCAGCAACACTAATTTCTGCACTCCACGCCTCCATGTGCCCCCCTCCATTTATCCACAGGCCTACCTCCATCATTTGGGCGTCTGTACTTCACACACGAGATTCTCAACTCTTAATCTCAGTTGCCGGAATGCCCGCAGCTATCATCCGGGCATCTGGCGCCCACATACAGGACAGTGGCATCTTGACTATGGTGCCCGCGCCAAAGTGTCGCCTTTTCGCATTCTGAAGGACATGGGTTCGATCCTAGGTCAGCCTAGCCCGCTTCCTTCGAGAATACGGCAAGTTTTCACGCCCACCACTCAACTCGTGTTCTCGAATCAACCCATTAGCATCTAAAAGGCCATGTATATATATATATATACCAACCCCTCCGCACGAGCAGGATGTGACACAAGGTCAATTTCTTAAGCGGAGTTTAATAGGTTTTCCTTCTCCTAGACTGGTTGCTTAACCACAGTTAAAGAGCCCAGTCTGCCCTACTATTTACACATAGCTGGAGGGAGAGTAGAATTTATACCTTTCCCAAGGGTATTAGCGCAAAGTGAAATGCAATTACTACGTCCAGGATTTGAACTCAGGGCGACGAGTCCATTTCCTATGACTTTTAACCATTACACCACACGCTTCCTTTCCCTAGGTCATATAAAAACGTTAAAGTATAAATTATATTTTCCATTCAAACTCAGCCTTCATCATCATCAAGGTATGACGACTCAATCCCAATTGCCGGAATGCCCACAGCTATCATACGGGCATCTGGCGTTCACCTACGCACCAAAGCATCGCCTTTTTGCATTCTGAAGGACACGGGTTCGATCCTAGGTCAGCCTAGAGTTCTAATCAAGCCATTAGCATCTAAAAATAGATTGAGATCCGTGTCTAAGCGGGGCACCTTACTGTCATTAGGACTCAATAAAAGGTAATTTATGAGGAGGTGCGTCCCGGTCTCCTGCCTCAGAAATTGCTACCCGGTGACTATTAAAATAACGTCCCTAGCTATGTTGTCTCGGCGGTGTTACTTGAAAGAAAACAACCAGCTTAGCGCGTTAGATGTATTTTAGAGGGGGCGGGCTTCTCTTTATGAACAAATGGAGACGGGTGGATAGATATATATAAACAAAGTAAAAAATGAACAAATTTAGGTAGATAGATAGATAGATAGATAGATATCCATCTTCATATCTAAACAAGAATTACGACAAATTTCTATAAATAAATTTCTAAACAAATTACGATAAATAAATAAGAATTACGACAAAAAAAAGAGAAGTCCGACCCTCTAAAATACATTTAACACCCTAAGTTGGTTGTTTTCTTTCAAGTAACACCACCGAGACGACATAGCTGGGGACGTTATTTTAATAGTCACCGGGTAGCAATTTCTGAGGCAGGAGACCGGGACACACTTCCTCATAAATTACCCAATAAAAACTGCTTCTCTTCACAGAAAAACAGAGACTGCACATAGTTCAATAAATGTAATCCAGCGTATAATGCAGGGTCCCTATCGTCTTTCCTCAACTTATTGATGAACTTTAAAAGGTAGGTCTAATTAGGAATGACAGTAATCTCGGCGGAGGGGAGGGGTTACAGTCCAGTCTGACGCAATGTTCTTCCAAATGACAGTCTTCAGTCTAAACACTCTCCCAACTGTATCCCGCTCGTCTCACCAACAATATCCAAATGTATTTCTCTATCCCGCTCGTCTCACCAACAATATCCAAATGTATTCTCTATCCCGCTCGTCTCACCAACAATATCCAAATGTATTTCTCTATCCCGCTCGTCTCACCAACAATATCCAAATGTATTTCTCTATCAATACTATCCCGCTCGTGTGTGTGTGTGTGTGTATATATTGGTGAGAGGTAGGGGAGAGAGGTGTCATTGGGTCTCAAAAGAATTTTTTTATTTTTTATATTAAGAGAACAGAAGGAAGTTTGTGTGTGTGTGTGTTGGGTTGGGGATTTAAAAAAATGAAAAAAAAAATTTATTTTAATTTTTTTTTATTAGTAAGAGTTCTGTATTTAAAGTTTTGAATATTGTTGTTTTATTGTTGGAACTGATTATGTGACGATTAATATATATTAATATTACAATTATGTATAAGTGAATGAAATATTGTTATTATTAATATTATTATTATTATTATTATTATTATAGTTTTTATATTTATTTTTAATTACATTATTGTTATAATTTTATATATATTTTTTATATATTATTGTTATAATGATAATTATTGTTATAGTATTATTATATTTATTATTTTATTATAATTTTTATTGTAATTTTTGTTATTATTGTTATGTGCGAAACACATCCGGGCAACTCTGCACTGCTCGTCCACTGCCCTTTCGCATTCTTGAAGGACGTGGGTTCAACTCTAGTTCAGTCCTACACGCCAGGCAAAGCCTAGCCCGCTTCCTTCGAGAATACGGCAAGTCTACACGCCCGCCACTCTATCTGTCACACTGTGTTGCACGAGGTAGATCTCCTCTCTCACTACAGTAGGAGGCCACCCTCATTAGCTTAGCCAGAGAAGAATACCTTTTCAACCCCAATACACCTCCTTCACAAGAGGCTCTATTTTGTACCATTCTGTCGGGTGCCTTCGTTAACTGCCTACTGTGTTGCATACCTCTTTCCTTACTTACTTCTATTCTTCTTCTTCTGTTCTTCTAGCATCTCTTCTAACATCTGGACTTTGTCTTGGTGGTCGGTTGCACTTAACTCATTTCTTCTTCTAGATCAGTCTTGTTACCAAGACATTCACCAACCACAAAACCGTGTTATTTTCATAAGCTTTTATTTACTTAACTAAACATAGCGTGCGTATGCAGTGAGTTCCTGTTAAGGCAGGACTTCTTCTCTGCCCGACGTCCAAACTGAAACTGAGGACCCAACAAGGTCCCACGTGACTTCACGTATTTCGCGGGCTTTCTGTAATATTCCATGGAAAGTCCTGCCCGTGATATGAAAAGGGCCATCCCTTTAGAAATACAGGGGATTGACAATAATCTTATGCAACCGCATAGATTATGTAACAACAGGTCTCGAACAAAGGGAATGGCATGACGCTCCTTTACTGATGTCATTAAGTTCATTTAATAAACACCGTGAAACTGTACAAGGAAAAAACAAATAACATTTAATGATGTATACAGCAAATACTTTTAAGAAATGCGAAAATCCTCAAAGAAATAGAAAATTCTTCAAAGAAATGGAAACTTACCGTTTTTGCCTCATCCTACTAGTTGACTTAAACACTCTACTCTGACTTCCCCTTACCCTTTTCCGGTTAGGATTCATAGAGCGCAAAAACTAGTGGTTGGCACCAAATGATATTAAACCCATTAAACTACTCTAAATTGAATACTGTGGTTGCAGTTAATTTTTATAAACAAAAATATTCATATAAAAATAAGACATAATTAACTGGTCGGTTTAGCGGCAGTTACATCTTCAACTAATTTGGCATACAGTAGGTCTTTGGGGATGCGACCTTTGTTGATCCTTTTAACATGCCCAAACCAGCGCAGGCGTCTCTCGCTAATGATGGAAAACATGCTGTTCATGTTTGCTCATTCCAGCACGTCTGTGTTAGGCCCTTTCGATGTTGGAGAGGACTTGATATCTTTTAAAAAGTGAAAAATCAATCCTTATTATATTAGGTTGATACAAAAATAATGGCCGAAATAAACATCAATCTAAACGCAGAAATGATTCAAATGTTATTCCTACACACCCACCCCTACACACACATTCATTATAGCTATCTCTTTTATTCTATTCACTCCCCCATACCTATTCTCCCCTATCTATCTATTAGGTTTTTCAAATAGTATAGATAACAATAAAGATGAGGACAATATCAAACCTCATCTCAAAAATTCAGAGAAATAGTATATTTAGCAATAAAGATGAGGACAATAGTCTGAATAATCCAAATAATACTAATTGTCAAGCCTCATCTCATAAATCCAGAGAAATAGTGTAGATAACAATAAAGATGAGGACAATAGTCCGAATAATCCAAATAATACTAATTATCAAGCCTCATCTCAAAAATCCAGAGAAATAGTGTAGATAACAATAAAGATGAGGACAATAGTCCGAATAATCCAAATAATACTAATTATCAAGCCTCATCATTCATTATGTTGGATATTGTACAAACAGAAATAGGAATTTCCGGTTGAATCAAAAAGACAAGGGAATTGGGAAACAAAGGATGTTCCAGACAGAAGTCTGGATCGAACAAAGAGGAAGAGTGAGTAAGATCGGAGGCTTACTGCTGACCGGGTCAAACGAACTGTCCGGAAAAACAACAATAGCAGGATGAAAAAGGACTTCCTATTGACTGGTGACAAATCTAGGATTGCAGGTCACGCAGTACAGTTCCGGTGTAATTTGAATAGACCAGAGCATGCTGGGTAAAGATTGAAAAAGGACGGTTAGACGGAGAGTTCAGAGTTGAGCTTTGGCAGCCACAAACTTCAGACTCCTGTCAACAAAACATCCCTCGGGAACTCATTGTGAACACTGCACTCTTGGCTAGCCACCGGCATTCTCATTGTAAGCTCTGCGCCCCTCACCTACCACACACCGAAGAAAATAAAGAAGAGTCCTCTTTTGTATACGCGTATCTGTTATTATTGAAGTTCAGTAGCCGACTACTACCATACATCAC